>CM021102.1:627309232-627651752 GCA_007115665.2 Sequoiadendron giganteum
TTGAGGGTTGAGGGATTAAGAGTGTATAGGGGTTGAGGGATAAGGGTTCAATGGTTAAGGGATTAGGGTTTAAGGGTTGATGGATTAATAGGGTATAGGGATTGAGGCATTAGGGTTTAAAGGTTGAGGATTGAGGGTTGAGGGATGAAGAGGGTATAGGAGTTGAGGGATTAGGGTATAAGGGTTGAGGGATTAAGAGGGTATAGGGGTTAAGGGTTGAGGGATTAGGGTTTAAGGGTTGAGGGATTAAGAGAGAATAGGGATTGAGGGATTAATAGGGTATAGGGGTTGAGGGATTAGGGTTTAAGGGTTGAGGGATTAAGATGGTATAGGCGTGAAGGGTTGAGGGATTATGGTTTTAGGGTTCAGGGATTAGGATTTAAGGGTTGAGGGATTAAGAGAGTATACGGATTGAGGGATTAGGGTTTAAGGGTTGAGGGTTTAAGAGGGTATAGGGGTTGAGGGATTAAGAAGGTATGGGGATTGAGGGATTAGGGTTTGAGGGTTGATGATTGAGGGTTGAGGGATTAAGAGGGTATAGGGGTTCACGGATTAGGGTTTAAGGGTTAAGGGATTAAGAGAGTATAGGGGTTAAAGGTTGAGGGATTAGGGTTTAAGCATTGAGGGATTAAGAGGGTATAGGGGTTGAGGGATTAGGATTTAAGGTTGAGGGTTGAGGGTTGAGAGTTAAGGAGAATTATAGGGGTTGAGTTGTAGGGGTTTTAGGGTTGAGGGATTAGGGATTAAGGGTTGAGGGTTGACGGTTGACGGTTGAGGGTCGAGGGATTAAGAGGGTATGGGGATTAAGGGATTAGGGTTTAAGGGTTGAGAATAGAGGGTTGAGGGATTCGGAGGGTATAGGTGTTGAGTGATTAGGGTTCAAGGTTTTAGGATTTAGGAGGGTATAGGGGTTGAGGGATTAGGGTTTAAGGGTTGAGGGATTAGGGTTTAAGGGTTAAGGGATTACGGGGGTATAGGGGTTAAAGGGTGAGGGATTAGGGTTTAAGGGTTAAGGGATTACGAGGGTATAGGGGTTAAAGGGTGAGGGATTAGGGTTTAAGGGTTGAGGGTTGAGGTTTGAGGGATTACGGTATAGGGGTTGAGGGATTAGGGTTCAAGGGTTGAAGGATTAGGGTTTAAGGGTTGAGGGATTAAGAGGGTATAGGGATTGAGGGATTAGGTTTTAAGGGTTGAGGATTGAGGGTTGAGGGATTAAGAGGGTATATAGTTTAATGGATTAGGGTTTAAGGGTCAAGGGATTAGGGTTTAATGGTTCAGGATTGAGGGTTGAGGGATTAGGAGGGTATAGGGGTTGACAGATTAGGGTTTAAGGGTTGAGGGATTAAGAGGGTATAGGAATTGAGGGATTAGGGTTAAGGGTTGAGGGTTTATGGTTGAGGGATTAAAAGGGATTACGGTTTAAGGGTTGAGGGATTAGGGATTAAGGGTTGAGGGATTAAGAGGGTATAGGGGTTGAGGGATTAGGGTTTAAGGGTTGATGGATTAGGGCTTCAAGGTTAAGGGATTAAGAGGGTATAGGGGTTAAGGGTTGAGGGATTAGCATTTAAGGGTTAAGGGATTAAGAGGGTATAGGGGTTAAGGGTTGAGTGATTAGGGTTTATGCATTAAGGGATTAAGAGGTTATAAGGGTGTAGGGATTAGGGTTTAAGGGAAGAGGGTTGAGGGTTGAGTGATTAAGAGGGCATAGGGGTTGAGGTATTAGGTTTCAAGGGTTGAGGAATTAAGATGGTATAGGGGTTGAGGGATTAGGGTTTAAGGGTTGAGGGTTGAGGGTTGAGGGTTGGGGGATTAAGAGGGTATAGGGGATGAGGGATTAGGGTTTAAGGGTTGAGGGTTGAGAATTGAGGGATTAAGAGGGTATAGGGATTAAGGGATTAGGGTTTAAGGGTTGAGGATTGAGGGTTGAGGGATTAAGAGGGTATAGGGGTTAAGGGATTAGGGTTCAAGGGTTTAGGGATTAAGAGGGTATAGGGGTTAAGGGATTAGGGTTTAAGGGTTGAGGGATTGGGGTTTTAAGCATTGAGGATTAAGAGGGTATAGGGGTTAAGTTAGGGTTTAAGGGTTGAGGGTTGATGGATTAGGGTTTAAGGGTTAAGGGATTAAGAGGGTATAGGGGTTAAGGGTTTAGGGTTTAGGGTTTAAGTGTTACGGGATTAAGAGGGTATAGGGGTTAAGGGTTGAGGGATTAAGGTTTAAGCGTTGAGGGATTAAGAGGGTATAGGGGTTGAGGGATTAGGGTTTAAGGGTTAAGGGTTGAGGGTTGAGGGATTAAGAGGTTATAGGGGATGAGGTTTTAGGGTTTAAGGATTGAGGTTTGAGGGTTGAGGGATTAAGAGGGTATAGGGGTTGAGGGATTAGCGTTTAAGGGTACACAATTGAGGGTTGAGGGATTAAGAGGGTATAGGGATTGAGGGAATAGGGTTTAAGGGTTGAGGATTGAGGGTTGAGGGATTATGGTTCAAGGGTTAAGGGATTAGGGTTTAAGGGTTGAGGGATTAAGAGGATATAGGGATTGAGGGATTAGGGTTTGAGGGTTGAGGATTGAGGTTTGAGGGATTAAGAGGGTATATGGGTTGAGGGATTAGGGTTTAAGGGTCGAGGGATTAGGGATTAAGGGTTCAAGATTGAGGGTTGAGCCATTAAGAGGGTATAGGGGTTGAGGGATTAGGGTTTAAGGGTTGAGGGATTAGGGTTTAAGGGTTATGGGATCAAGAGGGTATAGGGGTTAAGGGTTTAGGGATTAGGGTTTAAGGGTTAAGGATTTAAGAGGGTATAGGGGTTAAGGGTTGAGGGATTAGGGTTTAAGCATTGAGGGATTAAGAGGGTATAGGGGTTGAGGGATTAGGGTTTAAGCATTGAGGGTTGAGGGTTGAAGGATTAATAGGGTATAGGGGTTGACGGATTAGGGTTTAAGGTTTGAGGGTTGAGGGTTTAGGGATTAAGAGGGTATAGCGGTTGAGGGATTAGGGTTTAAGGGTTGAGGGTTGAGGGTTGAGGGATTAAGAGGGTATAGCAATTGAGGGATTAGGGTTTAAGGGTTGAGGATTGAGGGTTGAGGGATTAAGAGGGTATAGGGGTTGAGGGATTGGGGTTCAAGGGTTGAGGGATTAAGAGGGTATAGCGGTTGAGGGATTAGGGTTTAAGGGTTGAGGGATTAGGGTTTAAGCGTTGAGGGATTAAGAGGGTATAGGGGTTGAGGGATTAGTGTTTAAGGGTTGAGGGTTGCGGGATTAGGGTTTAAGGGTTAAGGGATTAGGGTTTAAGGGTTAAGGGATTAAGAAGGTATAGGGGTTAAGGGTTGAGGGATTAGGGTTTAAGCATTGATGGATTAAGAGGGTATAGGGATTGAGGGATTAGGGTTTAAGGGTTGAGGGTTGAGGGTTGAGGCATTAAGAGGGTATAGGGGTTGAGGTATTAGGGTTTAACCATTCAGAGTTGATGGTTGAGGGATTAAGAGGGTATAGGTGTTGAGGGATTAGGGTTTAAGGGTTGAGGGTTTAGGGTTTAGGTCTCTATCTCTGACTCCCCACTTCCCCCCTTCTCCCACTCTCTCCCACTCTCCCCCTCTCTGCCTCTCTCTCTATCTCCCACTCTCCTCTCTCTCCCTCCCACTCTATCTTCCAATCTCTCCCTCTCTCTTTCTCCCACTCTCTCCTTCTCCCTTCCTCTCTATCTTCCGCTCTCCCCCTCTCTCTCTCCCACTCTCTCAAAAACTCCTATACTCTAAAAAATACACTAAGAAAACTAAATTTCACATAACGCGCTCATGTTATAAAACAAGCGCGTTTTTTAATCCACTAAAATGGTAAAAAAATACATATACCCATGCCTTGAAGGCCCACTATCTGCATATTCCCCTGGTTCTATGCACGCTCCTACAAAAAGTATCTTTTTGATGATGTTGTGAAGTGTGCAAGCATATTTTTCACATTCCATCACCTTTTCCATCATCTTTTTAGCACCTTTGCATGAAATAGCAAAGTTTCCACATTGAAAGACATATAATATCAATTGAATTTTTAATTCCATTGAAAACTAATATACAATTGAAGTGTGGAAGGGAACAAGCTTTTGAACAAGCCAAATTGTTGTGGAGTTTGAAGAAAGAAGAAGCTAAGGCTACATAATTGGGTTGAACTCCTCCATTTGAAAGTTTGGTTTTTAAGGTATGTGAAGCCTTTACAAATTTTATTTCATTCTATTATGGCTTGCTTTCATTTTTGTTTTTCATTATAACCTTAGGTTGTCAATGCAAATTTTAAATTACCAAACTATATACACAATTATTTACACTTGCCAATTACCATTTTACACTTGCCAATTATAGAAATTCAGAACTATTCACCAAAATTCATCCTTTAGGACAACTCCAAGCCTCTCCCATTCCTCTGAAGGGTCCAAACACCTTCCAATACCTCTGCACAAACTGATGTAGTACAAAGGAAGAAATCAACACCTTTCTTGACACACTTATTCAACTATATTTCCTTTCACAAAAAAATTGATTCTTATACTCAAATTAGCATTAAGAGTTCCCAATTCCTTAAGGACCTTCAAAACACCTTGAAAATCTTAAAAATAACTGATTACAATCAACTAGGTTCCTCAAAACATCAACCAATGATTATGTCATTCACAAGTTGTTTAATTAGGTCTTAGGACCTTACCTGCTCAACTAGGCTTCCAATACAAAAACCCCCATTTTTCAAAGCAAAGAGGGAGGGTTTATAGAAAATCCTATACCCGGTCCTTCCCAGACCATTCCAGAGCATCAAACATCTTAAAAATACCTTACACAAGGTCAAAAGTTCATTACATAGACCACTCCTTCAACAATTGATGGGGAGTCTTATCTTTCAAGAGGAATCTTGCTCTTCCTAAGACCTATTATATGGTCTTCCTAGGGTATTACTCTCTAACCTACTTAGGGATCTATCCTAAACCCCTCTCACCTCATAAGACTCTCCACCAATTTCAAATTCTTCACCATTGCTCTCAATTCACCACTAAGCTTCCCTGGGCTCCACACTGACCCAAATTGTCCTAACCACTCCAAGGGGTAGGAAAGGTATTATCACTATCCCCTTGTTGATTTTACTCCTCACTGATACATCTCATAGGATTCTTTCACCTTGTACCCATTGCTTTCTCGAGAAACCCAATTTTAGGCCTTGTAGCCTTTTACCCAATTAAGCCTCCTAAAACCCGTTTTCTTGGCTTTTCTCAAAAACGGTCTTAACAACCCCCAAATATTTTTATAGATTCTTTCTAGTGGTACCCTAGGCTTCAAGATTTACTAGGTTTTTAGTCCCTTTGGCGTTCATACATAGGATTGTCCTTATACCCTCTATTTTTTAGGGTTTCTAGGGTTCTGGCTCCTTTTTCCAACTTTGAGGGCTTCAATGACCTCCTCAACTCTCCTCCTTGCACACAGATGTCTAGAATACATGTTCCCACAATATCTTGCTCTTTATTGGCACAAACCAGTCCATATAGCAACTTTCTTTACTGCTGTCCTCTCCAAGCCACTAGCCGGAATGCACTTGCACTCACCTAGTTCTTGATGAATTCACCATCTCCCCTGCAAACCAAGACATCAAACACCATATGTACACTATAAAAATAGTCCCCTAGTTGATTCCAAGTGGCCATGGTAGCCTTGCCACAAGAATTCAAGTGGGGATCATTATTTCCAAAAATTGGCCTGAACCAGCTATGAGACCAAAAAGCCTAAAAACTTGCAAAACAAAAAGAAATTGAACTAAATGGATAATATAATGCTTCACACAGTAATTAAGTGACACAATTGAAATACTCAAATCATTATACATGTGCTTTCAATCCATTCTTGACTGGATGAAGGCACAAAAATAGAAATTCAATGAAATTTGCACTCTTCCAACTCACAAATTCCCCTTCCAAAACTCCAAATCGTACAATAGCTTTCCCACATACAAAATTAGGGTTTTTTTGACCTTATATACCTTTCTCGTACATTCTATGACCCTTGGATTGGGCTTAGAGCATCATTAATGCCCTTTTCCCACTTTTAGGACAAATTGCCAAGTCTACATGGACTAATTTGCCTAATTTCATCATTCAGGCTTCTCCAAACTTCAAGGCTCTAGACTACCCTAATTTTTCCTTAACTCACACATCAAAAACATATTGGGACTTTATATCATACTCCTTATTCCCTTGGTGGTTGGCTAGAACCACCTACAAGCCAAAATTGCCAAGATCTTCCAAAAGACCTTTAAGGTGCTCCTGCACCAACAATTTTTCAAAATCACTCCTTGGTTCCTCAAATTCTCATGGAAAAGTGCATGTTTGAGATAAGAACCATAGATCCTATTGTCATTGGTTTCATTCCAAGGCATGTTCAATAATAAAATACCCTAATTTTGTACACGATGATTGTAAGTATTATTTAAATGAAGCCTTCAATGACATATATTTTTCAATTATCTTGAATGGAAACAATTTTTAGGAACTAATATTCATCTCATTACCATGGTATTGATAAAATTATCCACCATGCTAAAGAAAAAGACAAACAGGAAACTAATAGACGAAGAGAATGAAACCTTGGAAGAAAAGGAGAGAGTTCGGGTAGCGGCATATCGTGAATAGAAGAAATTGGAAACGATTGATGAAAACAACTCGATTGTAGAGGAACCTCAACCGTCAAAAAAAGAATGGGAATTGGCAGCACAAAAGGCACGAATGTGAAAGCATCATCATAAGATAGATTTAGATACCATAGTTGGAGACACACCCTCTACGACAAGTGAATATGAAGGGACACCATTAAGCACAAGTGAATATGGAGGGACACAATCTAGCATAAGTGAATATGGATGGACACCATCTACTACAAGTGAATATGGAGGGACACCATTTACTGCAAGTGAATTTTTTTGGACACCATCCAACACATCTCAAGTTGAGAGTACATCATCACTCAAAATTGACGAAGAAGGTATGCCATCATTCCCATGTGAACCTCAAGGTATGTATTCTTCTCCACCATCGATCGAAGGAATGCAATCTAGCCCACCTCAATTAAATATTGATGAAATTCCTAATGTTGAGATGTATGTACCTAGGAGAACACCACCAAGAATTTTGCGTAGAAAGCCAAAGTATTTGATTAATATTGATGATGATATTTTGCAGCACATGGAAGGTAAGATTTCAACACGCACTTGTAGAAGATATGCTGATAAGATTTGGGAACAATTCTTTGAAAGGCTAAATGAGACTGCAAGATGTCAACTATTTGTTGAAATGATGCGGGGTGTAAAGTATAGGAACATCATGAAGACTCTTCGGTTGAGAACATCGAATGCATCAAGTGAAGACAATGTTGTGAATAATCTAATGGATGCTTATGAGAGTGTGGGTAAGACCTCACGCTCAAAGGATAGTAATGTCACCCGACATGTCATTACATCAACTTTGGTAAGTTTTCAAACAAAGAGAGCTCACCTAATTAAAAAGACTAGTGAAAAAATGGGAATTAGTAGAAAGACTTTGTCAAGAGCCATTAAAAGGCGGCAAATAATTGAGGGCAATGATACAAATGAATTATGGGGATTCTCAGGGAGACTATCACAAAAAGATAAAGAAGCTGTTGAAGCCTTGTAGGGTAGAGAGGAATAACCTAGGAAGACAAGATAATAGGTCTTGGGAAGAGCAAGAGTGCTCTTGAGGGATATAACTCCCCATCACTTTAGCTCATCAATTGAAAAGTAGGAGGTATTTTATACAATGTGTCAAATTGTGATATTGCTATCATGATTCCATTGAGCAGTCATTTGTAGTATTAGATATAGCTCTAGCTTTTATAGTATTGCACATGATTGTAGACAGTTTCAAAGATCTAGATAACATCAATATTTCACATTACTCAAGAAGGATGAACATCTTAAAGACATTTGCGAAAATTAGGACAAGTAACCTTCTTGTGGACTTAGGGTTGCAATATTTTATATACAACATGTTCAACCGTTTCTTCAATAGGATCAAGAACACACATAATGAAGGTGTGTTTGCAGCCATGAAATATTATGGTTCGAACTATCCAGGAGAGTGATGTTTTATCTCGACCAACCATATCTATACCATGGTTTGTTTGGAAACAAGGATGGGTTCTCTCTTCATCGGCATATACATTATTCCTTGATGTTTTCACACCAGTGTTACAAGAATAGGACTCGCCTCAGACTTGACAAGCCATTTTTTGACTTGGACTCGGGCTCGGAGCCCAGACTCGACAAATAGACCTTAAAGACACAATAGCATCATCAAATAGAAATTACTATGATCCCATACACAAACATACATCAATCACATAAGTATAAGCACAAATTTTAGTTGAAGGAAATAACACATTTAGATATATAAATATTGTGATATTGCTAGCAGGATTCAATCATGTAGTTTTACAAGTCAAACTCATTGACCCATGATTCATCAGTAGTGGTTCACAAGAACCCATCTCTCATGATAATGAATGGTTCATAAGGAGGAAGATAAATCTTCATACATTTATTCTATCACAAATGAGATAAGTGCTTGGTTTCATGAAGGTCATAAGATAGCCATTAATGGGGAGTGGATACATGAAGAACTGATGGAGAATGATAATGGCTTCAGACCTACTATAAAGGATTTTTTTTTTTGTTTCAATGATGCAAGAGGTTTTTGGTTTCACTACCAAAATGAGCCTATGAATAATGCATGTGAAACTCCTTTTGACTTTGAGGGTGTACTTACTCCATCTCAAGGATCATGCATTGAGGGTGACATAGACCAATGCTAGGGCTAACCAATTAATAATTATACACGTGAATAATTCAAACATGTACATGTCAATAAGGGAACTACAAGTACTCATAAACACGTAAGCCTCAAAAGTATACACACAAATACATAGTATACACAAATTAAAACAATGCATATGCATGAATACAAGGTATATGCATGAAAACATGTAAGCCACAAAGTATACACTCAAATGCACATAAGTCACAAAGTATACACTTGAATATACGTAACTCATATCTATTGAACCATGAATTTAAAATGCAAAAATGGACAGGCATCGAAAAAAGATATTTGTATTAACCAAATAGCCATGTAGGCATACATAAATATATGTCGATATAAGTATGAAATATATGTACAAAATAGCCATGTAGGCTTACGAGAATGCCATCTAGGCATACAATGTAAAATATGTACAAAACTGCCATCCAGGCATACAATAAAGGACTCTGGAATCAAAAGTCATTGCTCTCCATGCCTAGGAAATAAAATCTTTCCCTTTCCTTTTCACTCGGATGGTGATAGATCTATCACTCATTTTTGTTGCGCTCGTGGAGTGCTCGTACTACTCCTCCTAGGGTTTAGTTCATGGTGAAGTTTTAACTTTTACAATAAGAAGTAAAGAGATGAATATATAGAAATTACATTATAAAAAATGATATATTTGACAAAATAATCACTTACAGCCATCTCACAATCTCTGTCCACGAGGGAAATATCCTCATGCCTATGCTTAGGTGTGCTCAAGCCCTGTATAAATGATGCAAATAGACAAAAAATATGTGAATCAATAATGGTTTGATTTCTCACTAACTAACATCTATAACAACAAATGTAGATTTAAATTTACTAATTTGCCTCATACCTCTTCTATCAGAGCCATCGAGGATTGTATAGCAGATGTCACACCAATATCCATTGCCCTCGTCACATTCAAAGGTGTATCATCTCAAAAAATTTGAAAATAAAACAACAAATTATTCAACATAATCAACGATGTACACGTATAAACTACACAAATCTATTAAGTACTTGATTCATTAGTTAAACTCTTTATTCTATTACCTACGTGAAGGTTTGAGTAAATCCACTGCCACTGAGAAGTGTTCCATCAAAACCTCCAATATTAGTCTGTTCAACATCCAAAATTGCATATTAAATTACCATTCATAATAAAATACCATTAATATGCAATAAACTTATAATTGTTTACTAGTTACATACCCTAGTGATAGGTGTACTGCAAAAATAGGTTGGTGGGGGGATGGTGTATCCAGTCTCAACACTGTGACCCTGCAATTTTATTAAAATCATAAAACATTTTAAGTTAATCTTGCATTTCAAAATCAAATTTAATAAATTAAATTCAATGAACACATGCACTAACTTTTACCTGACTATCAATTCCATATGCCTCATGCAAAATTTTAGTTGCCCTCTCCATCTCCATAGCTATAGATGGATCCTTCGTACTCGCCTCCTGAGGGTCGGTGGGGTCATGTGAACAAGTAGCCCCAGAAGATTGACACACATGTGTTCAAAGACCACCACTAGAAGACTCCCCTAGATGGCGCTGTAGAATAGGGCTAGTATGATGGATGACACTCTGGGTCAAAGTGTTGATTGCCTGCAATGTCTCTACATCAGCACTTTCCTTCACAATGGAAGGCATAACAATGTGCTCATGAGGTGGGCTAGCGAGAGCTTGTCTACCTTGCCGCGTAAGATCCGGCTATGCACCAGGTATATCCTGAGCTGACCCCCCACCTCTCCCTTGGAAATCCCTCATATCAAAATAATTTGGGATTTTCTTCAATATGAACTCACTATATAGTTTCCTAAGGAAATATTGTGAGACCTCGCAATTTTTGCACGGTGGGTAATCGAAGACCATGTACCACCTATCATAAAACCACACCTTCATTTATTGGTGGTGGCACCAATGGATAGGAAACCTCTTCACATTGAGGGTAAGATTTTGATTTTTGCGTGGGTTGGTGAATAATGAACACACATCACCTTTTGTTATTTTTAAATCTTTCACATCCTTGTATGATAGTTTATTTGCATAATACTCCCTAGCTGCCTACCTCCTATCTTCCCATCTAGTTATTTGTTTGCTAATTGAATCTACATTTGTTAACATATCTTTCAATGAATTTGCTAGGGTCATTCTTTCTGTGGTTGAACCATTTGGATCACTCAACCTATAGATCAAATCCTCAATTTGTTTTTTGTTGTTCTCAATTTCACTCATTAAATTTTGTTGAGTGCCAGGAGGGGGTTGAGTGATTGGTGGAGGAGGTTGATGTTGTGTTGATTTTGATCTTGAGGATTTGGTTGGTCCTCCTGCTGAGGATTTTGAGGGTTTGCAAGTTGATTTGTATCTCCTAAAAATTCAAACAAATAGATATCAAATTCAGCCTAAAACTAACAAATTCAACCTAAAACTAAAAAATTCAAAACAAAAAGCATAGAATCCTTACCTCTTACAGCTCCTCGTCGTTGTGGCACCATCATTGTGAAGAAATTCAGATTCTTGGTGAACAAATTATTCTCCTAGAACGCGAGCACGATATTTTGGGGTTTTTGGCTATGGGTGGAGCAAAAAAACCAGTCGAAATGCAAATGAGAGATTTGCATTTGTTTTTTTTCTTTTAACAGAAGATAACACAAGTGCGTTATAACGTGCTCACATTATGGCTTTATAGTTGTGGTCGAAGGGAACTTTCCTAGGTTTAATAGAAACCATAACGTGAGCATGTTATAACATGCTCGCGTTATGCTTTTAACTTTTTTTTTTAGAGGGCGTCCATGGAATTGCTACCCATTTCCATGCACTTGCCCTCATGTTAATGATCATATTATTATAATATTTTAAAAAATAATAATAATTAAAGGAATTAAATGTAATTTCTATTGACCAATGATAATCTTTTGGAGATTATTCATAGCATCTTAGATTCCTAAAATTAGATTTTATATATTAGCCAAGAAATTTACATGAATATACATCAATATAGGATAAAAATATGGCAAGGATAGAATAAAAAAACTTTAGACTGAATCTTGAATGTAATTTCACCCTAGCATAGAACATAATGTAGAGAAAATTATTTGAAAGTACTTATAACTATGATTCAATAGTAAAATTAAAAAATAATCAATATGATTGAATTAAGATGGTTTCATACTATACATGAAGGTATTAGTGGGTTTTATAGATTTTATTGTTTTGACAAAGAAATTGTTTGTAGTAGTTAGATGATCCTTACAAGCTTGGAGAGGTCATAAATTGTGCATAAAAAGTAACATTTTGGACTTCTTAAAGTTGATAGAAAACTTGTTCAAAGAACTACATAATGGATTAGTTTTGGAGGTGTTTTTCCATGACTTATGTGTTGTTATTTCCATCTGAGTTGTTTGTGGGTTATTTGTTCCTCTCATAATTTTGTGTGATTATGGCTATTCAGATCTTTATCATTTGGTTTTTGAGTCATCATGTACTCATTTACATATTTGATCACTATCATTTGATATAGTTATTAGTATATTGTTGGATTTTTATGTTGGATTGTTGCATGTACAAGTTGTGTAGATTTTTAGGTTGTCTATGCTTATAGGTTGCATTTATCACTTGAATGTGGGTTTTCTATGTTGAAACATGTTTATGTTTTGTTCTAGATTAAGATGTGTGGCTTAGTTTAGTCACATATTTTTCTATTTTAGTTTTCAAATTGAGATGGAGATATGGTATTACCAAGTGAAGTCGAGATGTGGGTTTTATGTAGTTTTCTAAGTGATCTAGACATGTGTGACACAATTGGAGTTTGTTTCTAGTGAATTTTATGGTGATAATTTTTTCATGGATTTTACTTATGCTTTAGGGACTTTGGTATGATAATATTGTTTATATAGGAGAATTATTGGTCGTATCAAATTGATTCTAGTTTTGTTTTGTGGTTTTATATCTTATTTTCTTGAGGATTATCATTTTTACTTTTATTTTTGGGAGCTCATGTTATAGTTGATTTCTTTTATTGTGTGAGGGAATTTGGTTTATCTTCATTGAGGATATTGTTATCATGATGTCATGGATATCTTGGTTTCAAAATCTAGTAGGAGCTTGTGATAGTTATGGTTTGGTGGTGTTGTATCTTCTTGGTTTGGATATCATGGCTTGTACTCTTGAATTTGAGAGATCGATGTTGAGTTCTTTGATTGAATTGGGGCCATGAATGATATTCATTTAGAGGATGGTTTTAATGTTTCTATGTAGAGCTTATTATCACAATTCAATGGAATCTTGTGGAAATGATATGGATTCACCATTTGATGGTGGATGATCTTCTTTGCAACAGATGGTTATCTTCATGTTGTATGGAGATGTTGAAATCTTGGTTAGCCATGGATGACTCTTTAGTCTTTGGTTGAGGTGTCAAGATTTATCATGTTTCACATGTGATATTAGTTTAATAGGAAGGTTATGTGTTATGTCATGATATACTCTTGATTCTTGATCAGAGTGTTCACATGATACAAGTACATGACATATTCATTGGAGAATATGATCTTATTTTGAGGAGATATTAGATCATGATGTCATGATTGAGCTCTTGATTCATGATTAGGTTATTGACATTGATGTTTTTTGGTTATCTTGGTATTGGTTACATTAATAATTTTCTTAATAGCTTCATGATGACGCTATGTTGTATTTGGATTTTGGAATCGATTTGTTAGTTAGAGGTACTCATGGATAATTGGAGACATGTGTGAGGCTATAATATCTCTTGTGATTAAAGATGAGTGTTGATATAATTGATTATTTATGAGGTTTAAGTTGGTAGTCTGAGGATCTTCTAACTTGGTTGGATGTGATCTTAACATGAAACTAGGAGGATATTGTTCTCATATGAGTCATGCTGACCTGAAAAATCTTGGAGGAGCATTCTCATTTCCCACTCTTTATCTACTTGATGGTTAATCATCTGAGGTTTTTCCCACTATTATTTTTAGATGCATTATTTTTTATGTTTTATCTTCTCATACATATGGATCTTGAGTTATGGTTAATTAGTTTTGAAGGGTTAATTTGAGGGATATTAGAATTCTTATTTCATTATGAATTGTGGTAATATTTATTTATGTTGTTTTTAGGAGATGTTATAGGTTTTGATTTATATTTTCTTTCTTTCCTCTTCTTCATCCTAGATGTTTGTACTCATATGAAATTGGTTTTGAAATATTTTGTGGAGCTATGGTGATCCCTATGTTTTTGGTCACATTTTGTATTTTTGTTTCGTAATGACATGGAGGTCCCTTTATCTCTTTCCTTTGTCGAGTGTGAATAAATTGAGAGAGCTATGAAAATTTATTGTGAGAGTTGGATTGCAACATAGTATTTTATATTATTTTCATATCTTTGTTGATGTTCCTTTGTACTACATGATACTAGTTACACTTCTATGTGTTACAACTGGTGGACCTTTAGATGCCTTGATACTTTTAAAATTTGACACTACCTTATGTAGTGGGTGTTCCTAGATGTCTATGTTCATTATATGATAGGTTTGGAAATTGAAGCTTGTGGTTTCATGTGATGGGTTCTATATGTTGATGGCATGTGGTTCACTTGTTATGACTTTTATGCATTTGAGGTATGGATAGTTAGATGTGTTAACAATTTTTTAGGTGATATTTTCAACTGTGGTGGTTATATCTTGATAGCTTGATGCATACTTTTTACCTTTGGATTGAGTGTTTGTGTATTGAGATATTAGTTGGATGCAACACTTATGCTCATTTTTGATAGATAGTGTGGATTATATTTTGATGGCTTCTTATATTTGTGTGTTGGCATGATGGTGGATGAGAGAGTTCATGCTTGAAATGTTGGTGACCTTGATCTCATTTGCAAGAATCTTGATGGAACACATGAAGCACTTTGATTCCTTAATGCTATATGTGGCTACAGGGATTGTTCCCTTGTTGATGTTTAAGTTTACTTTTTTGATCCTTATGAAATGTATAAAAAATGTGTGAGGATGATAGGAAAAGGTGTGTTTTCCACCTTTCTTAAAGGTTATAATCTAATATTTTTTTATTATGTGGTGCACCCATGGGATTTAGGGATACAGCCATCACATGGGTATAACATTATTGGGGATACATTATGTGTTGTATAAAACACTAGATTAAATATTTAATGATGGTTTGCACATGGAAAAATTATTTAATATTGCAAAACATTAGTACCAATAATTAAATGTGGGGGTGTAGTATCTAAAATTGCATATTGTGTCGCCAAAAAGTGTAGCCTTGACACTTTTCACTCATTTGGGCTCTTTCTGTGGTTTTTGGCCTAGTTTTTCTTAGATTTTATGGTGTCTTGTAAAGGTGTTGTGAAGTGTTGTAACACATTTTACAATTTTTCTAAGACTCTTTCATCATAATTCACCTATAAAACCCCTTTTTACCCCTTTTCCAAGCCTTAGCCTAAAGTGTTGTAAGTGTTGTAACTAACCCTCACACTTTTCTAGGCAAGTAATCACTAAATGAAACATTTCTTATGGAATAATCACCCCTTAATGCACTAATAGGTCCAACTATATTATGTTTTAGAAAAAAAATCCTGACAAGCATCATTAATCAACTCTTAATCCCTGACAACCAATCAAAATTGGTGATCTAGTCACGGTAGGAGGGTCCTGAAAGAGAATAGTTTGGACCATGCAATAGGAGTTACACAATAGAAGCCACTCAGAATATGGAGGAAAATGTAGATTCAAACATTCTTATTATTGAAAACTTCAATTACATACAACCGAGAACATCTAGGTTTATAGATTGGGCTCACAAGCCTGATACAACATGATCAAAATACAATATTCCTGCCTGCTCCTTAATGGGAGCTGAAATATTACAAATAAAATCCCCTATTCCTTCTAATTACTATCCTAATGATCTATTATTATGATTTATATCACATCTGAGATCTAGAATCATCTACGTCAACCAAAGATCATTACAATCTCTGATGAAGGAAACATAATGTGCATGAAATAGGTTGGCCTTCAATTTGAAATTATCCTTGGGAGGTGCATATGATGAAGTGTGGACCTAAATTAAGGTTGGGGACACTCCATGGAATAATTCAAAACACAATGTGAAGATCCACAAGTTATGAGAAGGGTACACTAAAGATCAAATTAGTCATTAGGCTCAAAACTGCTTCGGTGCTCTATTCTAGAAACTGTCACTTAATCTAAGAGCAATAACTTGCTGAAAAAATATCCAATCGTCTTGAAATATTGGAATAAAGAAAATGAAAATTTCCACGATGAAAACATAGATCCATAATTTTTGGTGATAAAATATGATGAAATACTGAATCTACCAACTTGAACTGGACAAGAACAAGAAAAAAACTGAAAGAAAATATTTTTTGTTGATGCAGGATTGCAAAGAATCAAGGATGCTCCTACATCAAACATCCAAGGATATTTGGAAAGTGATTCCATCACTTTGTTGGCTCTAAATGAAAACCAATGTAGTCTACCTCAGCCTGAGAAATCAAAGAAGAATCCTCCATTGGTCTACCTTTCCACTTCACAAGATATTCTTTGTACTATCTTCCACACATTTTCCTCCCATCTCTGATATCCAAAATATTTTCTATCTCATCTGATTATTGTTTAGGAAAGTATTTTTCCAATTTTTCTTTATTGTCTTCACTAAATTCTACTTCATGGTATTGATGTAGATCTGCAATGTTGAATATAGGTGATATACCCATGCCATCCACTAACTCTACTTCATATGCATTTTATGAATCAAATTTCTTCAAAATATTATAGAATCTAAACTTCCTCATCTTGAGCTTATTATATGTGCCAACTAAAAATATTTCCTTCCTCAAATACACCATCACTTCATCTCTAACTTCAAACTCCTTATGTCTCCTATTTTTATTTGCTCGCTCCTTATACTTCTATTTCATATCTTTTAATTATTGTTTTACTTGAGTATGCACTTTCTTCTTATGTTCTCCAAATTCATCTACTTTTTCACTCCTTTTATCTTCCTTTTTGATGTATTGCGACTATAATATACCTCTAAGATGAATTCTAGTAACAATCTCAAAAGGTGTCTTTCTAGTACTCTTGTTTACTATTGAATTATTGTAAGAAAAATCCACTTGTGCAAGGACAAAACCCCAACTTATGATATTTTCCCCAACCAAGAATCTTAGAAAATTCCCCAAACTCCTATTTACTACCTCCATTTGTCCATCAGTATGTGGATGAAAATTATAGCTGAACTTCAAATCTATACTTAACTTATTCCAAAGTGTCCTCCAAAAGTAACTAACAAACTTTGTATCTCTGTCTAAAACAATACTCCTAGGTAATCCATGCAATCCAACTACTTCCTTAAAAACAAGTCTTCTACATGTATTTCTTATGTTATCTTCTTACAAGGTAAGAAATGTATCATTTTAGAAAATATATCCACCACCACAAATATAGAATGATTACCTCTTTGTATCTTCAGCAAAGGGTGATCCCACAAAGCTGGTTTACAATTTTTAGGATATTTTGATTTTTGCTAAAATCACATATTTTAGAAAATATAATGATTTAAGCCTTAAAAACTTCTACTTTAATTATTCCAATTGAAGAGGGTTTGATCAAACCACCTTAGATCAAACCCCCTTGGATAAAACCTTTCTATTTTTAAACCATACCTACAACAGAGTCTCCTTTACACCTATTAAAATGATGATAAAAAATCACTTTTTATTTACCTTTTGTGGGATCAAATGATTTCATTTAAAAATTATTTTAAATGATCATGGTAGTCCTCAAAACGATCTATCCAATGAATATAATTTTAATATGTTTTCGTTTTATTATGTATGTGTTTTTTTAATTTTATTAAACATTGGTTTTTCACCAAAAATCAAGCTCTTTGTTCTACACATGTGGAAAAATAGTAGATTATCAAAATTATTTTTTGAAAAATATTTTGAGGCTAGGTATTGATGTCCTTGATACATTAAAAAAAATTGAATTTTGATACATACAGAAAAATTTATGTTGCATACAGTCTACCTATGTTTCAATTGTAATTGCTTTGACTTCAAAATTTTATTAAGGAAAAAATATTTAATAAAACACTATGAAACCAAATAAAAGTGATAGATATTGTAGTTAAAAATCTACATTCGAAAAAATTATAATTTTATCCTTCATACTAAAAAGGTTATGTTGTATATGATGAGTGTCACTTTTTAAAAATGTTGTTTTTTAAAAAAAATGTAGTTTTCAAAGGAGATGGAAAAAGAAGTGAAATCTGATTCCAAATTTTTTGAAAAAAATATATTTAGAATCTCTTGACAAAACTCCACAAATCAGTAGTTTCCATCATCTTCAAATTCCTTACAGTCTACCTGCTATAGGAGCTTGAAAGTGAAGATTTAATTTTAAAAAAATTAGTTTAGTGTCCAGTTTGCCCAAAAATTGTAAACCTGTATTGTGGGATCACCCCAAACCAAGTATGAAATCCATGCTGATATCCTTCTAAGGTCTATCTGGAACTGTCAAAGGTTTATACAATCCAACATTTTGACTACTCCGTTTTGTAGCTTAACAAACTCTGCAGCTCTGCACAAATTTCCTATCATCCTTATGAATCTATGAACAAAAGTAATTCTCACTTACTAATTCTATTGTCTTATCAATTCCAAATTGTCCTACTAATCTCCCACTATTTTTTTCTTTCACTAAACTATCCCTCATTAAACTTCAGGGCATACACAATTGATTCCCTCTCAACAAAATATCCTCCTGAATGAAATAATCTAGCCACTGAATCCTATTCTCCAATACTTGTTCCTTACAAGCTCTCCAAGGTTTTGTGAAATTTGGGTCTTCCTCATAAAATTTCTTCAATTCATCAAAGCCTAATACCTCCACTCTCATTTCTGCTAGTAAATTCCTTATCCTACTCAAAGCATCAATGACTCTATTCAACTTTCCAATCCTATGTTTCAAAAAAAGTATAACTCTACAAGAATTCCACCCATCTCATGTGTCTCTAATTCAACTTACCTTGACTATTCAAATACTGCAATGCCTAATGATTTGTATACAACACAAACTCATTAGACAAAAAATAATGTCTCCACTTCTTCAAGGCTTGAACTATTGCATGAAAATATTTTTCACACACTGAATACCTTTCCCTAGCATCATTCAATTTCTCACTAAAATAAGCTACGGGTCTCCCTTCTTGACTCAATATTGCTCCAATTGCATTTCCACTTGCATCATAGTCTACCTAAAATACCTTGTTAAAGTCTTGTAAAGAAAACACGGGTTGTTGAATAACCTTTTGTTTCAACAAATCTAAACTTGGTTTCTCTAGATGTCCACCTAAAATATTTATTATCTCCTCCCATTGTTTATGTGATAGGACTACAAATAGAATTAAAAGTCCTAATGAACTTTTGGTAGAAACTAGCCAATCCATGAAATGATCTTACATCTCCAATGATTTCTGGTTTAGGTCATTCTCCAATTGCTCTTACCTTCTCAGGATCCATCTCTAGTCCATCAAGAGATATCAAAAATCCTAGATATACCAATTCTTTCTTTATGAAACTACACTTCTTAATGTTTATAAGCAAATGATCTTCTCTCAACCTTTGAAAACTTGTCTTATATGCAACAAATGTTCTTCTCTAGTCTTACTAAATATCAATATATCATCCAAATAGACAATCCCAAACTTACCCAAGAATTTATTCAATACCTTATTCATCAATCTCATGAAATTACTCGGTGCATTTGTTAGTCCAAAAGGCATCACTAACCACCCATATAATCCTTCATTTGTCTTGAATGATGTATTCCACTCACCCCCTTCTCTAATTATGACATGATGATATCCACTCTTCAAATCAATCTTTGTAAAGTATTTAGCTCCACTCAAACAATCCATAATGTCATCTATCTAGGGCAAAGGAAATCTATACTTTAGTGTGATTTTTTTATGGCTCGAGAGTCTATACACATCCTCCATTCTCCATCCCTCTTAGGTGCTAACACAATAGGTATTGCACAAGGACTTAAGCTTTCTCTGATCAAACCCTTTTTCAACAAATCTTGCACTTGTCTATTCAATTCTTTATTTTATGTTGATGTCATCTAGTACGCTGCTTTATTAGGAAAACTACCTCTATGAATCAAATCAATGCAATTACTAATACTCCTCATAGGTGGCAATCCATCAATTATATTATCCAAAATGATAGCTTCATATTCTACTAGCAAATCCTTCATCTCCTCTAGTTGGTCTTCTACATGCTTCAAGTTTTCATCCTTCTTAGGAAACAAGGAATAATACATGTTCTCATGTCTCAATCCATCTAGAAATATCCTTCCATCAACCAAAAAAATTATATCACTCATGCAAACATCAGCTTTAGGAACATCCTCCAATGGAAACAAAGTCTACTTCATCCCATTAGCAATAATGGTATATGTATTGTTCTTTCCATCATGAATATCCTATCTATCATATTGCCAAGGCCTTCTCAAAAAAACATGGCATACATACATAGGCATGATATCACACAAAACTTCATCATGATAATTTCCTATCTTCAATTTCACAAAACATTGTTCACTTACCAGTATCTTATAATCATCTTGAATACATGTTATTTTATAACACTTCAGCTGTTTCAATATTTCTAGCTTCAATTTGGTCTCCATTTCTTCAGAAACCAGGTTCTCAGAGCTTCCACTGTCAATAATTACTCTGCAAAATTTACCAACTACCTTACATCTGGTTCAGAATAAATTCTTTCTCTGCAACGGTTCCTGCTCCATCTCACTTTGACACAATACTCTTTTGTTTACCAACACTTCTACCTCTTCTTATTAATTAGATTATCTGACATGATCCTCCTTAGAAAAGGTTTTTCTTATACTATTCTCTTTCTTTATGCTTGTCTCTCCCTAATTACATTCAAATGCTCTATGTCCACCACACTTAAAACAAGTTCCCCTGAATACTCTTTTCTCCTATCCTCTATAACCCTCATTTTGGTAACCACCATATCCTCCTCTTTAGTAAGAGTTTCCATCATATCTATGGTATGGATTATCATTCTTACTATCTTCCTTATGTTTATTCTAATCTGCAAAAGATCCGCTTCCTCCTCCAGTAAAAAATCTTTCTCTCTGAAATCTTCCACCTCTTCCTCTTTGTCTATGCTCATGCCTTTTATTCAACTTCTCTTTTTCTTTTAGGGCACATTGATATTACTTTTCCACACTTCAAAAATTGATCAAACTAATTGCATCCTATATAGATAACCTCAAGCCATTCATATATCTAGCTACTTGCTTGATATCATCCTCTAAATATTCGTATCTAATATTCAACTTGTAGAAATCCTCAGTATACTCTATCACACTTGACTCATTTTGCTTCAAATTATGAAACATTTAGAACAAACTGATTTGATACTCTACGAGCATAAACTTCATCTTTAACGTATTCACCATACGATCCCATGATTTTATCTTCTCCTATCCTCTTCTTTGCCTACTAGTCTACAAATGTTCCCACCAAAGGGATGCATGTCCTTTCAACTTTGTACAAGAAAATTTCACCTTCTTATCTTCAATGGTACCTTCAAAATAAAAATACTTCTCCATCTCCATTATCCAATCAAGAAATTCATCTGAATCCAACTTACCATTATAATATGGTGGATTGAAATGTGGTTTAGTATTTACTCTGGTTAGGGATATTATGAATCTCTATTATCCTTGATCAAGACAAGGTTGTTCTTCTCTTTCCCTTTCTTCGTGTTCTTATAACTCTTAATAACTCACATCATCAACTGGCCGACCTCTCCTCTGGGTCATTCTGACTGCATCTAATCTGGCAGCGATTCCTCTCAACATCTCCATTATAGGTAGGTCTACAATTCCATGTGCTCCATTTCCTCTACCATATCTTATTCCCTCCATCTTTACACAAGTCCTTTGCAATTGCAAATCGGATCCCCAATCTACTACCCCACAAAAAATCTTCAACAGGATTTCGTAAACTTTGACGATCTCTCATTGAAGGAATCTCACTCTAATACAAGTTTGGTGTAGTCATGGTATGTGGGTCCTCAAAGAGAGTAGTCCAAACCATGAAACAAGAGTTACACAACAAAATCCACTCAAAATATGAAGGAAAATGAAGATTCAAACATTCTTATTATCAGAAACTTCAATTACATACAACTGGCAACATCTGGGTTTATAGATTAGGCTCAAAGGCTTGATACAACATGCTCAAAATATAGTATTCCTACCTTCTCTTTACTGTGAGCTGAAATCTTATTGATTGAATTCCCTATTTCTTCTAATTTATATCCTAATGATATATTACAATGATTTATATTGCATTTCATATCTAGAATTATTGTGCCTATTGTACACATGCCCCATTCAGAACGGGGACCCTCTCTTCCCTCTTTTTCATTGTCGGGTCATTTTGGGCTTCTCGTTTTGCATTCCTATTTTGCACCTTGAAGGGTCAACATATTCCCAAAAGACACATATTAAGTTTGACCAAACTTGACCCCTTTAAAAATGATAAATAAGAAGTCAATTCAGGTTTCCCTTGTTAGAATGCCCTTCAAATGCCCATGGCCCCTTCCAGGTCAAAATTTTGAGGTACGTCCACTGTCTGCATGCCTCATCTTCCTTTTCATCAAATTCTAGGTTAAAATGAAGTAAAATCATAGAAATGGGTAAAAATATGGTAGATTAGTACTCCCACTAAAAAACCCACATTTTAAAATCCTTAAAAACCACATAAAATCATCGAAATTCAACGTCGGAGCTTAACCTTGCCACTACTGTTCTTTGGAACAGCCGTTGGCATCTCTCGGGCCCGAACCTTCCCGCGGCTGTCCGCACAAAATGCTAAACTTATACTTCAAAATTGACAGCAACCAAGCTCGCCTCGGATCCCGACTTCAGAATTTCCCTTTGTGGGTTTCCATTGTGCCCCCACTGTTTAAAATGACCTCCCTTGAGGGTCTTTCCGACCCTCAAATCCTAGGCTTGTGAGGCCCGCTTCAAACTTGCAAAATAAAAAAATCGACCAAGGAACAAACTGACCCTGAGATCTAACCCTCGAAATTTCGTTCCCTATGAACTTAACCATTGTGAATAACCAGGCTTGAATGTCCTTCTAGACCTCAGACCCTAGGCTCACAGGGTCCATTGAAATTTATAAAAACGAACCGAAATCTGAAGTCTAAGCTAAATCTACACCCCGGGCTCCCGAATTCCGTGTTACTTTCACCGTTCCAAACGGTTGTCCCGGGACGACTTTTCGACTCCCAGACCCCGGTCCACTTTTCGCCGAGCACAAAATCCAAGTCAGGAACTGAATGTCGAGCTTCTTTCAGACTCCAGATCCCATAATTTTGTTTTGTTGCCATCATTTCAAACGGTTGAACTTGTCCATCTTTCTGGCCTCCGAGCCCTGATCCTCTTTTGTTGCCATGACTCCAAAACTCCTAAAATTTGTCTCCAAGGATTTCCCTTTGGAATTCCCCTCCCAAATTTCCATCTACCTTTCGTTGTCTCAAATGACTATCCTGTAGCTGCTTTCTGGCTACAGAAATCTGAACTCCGAAACTCAACTCTCAAAATTTTGTCTTCCTTGCACTGTTTCTAGTGGCCTTCTTACAACTGATACCCGAACTCTTAAAGGAAGGCTCAAATGACCTCAAAATCCAAAATGGACTTCGACCCACTTGCTAAAATTAGGTCTTCCTTCATGCCAACCCTCAATTGAGAAAATCCAACATTGGGAAACACCTTTAGGAGTTTCATGCCTCAATTTCCCTTCCAAATGACATTTTGCCAAGGGAATTCCAGCCCTGGGAACCCAGATTGCCTATTTTTCCTCCTTATAATGTTTTGTCAAGTAATAAGAATTTATCAACTGTGAGTGACAATTGTAGAGCTAGCTTTGATGTACAAGGAGTTGTCTGAGGCCTTTTTTCCATATTTAAAGTTATTGATTCACGTCCCTTTGTGGAGGATTTATGGAATCTCGCAAAGAAACCTCTGGTGTTGCCAAGGAAAAGGGAAAAATGACAACCAAGGCACCTTAGGGAAAGGAGGACAAGGATCAAATGAAGCTCAAGTTCCAGGGAGTTCCATTGCACTTTAGAATCACAACTCTTTGGAGAGACATCACGAATACCAATATCGGGAATGTCGATATTGACGAGTTCACGTGAAGGGTTAGGGTGGACCCTAAAATAGAAAATGAAAGACTGATTAGAAGAAATAGACTTGCTAAGGCTGCAGGTTTCCCACCGGCTTTGGTGGCCCTCGAGTTGGTAGTGGCATGTCATGCATCATATCAACCCCAGACAAAAACCATACTGGATAAAGATGGAAACAACCTTGCGGAGATGTCCCCTCGTGGGATAGCTATAACCTTCCACATCCCCACCTTTGAGAGCATGGAGACACCAATAATTGAATAATGTAAGGCATTATGGGAGCAGGATCCCATAAGTTGCAAGAGGTTGATCAATCAATATTGGTTGAAGGATAAGCGAGCCAGTTCTAGCAAGGTCCCGCAGGAGCTCTTCCACAGTGATTTCTTTGAGGATTGCCATGACCTCGCCATCTTGATAAGTAGAGTAATGGCTCTTCCTGCTGCGACCTTCTTCTAGGAGTGGATGTTTTATTTTATGGAGAAAATCCTCCACGGCAACTCCACCTTTGATTTGGGAGAAATAATCAGCAATTGCTTCCACGAGAAATTTGTCAAAGTGAAGAAGACTTCTTAGTTTTATATGACATCATATCTAGTTTATTCAATTGCCAACCAAAGGCATTACCATGGACTCAATGCCATGCCCAATGTAACACCGAGGAGATAAGTCAAACCTTATTGTAGGTACCCTCAGTTATAGTTCAAAAACTTCAAGAGGGACTACTGCAAAGTCAATGATGCCTTCATTGCCTATATCATTCGGTCTCTTAGAGGAGACTTTCAGAGAAGAGCTTCCCGTAGTGCTAGGGCCCTCCTCAAGTAGTACGCCTTCCTGTATATACAATTTCAAATTTTCACTTACATCCATGCCTAGGGATTCACATAAAGACCAAGCAAGCTGCCCCGGTACCCCAATGAGCGGATCATTCTATTAGAGCTGACTTGGCAAATGCGACACATTCATAATATCCTGAGCACCAAGCATCTGGTAGGGATGCCTTACCCTATAAGCATAGGCCTTGGTCAAGGAATGTACAAGATTCACACCTCCCAATGTGTGGGAAATTCAAGAAAAGGAGTTGGCTGAGTACCATTTCTGACACTACACAATCGGTCGCGAATGGACCCATATGGTCATATCAGGAAGGCATTGGGACATGAGTATGCCCACCTCCACAACATTGAGGATTTTTGGGCCAATTGTAAAGATGATCTGTAGGTGCGGCTATGAAAATATATGCACATGACTACCCTCTATGTGCGGAGAATAAACTTTTGCCCGATCCCTGGTCAACCTGAGGAGGACGAGAGCATGGTAATTGATTCAAGATATAATGTTGTCGATGGCCTGTTGTTGCCTATGATTGATTGGGATGAGAAAGAGTTTGATGACCTCACCATGCTCACGAAGCCCATGGAAATCTAAATAAAGGCATGGATTAGCCAGCAAATGGCACGACTAAAACTACAAGGAGTCGCCTTAACGTTCAAGGGGCTCGAAAGTGAACCAAGTGGCTCTGATGGTGGGGTGTCTTCCACAATGAATGGGGAGACTTCCAAATCTCCTCCATCCATCAAAATGAAAAAGATAAAGGAAGCTAGTAAGGAGGGGCCCAACCCTAAGGTTTACGCTCGAAAGGCTTTAGAGAGTCAGCCTTCCAAGAAGAAATGGAAAAAAATTGGGTTTACAAAGATGCTAGTCATACCTGAAAATCCATTCCTCGAAGGCAGGGAGGAAGATTCTGACCCTCCAGGGTCTTTGTCTGCTGCAATTGTTGCTTTTTTTGCCACCATCCCACTTACTTCACTTGCAGTTTTCACCTCCTCCCCACCTGCGATGGACATATTTTTTCACCTTGCTTCCACCTCTCTGATCATTAGGGTCATACCAGTGGATTCATCCTCTACCACTACCTTGCCGATCTCTTCTTCCTCTATGTCTCCTTCCCTTCCCTTCATTGCTACTACCATAGTGGCTGCCCTCAGCCTTTTGGAATCCTTCATAAAGTACATATGAAATGTGCCATCTGAGCTTTCAGGAATGCTTACGAGCCCACTAGTACAAGCTAAAATAGCCCAAGCTATGGCCAATACTCCAGCTCTTCCTCTACCTATCGAACCACTAGGAATGGAGGCGACAATGCAGATATCAGATGAGCTCGAGCGATGCCAGCTAGAGGATACAAAGAGACCAAAAGATGAGGAATTTGAATACCATAAGCACCCTTTGTTTGAATGTCGGGAGATTGATGAGGTAGTTTACAAATCTTTCGATGAAGGTAGTGAGGACTTTGACACTAAGTTGGTCTGGGCAACACATGACCCCAAGTTCAAAGCTGAGTAGAGTAAACATCTTAAGGAAATTGAGGATAAGGAAGCTAAAGATCGGCTTGCGGTGGATGAAGAAATTGCTGCTCCAGAGACTAAAGGAAATAGGTTTCCAACTAAAAGGTAGGAACGAACACCGAAACATGATGAGAAAGCATCCCTCCATGAAGATTAGTAGGAAGATAAGCCCAAGGAATATGAACACAACCAAAATGAAGAAGAAAAGGGTGTTGAAAGGGAGGATCCATCCAATGAGAAATTGTGCACCAAGTCTCCCACTAAGTGTGTAACACTCGAATGGGACTCCAATAAGGAGAAGGACGATGGAGGAGATGAGAAAGGGGCTCTTGTCGTTAGAGCCACTGAACTTGGGATAGAGGACAACAAGAATCAAGGTGAATCACCTAAGGAAAAGCCCCAAATGCCCGATTGGTTGGAGAAATAACTGAAGAAAAAGACTCCCACCTTAAATTATCCTAAGGCAAGGCTGGAAGCCATTCTAGACAAAGCACAAATAAGCACCAAGAAAGAGAAAAGGAAAAAGATTAGATCGAAGGTAACCATGGATACCTTTGGATCTAGGGCAGTACAAATAGAAACATCAGTGGTTGGAGAACAAGAAATAACTTAGAATGTCTCCAACATCGACTTGGGAGTGGCCATAAGGGAGAAAAAGGTTGACCACCTCCAGGAATCGGTCACCACAGTGGTGCATCTTATCCAATAGGATAAGGTTTCGAAGGAGGAGCTCAAGTCACAAGTGGCAGATCTGACATACTATATTCAATAATGGTCATTCTGGGATGAGCAGCCCACTACATCATCAGCCCCGCCTCAGTTGTTATCTCAAGAGTAGATCAAAAAATTAGAAAAGAGAATGAACTTGGACAAGACTACATAAAGCTAGTTTTGACAGGTCTTAGACATGGGAAACACAGGTATCAACTTGGTTGTCTAGACAACAAATAAGTTCTTGGAAGTATAGAGAACTCTTGAGGGTACAATGTAGGTCTACGAGGGGTTCCCATGGAATACAGAGCAGCCTACCCAAAAATTGAGGCCATACTTGCATTGCCAAGAAAGGTTTGGGAGAAAGACCTTGCCCTCAAGGATGATGACCACTGGTTAGTGGATGTATGGAAGCAAGACTTTGACCATCGAAAAGGAAAGCTGGAGCAGATTCTAGAATGGGTGGTTCCAGATATTGAATGGGCTAGGGAGACCAGAGAAGAGTGCACTCGGTACCTCAAGCTAATGACTAGTTATGAGTTTCCTACAGTTGAAATTAATATAGAAAGCATGAAGCCGCACTTCTTAAAGAATATGGAAGATGGAATGTCAGCTGAAATCACCACGGACTTCATGAGTTTTGTGGCCCAAACTTTCACCCAGTCAAAAATTTTCAGAGATAACCCTACCAAATATGATGATGACTAGAAGAAGCTTGTTAACAACTCCCAGGAATGGAGCTACCAGATTTTGCGGTTTGACATCATGGAGTTGGAAAATTTTCAGCCATTGATCTTGAGCTTCATGGAGTACATAGCTTTAAAGAAGCGCAAAGGAAACCTTCTCATCGATGAAGAATTCCTTAAAGAGTACTTGCAGCAAAGAGCAAACAACAAAAGGACGAAATTGCTATAGTGTTGTCACTAGATAACAAAGTAGGGAAAAGACAAGAAATGATTTTTAAATGAAATATATTCAGGGGTAGGTGAGACCCTAGTGTAAAGTGAATCCTGGCCACACAATAGAAGTGAATCTTGGCAACCTATTTTTCTTTTTGAAAACTATAAATAGGGCTCTCCTCCGCTCATTTTAAGGGAGTTGAGTTGTTGTAAAGGTATGCTACAAAAATTATAATAGAAAATACAGTCATTTTCGGGTGTATTTTTTGGTTTCTCCACATGTTTCATTATTCCTCTCCCTTTAATTAAAACTTTGCTTCAAGTTACTTCGTTGTTCTAGTATCCTTTAGTTAGCTTTAGTGGATTTAGTATGGGGTATGTGTAGGATCATGATGGGCCAAAAAGTGGCGATATGTAAGTGAAATGATGATCCATGTGGCTGACGACTTTTTTTTTACCCAAAATTGATGAAATGAAAAGGGTTTTTAAAGGAGATTCTCAGTTTTCCACCAATATAAATTATGCTTTATTTTGAATTTAATAAATAATTATAATTCATTTTCTATTTGAATTATGAATAAAGTCCTAATTGATAGGTTGATTGAAAAAAATCTATAGATTTCAAACGATATAATATTTTTTGAATCTAAAAAGTGTGTCACATTCTATGCTTCACATACTATAGGATTAAAAGAAAAAAAAAGAATTTCATGAATTTTTTATCAAGTTAAGGTGGTTAGACGTAAGAGTTTTTATATTTTTTAAAATTTTAAATTTTACTTGGAAAGAAATTACAAAAAAATATGCATCACATTGGGACATGAGTCGTTTACTTATATCTAAAATATTATAAAAAAATATTATCATTTTATTGTGGTTAGGGTGGTCAAACAGACACCTACTTCTTATTTTTTCTCTGAAACCTAGTAGTTTAGAAACTGCATTCAATTTTCTACAAATTATATTCTTACATATTTTTGAAATAACTTATTCAAATTTTTACATCTAGTTTCCTAGCTCTGATTTTTATGAATTTTATTGCCACTTAAGGGCTTGTTTTTTCCATGATGATCCTGCACATACCCTATGTTGTCTTTGGTTATGAAGCTTTATGTCATGTGTATGCTTTCCATGTCCATACTTTTGGTCATTTGCTACTGGTAGGTGGCTGTACAAAGTTAGCCTGGACTATAATTTCATAGCTGCTCATTTAACTTTGTCTTTTTTCACATTTACATGGCAAATGAATGATGAATGTCTATAGTCCTTAGAAGATAGCATATTTCATGACATTGTGAGAATCCAGATTTAGTGAAATCCTATTTAAGGGAACTGTCTACATCATGAACCTCCATGATCACTGTTCATCGGTAGTTGCTGGTCCAAGAACCATCCTTCTTCCCTATCATTTTTCCTTTTTTTAAGAAACAACCTATGCTAAGGTTCATTGCACATTGTAAAGCCAAATGTGGTGAAACAATGGAGTCCAAGAATATTGTTTGAACCTACAACAAAAGTGCACTAATTTCATATTTGAAGAACTCCACTCATTGATCCAATTCTCCTACAGCTTTAAATCACATAAGACCGCCTTGTCATTCCAGAAAATCACATCAAACAACTGAAATATTCCAAGCACTATCAAGACTTGACATCCGAGAGACCTTGGGATAGTGTTCTATAATTTGATTGTGGAAAATTTTATTTCAAGAAACGTAATACACCTATGTATTAACTGTATTGTGAAGTGCATAAAAAAACCATCAACAAGAATCCCTCGCATCGGCCATAGATCATTACAATATCTACTAAAGGAAACAAAATGTGCATGAAATAGGTTGGACTTCAATTTAAATTTATCCTCGGTAGGTGCATATGATGAATTTTTTACCTAAATTAAGGTTGGGGACACTCCATAGAATAATTCGAAACACAATGTAAGGATCTGCAAGTTACGGGAAGGATGGACATAAGAGATAAAATTAGTCATTTGGATCAAAACTTCTTTAGTTCTCTATTTTAGAAAATGTCACTCAATCCAAGAGCAATGAATTTCCCAAAAAATATCCAATCATTCTGAATTCTTAGATTAAGGAAAACAAACACGTCCACAATGAAAAGATAGATCCACAGTGTCTAGTGAGAAAATATGATGAAATATTGAATCTTCCAACTTGAACTAGACAAGAACAAGAACAAAACTAAAATAAAATATTTTTGGTTGATGCAGGATTGTAAAGAACTAGGGATTCTCCTGCATCAATTTTCTAGGTGGACTAGGTTTCCACATTGTGTGACTTAATCCCATGTGGCATAAAAGTCAAAATAAACTTAAAATTTTTGCAAGATTTTATCTCCTAAACCCTAAGGTCGGCTTGTGATGAGGTATTTTCATGAAATTAGGGAATAATATGTATAAATAATGGTTTTTCCCCTCATTTGAGCGTATTTCTCTTCTATTCTATTCATTCACTCATTCTTCTCAATCATTCTTCTCTCATTCTTCTCAAGAAATCTAGGGTTTGAGCATTCCAATTCAACAATGAAATCTTTTATTAAGAATTTAAGGGAAGATTATTGCAACAACTCAAGATATCTCATTGTGCAAGGTACTAACTCCATTATTTCATGTTCATACTTCATTATATTGTTTATTAATTTTGGTTTAGTTACCTAAAATGGGTTTGACCAAGGCAAATGCTTATGCCCTAACAATCAACATTTCTCACTTTCTCTCTTGATGTGTTTGTAGATTTAGGTACATTGAAGATCATTGAAAACTTTGAAGACTTGTTGAAGATCTCTCCTTGCTTGAAAATTCAAAACATCTACAAAAAGTCACTTTCAGGTCTAAGAATCAAAGTTTTAGAAGTGTACATCTTTGAAAAACCAAAGTGTAGACTGAGGGATTCCATTTCCACTCTTTGATTTTCAGAAATTTAAAAGTGGACTATGTCGCCAACAATGCCGAATTAGTCCCACTGAACCTGATTTTTCAATGATTTTTACATATTTAGACACCCATTTGGTAGAAACGGGCTTTGGACCAATTTTTCTAGATTTGGGACTAAGTCACCCAAATTGGCACAAGTGTCCCAATCAACTTTTGCATCAATTTCATCAACATTCTAGATCTCCATTTCATCCCTCTTTAGATTCCAGGTGTACACAATTTTTTTCATAGTTTGTTGTTTAGTTTAGTTTACATTTCTAGGTCTCTTGAATACAACATTGTGTCTTCCAAGAATTTTCATTCCTTTAGTTTATTATCAATAAATTATTCCCTTTTTAGTTTGCTGCATTTAGTTCATTACAATCCACACACATCATATAACAAACCCCTAATCTTGAATGAACCCTAAATTTTACTGTGTGAAAGAGAGCCCATTTCTCACTATCTTCTAGGTGGAAAGCCCTAGAAGCTCATTCAAGAATCCTCTTTTCCTCCTTTTATATCTTTTGGTAATTCATTTTGGTGAACCCGACACTCCTACACCCTTCTTTTTTATTTTGGAGTTCATTTTCATCCTAGGTTTTCATTGCCTTGCATTTTGCATTGTTTAAGTTGCATTTTAGGGTTTCAAATTTTGGCATAAATGAATGTGTATATACTTTGCATTCTTTCATCTAACATAATTGTCAATCACCCAAAATATACACCTAGCTTCCCCCTTCTCATCATACAACATCAAAAACCATCCAAAAAATTACAAATTTCTAGAATTTGAAAACAACCCTAACTAGGACTAATTCACCATTCTTGGCGACTTAGTCCATCTCTAGATTTTTCACCCTCTTTTACAACATCATAAACCTCATTTTTGCACTTTCTTAGGCTCCTAGTATCATATACTATAAGTATAGAAATTTTTAGAACCATAGGTTTTATACTTCTAGCTCAAAAACATCATTTTAGGATGCTCCTTATTCAAATCATTTTATCATTAAATCTGAATATGCTTTCATTTCTACAATTTTGCATCACATTTATAAAAGTTCTTTTCACTTTTTCATATACGATGTTTCTATTTCTAAAACTTTTCATAAGTTTGTTAAAAGTAATTTCCATTATTGCATGTACATTATTTACATTCTTAAAGCTTAGCATCTATTGAATAAAAATGTTTTGTATTTTTGCATATACATTGTTTATATTGCTGCAACATTGCATGAAATGGTTACATATGCTTTTCAGTTTTGTTCAAACAATTTGAGTAGCTTACAAATCTAAACATGCTAAGAAACATTTCCTATCCCCTCCCTATGAGAGTGTTTTACTGAAATAAAATACAACTTTGGACATTCCTAATGATCACATTTGTTAATCTCCTAATATCTCTCCTCTTGGTGATGAAGATACTTTGGTAGAGGAACCGATCAATGAGAGTTTTGAGAATCCTAGTTGTTTCTCTCCTTTTACTTCTCTTAGTGGAAAAGAAATTAATAAACAAGACAACATAAACATAGCTAATCATGACAATAACATTTTTTTTTCTCCTAGTATTTCTCCTTGTTGTGAAGAAAATACTTTATTGTTAGAAAATGAAAATTTGGGAAGGTAATGAGCATCTTTTTTGTCCCCCTTCACCTAAAAACATTCTTATTCCATTGATATTCCCCTACTTGTGATGAAGCCATTTTAGAAGAACCAACCTTTGATTGTCAAGAGCAATTTTTTTGTAGTTCTCCTAAAACTCTTCCTCCTAGGGAGGATATCATGATACACAATAACAAAAAGATGAAAATAATAATATTGTACCCTTAGAAGAAAATGAAGAGACAACCTTACCCTCTCCCTTGCTCAAGGATGTTAATATTATTCAACCTCAACTTATCCTATATCCTCCTTCAAAAAAACCTAAACCCGACCTTATACTTTACCCACCTAAGAATAATATGTCATAGAAATTGAGTTATAATATTGTTGCTCAGAAACATTACACAAGAAACAATTTGTGACCAAAACAACCAACCCCAAACCCCTTACCTTTGTCTAATCCAATCTTACTTGTTGCCCCTCACTTAAATTCACACATTAGGGAGTATGACCTTGTAGACCAACTAAGAAATACTCCCACCAAGATATCCTTATGGGATCTTATTCAAGCCTCCCCCCACTATCATAACATGATATAAAATTATCTTCAACAAATTCCTATCCTTTCTAATATGCAACCAAATGACATAGAAACTATTGTTCATGGAATCAATGCTGATATTATTTTTCACCATAGTCAAATCCCTCCTTTGGAAGTGCAAAATCAAAATGAAGCTTTCATAATAATCTCTCAATAAAACACAAAAGGGATCAAGAGAGCTCTTGTAGATACCACCTCTAATCTTAATGTGTGTATTTTGATACTTCTAGACAAGATTTTAATTGATTGATCAACCATTCAACCTAATTCTCTATATATTCGAGGATTTGGGAACATCACTAAGAAACCGCTCGGTGTGATCACTATACCCCTTACAACTGGAATGGAAACATTGGAAACAAAAATCAATTTTATGCCTCATGAACTTTCACACAACCTTCTCTTAGGCAGGTCAAGGATTCATGCAATGAATGAAGTACCTTCCGCTCTTCATCATAAGATGAAGTACATCTACAACAACAAAGTTTACACACTTGAAGCCGATCATGAACCTAATAGTTGCTTAAATATTGAAAAATCCAAAGAGAATCATTTCAACACCTTGACACCAACCACACAAGTGGAACCTACACAATAAACAAATAAAGAACAATAGATTGAGTGAATCACAAAGCTCTTATATGATGATTGGGGTTCCTTAGACTTCACACCTCCTTTAAATGATGAACACAACATCATACACAAAGAAACTCAAAGGGAAACATATTCTTGTCCACACAAGACATGGTCAATGCTTTGAAAGCATCCACCTCAACTACATTAGACAAAGAAGCCAATAACGAACAAACAACTGATCCAAAAGTGATGAATGTTTTTTTTGGAAAAGGTTATGATCTTATGAAATGACCTGGCTATAGTGTAACCCTATCGAGCTCAACATGAAAACAAAAAATAATGGTATTGGTTATTTTTCTTTCATTGAAATCATCAAACCTTCATCCAACATCAACACTATCCCAAAACATTCCTCTCAACTACCTTCCACACTAGTGCATCATGAACCAATGGACACTAGTGGTATAAAAAGTGATCCTTTCCAACCATCACAACAAACAAAGAAAGCCTCGGTTAATGTCAATGTCATCCCACAACCCACTACTTATTTGGATTTTACACACTCCTCTAAAGGAGCATGCAAAATCTCACAATCAATAGATCCTTGCATAGGTATGACATCTTGTACTAGGAAAGGCACATATTTGTTACAAGCTAAGGGAACACCTTCTACCCTTGATCAAGAAGATATCTTGTCGAGACTCCTCCAAGAATGCAAAACAAATTCTCTCACAAGAATTCATTTTGTGCTTATCACAGAATCCATGGTCATTTTACTAATGAATGTAAGGCCTTGAGTTGTAAAATCCAACATCTTAAGGAATCTAGTGTTCTCCCTTTTGTGGGGACACCTCATTCCTCTAATCAATACGGATTTTCACTCTACCATGCATTTCACCCAATCCTTTCGGCTCACTCTTGTCCTTCACTAAGAAGGGGCACATGGCTAGTTAGCCTTGTCCTCATATGTCACTTGTCATTGTCTCTTTTGATTAGTCATTAAACTTTCATGAACATATAAGAGTAAGCTTGTGACATGGATGGCATGTCTTAAGTTTAATCACATGTGACATACTATCCTTTCTCATGATGTAGCTTATCGGAAACATCTGATTTGGCATAGGGATTTATGAACAATCTTTCATGTCCTCCTCTTCTACTTTGAAGAAATTTCTCATATTAATGGTGTTAGAAACTTCTTTAAAGTGGGGGCATACATCGACACTCACATTTCATTATGTGATTTTATTTTTCTTGCGATTTCCTCTCTTGGAAACGTAAGGTACATGTTGCTCAAGATGAGACATTGCACTTGTCCTCTCTTACAAACAAGATGCCACCATTTGTATAGTTCCTCTATTGGACACATTATGCATCATATTCCATAAGATAAGATATTGCATGAACAAATAAAACCCCCTTTGATCATTCCTTACACCATAATTCATTCTCTTTTTTGGTGCCTTATCAAAGTTATCAAGAGAAATAACTTTGGTATGGTTAAGTAGGAAGCCCAATCAGCGGTATGACTTTCCCCATATCTACCTTTGTGTGTGTGGGAGTACATACCAATCGTGTGTATGTTTCTCACCCTTTTGGGCCTTCTCACCTAGTAGAAAACCAAAATTTTCATCTCCTTAGAGTGAGTACACATTAGCTTCTTTTTGGAAAAACAACCTAGATCTTATCCAGAACTAGCTAGACAAATGTTTGAGGCTTGATCCAACTCATTTCACTTTCCTTCATCCCTTCCATATAGTTCTTTTCATTGCATGATCATGTATCTCATTTTGTTGCAAATCATTCACCCTTGAATGTGTCCTCTTACATTGATGTTGATTTCACTTAGAATCTTGAATCCCAGGGGCTTGAGCACCTCGATCTTTCTCATTCTTCGCCATATGTATCACTTGGCTAATTTAGTGTGATTTTGAATCAATTTCATCCTCTAACTAAAGCGGGGGCTAAATATGTCACTAAAAGTCTAGCTTTGACACTTTTCACTCATTTGGGCCCTTTCTTGTGGTTTTTGGCCTAGCTTTGCTTAGATTCTATGGTGTCTTGCAATGGTGTTTTGAGGTGTTGTAACACATTTTCCAACTTTTTTAACACCCTTTCATCATAATTCACCTAGACAACCTCTTTTTACCCCTTCTACAAGCCTTAGTCTAATGTTTTGTAAGGTGTTGTAACTAACCCTCAAATAGTTCTAGGCTTCCCATCACTAAATCAACCCTTTCTTATATCATAGTGACCCCTTAATGAAATTATAGGTCCAAATTTAGTGTGTTTCGAAAGACAATCCAAAAAAGAATCATTAATCACCTCTTAATCCCTGACAACCAATAAAAATTTCCTAGGTGGACTAAGTTGCAACCTTGGACAACTTAGTCCCACATGGCATAAAAATCAAATAAACTTAAAATTCTAGCAAGATTTTCTATCCTAAACCTTAAGGTCAACTTGTGATGAGGTATTTTAGGAAAATTGGGGCACAACATGTATAAATAAGTGTTTTTCCCCTCATTTTCACCCTAATTCTCTTCTATTTTAATCATTCACTCATTCTTCTCAAGAACTCTTCTCTCATTCTTCTCAAGCACTCTTCTCTCATTCTTCTCAAGAAAGCTAGGGTTTGAGCATTCCAAGTCAACAAGAGATCTTTTCTGAAAAATTCAAGGGCATATTGTTGTAGAAACTCAATATCTCTCATTGTGGCAAGGTACTAACTCCATTATTTAATGTTCATACTTCATTACGTTTTGTCTCTTTATTTTGGTTTAGTTACCTAAAAGGGGTTCGACCAAGGCAAACCGCCATTCCCTAACAATCAAAATTTGTCTCTTTCTCTCTTGATGCATTTGCATATTTTGCTACATTGAAGATCATTGAAAACTTTAAATAATTTTTGAAGACTTCTCGTTTCTTGTAAAGTCCAAACATCTACAAAAATTCACTTTCACATTTAAGAATCAGAGTTTCAGAACTAGACATATGTGAAGAATCAAAGTGTAGACTAAGGGATTCCATTTTCACTCTCTGATTTTGAAAAATTCAAAAGTGGAATATGTCGCCAACAGTGGTGACTTAGTCCCACTAGACTTTCCTTTCAATGATTTTTGCATATTCAAACACCCATTTGGCATAAACGGGCTCTAGGCTAGTTTTTGCAGATCTAGGACTAAGTCGCCCAAATTGTCACATGTGTCCCACTCGGCTTCCATATCAATTTCATCAACATTACATGCCTCCATCTCATGCCTCTTTATATTTTATGTGCACACATTATGTTTCATAGTTTTATGTTTAGTCTAGTTTACATTTCTAGGTCTCTTGAATACAACTTTGTGTTTTCCAACACTTTGCATTCCTTTAGTTTAGTATCAATAAATATTTACCTTTTTTGTTTGTTGCATTTAGGTTATCCCATTCCACACACATGACATAATAAAAACCTAATCTTGAATGAACCCTAAAATTTAAGGTGTCAAAGAGAGCCCTTTTCTCATTAGCTTCTAGGTGAAAAACCCTAGAAGCTCATTTGGGAATCCTCTTTCTCCTTTTCATTTTTTTGGTGGTTCATATACCCATTCAATTTCAAAAATAATTTTGTATCCACTTTAGTATCTCCTCCCTTATCATTTAGTTAGGATCATTTTAGCTCCTACATCAGCGTTTTCCCCTCAAGATGTTGAATACCCTTTTTAGCAGCTACCTTTATGCATCAATTTTGTGTTAACCATGTGTTTTTCTTATTTCCCACCATTTTTTAGCATGATTTTTTTGGACACTAGTGTGTCACATGGATTTCCACATGAGTAACTAGCATCCCATGATATTTTAATGTTAAAAGATCATTTTTGAGTGTTTTCCACTTTTCACATACCCTAATTAGTGTAAATGGCCTGGGACATCTTGTAATAGCTTGGAAACCTCATTTTCCCTCCTCTTATCTCTTTTAAAGAGTATATTTTTATTTCATTTGTTCTCTCTTAATTTATGTCTTTAAAAATTCTCTCAACAAGTCTCTCTCTTTCTCTCAAGCTTTCATAGCTCTTTGTTGTAGTCTCACAACTCTATTTTTTTCTCTCCCTCTCACTGGCTTCCCCAAGCCTTGTTGGTAATATATAATTAACCTAGGTCTTTGAGAATATTGGGATTTATCACATCCCTTTTCTATTTATCTATCATCTTGTCTATTTGGCTATCTATGGTGGTCAAAACAGTAAAATGGGGTTTTAACTAAGATAAGCCTCAAAATATCCCCATCACGTTTTCTCAATCTTATGTTTGCAAGTATTGAAGGTGTTTCATTTTTTAAGGCTTCATTTTTGGGTTTATTGTGAGTTATTTCTTTTTTTCCCTTGTTTTATCATTTCCTTCTTATTTAGTTAATCTACTTTTATTTATGATATTATTTGTTATTTTCTTGTAATTTGAGTATTGAGTCTCGAAATTTGTGAGTAGGTTCTTGGTAATTTTTTTGATAAACTTTATTTTCATCCATACAAGACCACACACATTGCAAGGACACTCATGCACCGTGTTTTATTACTTAGCAATGAAATTTCAATTTTTTCAAGAAGACCTCCACAACCTACTATTTTGGTCATTGAAAATATTCTATTTTATTTTTGTATAAAATATTAATAATCACCTTTTATAATTTTATCCTATCACCAAAGCTTTGATCCTTGAGGTAGTTGAGGACTATTTTCCTCTTTATACCCTATTTTCTTGCGGGTGTCCAATTCCCTCCTATACAAGGGTTAATTATTTTGTAAGCTCATGGTATTAGTCACATGGTTTCATGTAATACCACTTGGTGGTTTTGTGTGAGATTGTTTCACTAAAAGAAAATGCATGTGTAATTTTCTAAGGTTGGCTAGTTAGTTGGTTTAGAGAATCTCTTGTTGGAATTTACGAGGTTGTTAGTGTGGCATGGGATGTGTGGTTACATGATTATTCATATGGACTTCTTGTAGAGGTCTTGACAATTCAACAATATTCATGGAGGACTCTAAAGATGTATTGTAATGCTTGTTATTAAATAATACATGAGTAATGGATTCTTTTTGAGGTTGTGTTTTTCCCTCTTGCTAGTTTTTCAAGGTATATTTTGTGTCATCTTTTATGGTATTTTGTCTTTTCTTTTGTAAATGGATTCTAGAGAGTTGTCTAGATAGATTTCTCTATTCTGTTTATTCAAAAATTATCTTGGGTGGATGCATGTTTTCTTTCATGTTAGCTATATTTTCTAGTAACTATATTTGATGTCAAACCATAACTAGTTTTTAATGTTTTTTCTTCTCATCATATATTTATATGATCAATCAACGTGCTCTTTAAATAATAACAGCCGAATTTTGATTATTTAAGCTACATGAAAATCTTACAATATTAACACTAACATTTGAATAAATTTTAAGCCTAATGGTTGTTACAAATTTTTATAAATTTGTAAAGGAGGGGATTCACTAGTCTTGAGAATCGAGACAAAGAGAGTCTTAAAGGATGAAATGGCCCTCAGCTACCTCAAGGAATAAAGCTCAGGTGATAAGGTAGGAAATAAATAATATGTACAACTTGATTGAAATGAAATACTAAACAATTAAATACAAGAATGATAATTATTGATTGTTAGTGAATAGGGGTTCTCCTAAGTCAAACCCCTTGTAGGTAATTAAAACAATTGATGAAATAATGGAATAAGGACATGCAACATGAAATGATGTAATGTAGATACATTCGATGTTTTATTGTAATGAAACTATGCAATCTAATATGTAGTGGCCATGAATAATGTAGATCTTGATCCTTGAATATGATGTGAACAATGCTTACAAGAAGATCCCTATTGCTACAACAACTTTCTTAGCTCAACAACACATATGAATGCATTAAACCCTAGACATGATGGAATGATATTAAATTGCTGCAATAAATCCTTGATAATATACCTTGAAATTCCATGTAAAATTCTCTTGTAATGATGTAATTCTTGTAAGATTTAATTCTTGGTGACTTACAATGAATATCTTGAAGAAACAATGTGAATTAACCCCTTATTTATACTAAATTTAGATATTAACCTCAAAATTCAAATAATGGAAGTCGACACTAGATCTAGATATAAAAATTATTAAATTGCCACCACAATGAAATTAAAAAATCATGCCCTCATTTAGGGAGGACCCATTAACCACCGACGGTGAATGGGTCCTCCAACTATTTTCTAGGACCTAACCTTTAGGGAATGAAAGAAAACTAAAAAACCATTTAGAATCAACTAATAAAGGGGGGTTCCTATAGAGGGAGGAATCATTCACCATATTGGGTGAATGGGTCTTAGCACCAACTTCTAGGAACTTGATTTTTCTGAATTAATTGTTATGTTATTTAAATGGTGGGTCTTATGATAGATCCTTGAGAGATGTCATAAATGAGGATTTAATTTGAATTAAAGGGGTTAATTAACTCCAATAAGACACAATTAATTAAAAGGACAAAGATAAATGTGAAAGTGTGTTACAACACATTAAAACACCATAAATAAGGTACACATTAGGTACATTTCACTAAAAGTGGCATGTTAGGCTTAATTAATCGAATAAACCCTAGAAAAGTGTGAAATTTTGTTACAACACTTCACAACAATTTTGCAAGGACAAATTAAGGTACATTTTATACAAATAAGGGCCCTAAAATGATGTGAATGTGTACAACACATTACAACACTATTCCAAGACACCATTAAGTTATCCTAAATGATCATTATTCCCAAACCAAGTAAGCGAAAAATGATCAATACTTTTTTTGTTACTATATTTTTCCCCACTTTAGTGAGAGTATGACCCCATGTCAAACTCACACTAAAGAAGACATTCAAGACACTTAATTATGCAGCAATAAAAAAGATACATAAGCATACCCTATCAAAGGTCCATAAAGAAAAACAAAAGGATCAAGCACAATCATCACAATGCGATGTAGAATGAGGTTGTTTCTCCAAGAAAATGGATCAAGCTTCAATTGTCTAATGTGAAGTGGAACACAAATAGGCTATTTTTATATAATATGTGTTGCTCACTTTATGGTAGTGGAACCTCAGTCTGTCCACCAGGTAATTTAATCCAACAAATTTGTAAATGGGAGAATCATATTAGCCTCTCATACCATATTGAATTTATCCTCTTGGAAACTTTGATAAGTCACCACAATGTAATTATGTTGTAAGTTCTTTTGTAATGTAATGTAAAAAACAATTGAAAGGGCATTTTTCTTTGTTCATGTAAAGTTAATCTTAGGGAGAATTGTGCATACTTTCTCCAAGAGAGGATAAGTCAAGGTGACAGATCATCACTCATGGGATACCTTGTTCACATCATACCATGATGGTAGATCTTACACTCTTGGATGAAATCAAACCTATTGAAACCACCAAGAAGAGGACACATCACAAGATAAAAGAAAAATCACACCATGAAATTTTATCAAAAGATGTCATCCATGTATGCCCCCACTTTAAAGAAGTTGCTACACCATTATTGTGAGAAATTTATTTAAATTTTCCAATGTTTTTCCTATGACATGATAGCTTTCCTTGAAAAACAATATGCCAAGTCATATGTTTTTGAAATAAACTACATCATGAAATAGGAAGGAAGGGTCACCCCCAAAAATACATAAGGGATCTATAGATTTGAGGTCAGTATGGTTTTGCTAAAAAAAATTCATAGGGGATGGAACTATCATCATTCATCAAATACACATAGAAATGGAAGAATGACACAAAGAGAGAAAAAACAAAGAAAAATCCTTTTTGGGTCAACATTGAAGAGACCTAAATGTCTCAATGAATTGTGTCATCCCCAAAAGGAAAACACAAGAAAAATGATAAATGATAAAGGAAATATTTATGGTCAACATGGAAGAGACATAAATGTCTCAATGCCTTGTGTTATCCCCAAAAGGAAAACACAAGATAAATGAAAAAGATAAAGAAAATATTTTAGGTCAACATGTAAGAAACATAAATTTCTCAATGCCTTACGTCATCCCCAAAAGGAAAACACAAGAAAAATGAAATGATTATGAAATATAGAAGAATGAAATATATATAAAGAGAGAGAGATAGGAATTCACAAAAGGAGAGAGGTACATCAAACTAAACAACACAAGGGATCACATTACGCACATGTAAAAAGAAAACATGAAAAATGAAAAGACAAGTAAGGAACATGCGAGTCAACCTAAAGATATTCGTCCACATCCCAATCTTGATCGGTATAAATGGAAGGTGAAAAACTAGACAAATGGACAAGAGAAAGTGAAAAATTAGGAGAAGTACTAGGTTCAACACTCTTTTTAGGCGATTTCTCATTTAAGCCCATAGAAGAATAAAACAATGTATTCAACTCATCATTCACTTGTTCATCAATTATTTCTATGTCGATTTCATCATCTAGATTTATCATAACAGGAGGTTGAATAACAATTTCCATGAAATGTTCTTGTTTATTTTGCGACGAAGGTATAGGATCATGATGATATTCTTTAGGTAAGTTTGGATTCTATTTTTCTATGTTGTTCTTGTCTTGAATTTTTAATCAATGAGCAATAGCACGTCGCCTATGCCTATGCTCTTTAGTACTTCGATTACATTTCAATATATTGTCAATTTGTGTTTGTGTAAGAGAAGGTTTGTCAATCATAGGTTCCTTGTCTTCCTTGGGAGGAATAGAAGAAACAAAAATAGGTTGTTCAACCACTTTCTCTATGGCTTTATAAACTTTTTTGACTCTATGAGGGACAATGAGATTGTTTGTGTTATCTTGTGGTCTATTGTAGGAAATTGTAGGAGGTTTTTCTATAAGTTGTTCTTGTATGTTTGAAAGTGCTTTTGGTTGGATCATTGCTTCATTAAGGATAGGTGTCTCATGTATAGGTTGGGGAATTTTTTGAAGGGATAATTTAGCTATTTTATTTGCCTTGAACTTTTGATATGATATGAAAAATAAATCTTCATGAGGCTTGATCGACTCCATAGGCTTGGGTCAAAACAAAATTGATGAAAAATTTCCTTGAGCCGATGTAGGATTAAATCCACTATGATGCCCCATAAAGATATCATTTCCAAATGGAAAATTTAGACATCCATGCACAACCGAAGGGATGAAATTCATAGAGTGAAGCCATGGACAACCTAGCTTCACATGAAATTGGTGTGATTGTCAAATCATGGAAAATGATACAGTTAATGTTTTCAATCCCACTTTTAAAGTGAGATCTCTCATGCCTATCATAGGGAAAGAAAACCCATTGTGTAACGTGATCCATGCTTTCGATTTTTCATATGTATCTTGATATAATTCATGCACATATAAGAATTATTCAATGATCACATTCTCTCCATAGATGGGATCAATTAATATCCTATTAGTGGGCTTATCATTGATTCAGATAGCTATGCAAAGAGGACCATTAGGTACACTTTTGAGTATGTCATTTCCTAAGAAATCAATTTGAAGAGGCCTTTTAGTTGATCCCTTATGAGGTCTAGATTTTATAAATGCTATCACAATTTCCATTGGAGGTTGTTCAATTGTATTATGTCATCATCTGTATCAACATTCTTCACATCATTCTTTGTTTCACCAGCCTTTCCAAATGAAATATTGTGCTTAGGCATGGGATTTGCAAATATTTGAAAAATTTTATTAGGAGGGGCTATAGACTTGATACCTTGATCATTATTACCTCCAATTAGTAAATGATTAGAATCAATAAGATATTTCACAATATTTTTAAGACTCTTACAATAGTGTGTACCATTCCCATTTTATTGATGGTAATCACAATAAGAATTCTTTTGGAAGCCTTTAGGCAATGTTATATTAGGGTCACATTCTCTAATAGGAGGTAACGTAAAAAAATTATTGTCAATGAGCTATAGCATGACATTATGAAGGGTTTTGGGTAAAGGAGTGAACTCTCTCTCCATTCTCAGAATGGAGTTTTCATCTTAATAGCAACCACTTGATTATTAGTTTGTTGACTTTTTTCAGGGGAATTCAGTTGTAAAAATACAATATCCTTCTTCCTGAAAGGTTGTTATTGTTTTGAGTTGTAGATTCAGATTTGTCAGTTTGACTAGGGATATTTTTCACATCATAATCGTCTGTCAAATTTTAATAATCATGAAGGGTTGTACATAACTATGTGAAGGATGGAAATCTCAAAATTTCAATTTTTCTTTGGATTTTATCTTGTAAGTTTGCAATGAACATTTTTTCAAGGTTGGCATCAAGAATCTTAGCATTCACTTCTGAATAAAGTGTTTGATATCTTCTTATGACATTAGTTACTTTCTCATATCAAGTTTTTGTTTGTATGTCATTAAATCTACAAGGTTAATTAACTTGTTGTAAAAGGCATCAATAAGTTCATTGAATGAACCAATTGAATTATTTGACAAAGAGGAGAACCACTCTAAAGCGGTATCCTTTAAGGATCTAGGAAATAACTTAGCCAAAATTTTATCCTCAAAAATGAAATCAATACACAAGGTCGTAAAAGTCAAAATATGGGTTAAAGTATCTAATTTCCCACCATATTTCTCAAAGCGAGGTACTTATATACCTTGTGGAATTTGTGCTCTTAATATATCGAAGGAAAAATAGGTAGACTTGATGTATTGCAAAAGTTGTTTTTTTTTTTTTTTTTGTAATGTTGCGACTTCTTGTTGAAGGGATGCTATATTTTACAAAAGTGAGTTAATGAGAGGGTCAATTTGGTTGTAAGGTTGAGGGTAACAGGGTGGTTTGGTGTATCTATGTGGACAACTTGTGAAGTGTAGGCTGGTGGAGTTTGATTGTTGAAGAATTATTGTATTCCAAGGCACAAATGTGGAAGGAATTCATGTGGGAATACGTATGGAAGTGTACATGTTGTTAGTGGGTATAAATGTTGTGGTTGGTTGAATGCTTGTTGTAGATTGGAATGTTGTAGGTTATAATTTTTTTGTGGTTTGGAAGGTTCTTGCAAGTTGTGTACTAGTATATGTAGGGATGGACATTGGTATTGCAGAGGATGAAATTGGAATTCCACCTTGACTTACAGTATACCCCAAAGCTTGAGTGGAATTAGGGATGGTAGGGACGATTTTGGTAACTTTAAGCACATTAATTGTAGGGGTGAAGCCATGGGTAATGAAGTATCCCAACTATGAGCCATGGAGGGTTGATTCTCAACACTATCAGAAAGAGAGTCAGAAAACCAAAGGTCCAAAGTGAGTGAGATATCATGGGATGACATGAGCCTCAAAATACATCTTATAAATAGTATTGTGAATATGACACCAAGTTATAAATCTCATGCAAGTTTTACAATCCTAGTGTCGAAAACCCTTAAATGGAAAAGAGACAATGCAAAAACCTAGAATGAAATGTGATTCTCAAATTCTAAGTAATGCAATTTATTGATTACACAATGAAATAAATAGAAATATAATTCATCAACTGTGGTTTTAAATTTTAGCAATGCATTGTAATGAAGAAATTTAAGCTAAATGCAATGAATTTGATGAAACACAAAATTAGGAAACTAAAACAAGAAAGTACCAGAGCCAAACCAAATCCTTAAATAGAGATTTTAACTTCTATAAAATGTAGATCTATAGCTAATAGGGACTCATTTTCCAATAAGGGAAAAAGGGTCTTGGCTAAGTTTTTCTGAGAAGTTTTAGTGGATTTCAAAGTGATTTTTAATTCATTTTTAGATGCCAAAAGGTGTAGGTTTGACTTGATCAAGGATTCATTCACTAGTAAGGGAGAATGGGTCCTAGTTAGGTATTTTAAAATTGTTTTTTAATGATTTTCAAGCTTTTAGTAATGTATTACAGTTCTAGTTTTGAGGCACTAAATTTCAGTTTTAGATTCTCAAAATTGCAATGTGAAATGCAATTAAAAGATGAATGCAAGGACCTATTTTGAAATGTGATTTTGTCTTGGTTTTCAAATGAAAATAAATGAGATCTAAAAAAGATGCACAATGATTTATAATTTTGTACTTTTTAAATTTAGAAAGATGCAAAAGAATGCAAATCTAATCTCTAAATGAGATGCAATTGTAAATGCAATGAAAAAAACCCTAAATGAGATCTTAATCCAATGCAAGTGAGATACAAATAATGCAAGATCTAACCCTAGGATGCGATGAAAGACTTAAAAATAAAAAAATTGCAATGTTCAATACTCATGTTCACCTTTAATGATTAGGTGGAAAATCGGGTTCACAAAAATGAATCAACAAGATGATGAACCATTAAATTTTTCCACACAAAATCATTGTAATTTATCCAATTTTGAGAGCCAAAAGATGTAAATAACAATAATAATTGATACCTAACCATTATAGCAACTATGAGGGAAGTTTTTATATCTCAAAGAGGTGTAACTTTCTAGATGTAGATTATGTTGTCTTGATGGATACTAGAAACCATTGTCTCAACACTTGTCATACTAATTGAAGGTAAGGAGTTGTTAAGGGTATGGTCCATACCTAGTGAACTAGTGTCAACACTATGAGCGAAAGAACTAGATAAATCAAGATTCACGATGAGTGTGCTATTACGGGATGACATGAGTCTCAAACTATGTCTCACTATAGTTTTAGAAATAGGATACCAAGTTCTAAAGATCATGCAAAGGACAATCAATGAATGTAAGATAAATAAAAATGAACACAAGATAAATAGGATTCTTTAATTCCAATTCTTATGTTTATGTGGCAACAAAAAAATTATCCCTTTACTTTTCCTGGCCCTCACTAAATTGAGCATAATGTTGCCTTGATTTAGTGTTGTAATGTGTTTGACACATTCATATTAGGTCTAGGGCCCTCGTGAACTAAATGAACTTAATTGTACCTTATTTAAGGTGTTTTAAATTGTTTCTCCACACTTTCACACTTTTTTAGTGTTGTCATAAGTAATAGAGATTTTTAAGGCTTTAATTGGCCTTATTTTGCATCCACGGGCCTCATTTAATGCATCTTTTTGAGGATAATCTTGACATAAACTAGCATCCAATCATAATTGAGGTTTTTTTAGGTTGTGTAGCCTAGATTAGGTGATCTAGGACTCATACACCAGCTTGGACGTATAAGTCCCACCTAGGTTTATAGGCCTCAAGATTTTGCATCATGATAAGTATTTTTTAAAATGGTCCCATAATTAATGCTTAATGGGACTCATACACCACTACTAGCATATGAGTCCCATGTGGACCAAAATTAATTTTGATTCAAATTTTTGGTAGGATTTTATTCTCCTAGATCTGATGTCAGCTTGTAGTGTTGTAATTTCAAGAAATTGGCATAAACAAGTATAAATACAAGTTTCTTTCACTGATTTTAATCCTAGAAAGTTGAATGAGAATTATTATAGAAAATTTGAGTTCACAAGAGCATTCAAGGGCATATTATCAAATATTTTGGAGCATAATTCGAGTATCAAGCATAATGTCGAAGTCATCATGCATCATTGTTTTTTTTTAGCTTGTTATATTTAGGATCAGAAATGAAAACAATCACAAAATGTAACACATAAGCCAATGAACACAACAAGATACCCTGGGAAAACCCTCCTACTCGAGGGAGAAAAATCCAACAAATATATCTCTCATATAGTGAAGGAATAAGAGCATAAATCTACTTACAACTCAGGCCCAATATAATGTCAAATTTGAAACATTGAATAATAGAACCTCTCCTAGATGCAAAGATACAAATGAATATATTTCTCTTTGACATCGGTCTATTGCTACAAAATGATGATCTTCTGCTATAAGATGATGATCTGCTACTCAAGTATGAAATTCTTCTAGGAATGTAAATTATGATGAATGAACTTGATGATCAAATGAATGATCATCACCTTGTATTTATACAAAAATATACGACTCTTCATTTGGGTTGGCCTCTTTTAAGAAACAATGTGACTCTCAATAAAATTATTATATATAGCAAGTCTGACTTGCCTTGGTATTATTTATCCATCATTTTTAAATTTGAGAGAAAGATATCTCCCAATACTATAACATCAACACTCCCTCTTAGCTAGGGAGGTGTCTTTCCAGATATTCATGTCATGGAGTCTTCCAACATGATACCCACAATGGCTACACCCATTTGTGGAAATATCAAAGGTTCATCATAGAGTTTCTAAACATGATGTCATCATGGCATCTCTCAACATGACACTGACCATGGATACTCCCATGTGTGGAAAGAAACACAAGTACAAGGGTTCATCACAGAGTCTCTCAATGTGATTTCATCATGGAGTCTCTCAACATGAAATCTCATCTCAGTCACAAAGATGAACAAAGGATCACACCTCATATTTCTCTGTCTTAGATAAATATACACTACAAGGGCTTTCACCTCATATTTCTCTGTCTTAGAGAAATATACACTACAAGGGCTTTCACCTCATATATCTCTATCTCAGAGAAATAGACACTACAAGGGCTTTCACCTCATATTTCTCCATCTCAGAGAAACATACACTACAGGAATTTCACCTCATATTTCTTTGTCTCAAAGAGATATACACTACAAGGGCTTTCACCTCATATTTCTTCGTCTCAGAGAAATATACAATGTAGACACTGAAAATTGGTCCAGGCCTACGAACACCACTTTCAACATAATTTTCTATTATCCATGGTCATGATTAAATAGTGTTTATTATTTATTTACCCTTTCTAACACATATTTCCTCTATTAATTAAATACCCCTTTTTTAATTAATTTACTAATTCATTAATTCATTTATTCAACTTGATTAATTAAATAAATCATAATTATTTAATTATGTCACTAACTAATTAATTATTCCTTCTTAATTAAATAACTTATTATTTAATTACTCCCTTTGTCATATTTCAACTATAATTAAATATTCATTATTTAACTATTCATTTAACCCCCTTTATCAATAATTAAATATTTATTATTTAATTTATTCAATTTATCCTTTTTAACAGTCAAATTAAATAAATGATCTTTATTTATTTAATTAAATCTCTCATTTTTGAATGTTGAATTAAATTAACATTTAACTCATATTTATTTGTTTGTCACATTCTTCAATCAATCAGTTCACTAATCATTCACTCACTTTCTCACTCAAGATCTATTTTTAGTTCTTCAGTTATCTCTGGATTCAACATCTGATTATCTCTGTGAGAAGACTCTTTGTCACAACTAGTCAGTTAACTAGTTCTAACTCATATGCATGATGTGTTTATTAATTAAATGTCTTTATTTAATTAATTAACTTATGTTTGCATTCAAATGCATTATTCTTCAACTTCTAACTTTGTCTTTGACATTCAAAGTCCGTTTCTTCTATTTTCGAAGACTCTTAACTGAAGATTAAAATCTTGAACTCGTGTTCTAACTTAATCTTTATTCTGTAGTCTTTTCTGACTCATGATATAACTCATGTTCTATTTGACATAGAACTCATATTGCATGACATTGATCAATCTCATCCATCGATCTCTATTTCAATCTGAGCCAATCGTTCGAAAACCCAAAATCTATAAAATGGCATGTCATTATCATTATTCCTCCTGAAATCATACACTTTCGAGAAGAAAATTATCTTTGATATTTTTCTTAGACACTCGATGAAGTTATGCTTCCATCAATACATAAAATTTGAGGGAAAGAATACTGAAACAACAAAATGGAGAAGAGAAATCAAGATAATTTGAAGGAGTGAATGCATATTCGGTGAGATCTTTTCAATTCATTTGTTTAGATATTCATTATGTTTATTTCCTCATTCTTTTTTGTTTGATTTAGATTAATATTAGTTAGATTAAGATTAACATTGTTTATTCTAGTTGCAGATCATAAGCCAAATTTTATTCTATGTTACATTTGCTGAACCCGACATGAACACACTTTAAATTTGCACATCTTATCATCTTTCTATTTTTCATTTTTGTAGGTTATTGTACGACACACCGCATTTGTCCTTGCGCACTACACCTGCCATATTCCTCGATGCATCTGCCATTTTGAACCGTATCCACCTGTCAACATCGAGCCACATATGTGGCTCGAAATGGTGCATCTTCCTGGAAAACATTTTTTTAAAATTTTTTATCATTTTCGTACATTCATATTTTCATTTTTTTTGTTTAGGTTTTTTAATTTTCGCTAATGCTTTTTTATAGTTGTGTTAAGGAGGATTAACGTATTTTTTGTAGGATGAAGCATAGAAGACCATAAAAACACAAACCATTGTTTTTTGTAGGACGAAATTTGAAGACGCAAAAACATGAACTACTAATCAATTTGCATGCAGGACCTAATGCCTTTGTTTTTATTTATTTAGCAAGCTTTTTGTTTGGTAGATAGATAACTATCATTCAGAATAAAAAGAATCACTATCTTCTTTGTCTAGTGCATTGCACATATTTGTCACCCTTTACGATTTAGTATATCGGAGTATCCTCTCCCCTTGCATAGTCATGTGATCATGGGTGTAACGAAAATGCTTATTGACTCTAGAACTTGGGCTTGTCTTGGTGGGAAAAATTACTCACCCCAAGACGACTCAGATCAGTAACACGATTTATCCAGTGACTTCCACGTGGTATATAAAAATGGATTCTTAGGGAAAGAAAAAGAATCACGCTCACTATTCTGATGAGATGGATAAAAATGGACTCTCGTCGAAGTTGAATAGTGCCCCATGAACGGAATGCCCTTACTAGACACCTTATTGTAGATTTTCCAAAATCCCATCAATTTGATGGTGCAATAGGGTCGGCCCTGTGAAGCCATCTTATATTCTTACGGTTTATGTGTGGAGATGAGATGTATGCCATGGAAGTTTCATGGGTACAATAGCTCAGTTGCCTTGTATAATTGAGTGTCATGGAGGGAAGCCAGTGGGGTCAAGCTACTAGTAATCCACCATAAATATGCGTAGCTGGAGAAATCCAAGTAAGAACCCAACAAGTATTGTCCACAAAGCCTAGGTTGTAAATGTTTTTGGTCTTAATAGTCCTATCATCATAAACTGAAAATACATTGATTTATGTGATTTTTTTTCGTATTCATCAAAAATCTTGATCAACACATGGAGTCAATCAAAACAAATTCCAAAAAACTTTAACTGTCAAAACGTGAGTCACAACTGTCAAATTTTAACACCACATCTAACTTAGCGAGTCGCATCTATTAGGGGAAAAGCTGCATGTGTTTGTCAAAAACATCACTTTAATAGTCTGGATATTACGATCCGCAACTATCACATTTTAAGTCGCATGTGTGCACGCAAGCTGCATCTGTCATAGAAAACACCGCATGTGCCTATCACAAAAACCGTTTGGTATTATGAGCCACAACTATAAAACGTTGAGTCGCATGTGTGTATGCAAGCCACATCTATTAAATGTAAAACCACATGTGTCTGTCAACTAAGTCAAAATCAAAGAACTATTATTCAGAACCGCAACTACTAAACGATAAACCACATCTGTCAAAAGTCAAAATTGCCTATCAAAATTTGAAACTCGGTTTTGTTCAAATCACCGCATGTATATTGGTAAACCGCATCTGTCAAATTTAGAACCGCATTTGATTGTCAACAAAAAAACTAGTAAACTACAAATCGAGTCCAAAACATAATAGTCATTTTCTCTTTTGTTTCTTAAGATCAACCTTGGACAAAAAATGGAAAAAATTTGCTCAAAAACTTTGCATCATTAGGTTTCATATACATCTTAGTAACAGTCAAACATCTTAGTCATATTCATCCTAAGTTTCATGCATATAGAAACTTCCTAGTAAATTGCATATCTTAGAAATAGGTAACTTTCCTCTTCATTGGATAAGTTCATGCTCTAATTTGTCACAAGTCATTGAACCTAGTCACTTTAGTCCTATTTGTGAGTCTTTCCAGCTCAACAGTCTAGTTTGGGAAATTCATCTTATCAACTGTCTTTGTCCTACAATCAGGTTCCTTGGTCAAATTCAAATCCTTGCATCCATTTATTCAATAGGCGGTAGGTTGTACCCATTTTAGAATCATTTATTGTCATAGTCTACTCAAAATTTTGCATATTGTTTGTCCTACCATACATCATCTTAGTATACATCATTTTATCAACATCCTTTATTTTCATAAAATCCAAAAAACATAGACATAGGACATATCACTTTTTAGACATAGTCTCTGTTACCCCATTTTGAGCAAATTTTCATGGTCAAAACAAGGTCTCAAAAGAAACAAAAAGTAATGTCAGATCCTAGCAAATTTGTCAATCCATTCAAAAATCAACCGTTAGGGAAAGAAAGACCACACAGACCTTTTCTTGAGAAACATGTTACTAGGGACACACATGGACAAATTTACATTGAAGACATAGACCCAACAGTACAAGATCCTGAATTTGCATCCTTCATGGATGAGTGTTTGGCAAATAATCCCCAACGCTATCTAGCAAAGTTGCTAGTAGAAGGTGCCACACTACCACCAAGATTTGATATTCATACTTTGAAAACCCAGTCTACTCAACCAATGCAAACTACAACATCAAATGTTTCAATTCCCCAAATCACTACAGCAATACCAATCGACATACCAACTCAAACATCGTCAATTGTAAACACAACCCCTTTCAATATAACACAAGGTTACATTTTACTGCGGGAGAAATGTCATCAAACCCCTTTGGCACCAACACGACTGGTAAGAGATCCAAAGTTGGCATGAATATACCTATACCAAATTAGAACACACTGATAGGATATATTCCTATATACCAAATCAGAATATTCAAACAAGAAATATTCCCAATCTGAATCAAAACATTCTAACGGGATACATTCCCTTGCCAAATCGCAACCTGTCACTGAACATGGCATTTCAAAATATCTACATTGATCCAGACAATGCCAACAACATGTCCTTGACACAAGTAGATGTCCTCCAAAACCAAATGCAAACTCTCCAACAACAGATGGAAAACATGTCTATGTCTGGCAAATGAACTATCTCAGTGCAAGATCTATGTCCATGTCCATTCGACAAAGTGCTTTATATGACACCTTTCCCTCATGGATACATTATACCAAATTTCCAAGGTATAATGGGAGGAAGAATCCTTTGGAATAAATTAGAGAATACTCAATGGCATGCATGGACATATCATATGACCCCACATATTTGATGTGACTATTTCCATGAACCCTTATAGGGATAGCATTGGAATGATTTTCTAAATTACCATATGGTATACGATCCTAGGGTGAATTAGTTGAGAATTTTGTTGAACATTTTTCCTTTAACATAGACAATGAAGTAACAATAGAAACCTTGTGCCACATGACATAAGAAGATGGTGAATATTTCACCACTTTCTTCCAGAGATGGATAAGTCTAGCTAGCAAATGTCTAATCGAAATACCCAAAAAATAGAAGGTCGCAATATTCCTCGAAAACATCAATCTAAAATTGAGAGGTGACTTATGGGTACATTTTTGCACTTCATTCCTAGACTTGGTACAAAAGGGCATCATCCTTGAAAAGGGCCTTGTTGAAAAAGTTGAAATAAAAGTACCAGGTAGAAGCATGGTTGTCCAACATAAAAATGCACCAAATGATAGAAACAAATTCTAGTCTAGAAATAACAATGTTATGAATGATGACATTGTTGATACTAAAAACATACATATGGGACTAGTTGTCACACTTAGAGGATACAACCAAAATACAGACATGATGAAGAGTCCAGATCAAATGGCTAATTATGTCCAAAATTCACAACAACAAAGACCACAAAGGAGATTTCCTACACGTGAATTTACACCTTTAGGACAACCAATTGAGACGATTTTCAAAGAATTGATTAAACATAATCTCATTAAACCTTTGGAACTGCAAGAATAAGATCATGTATAATTTAAACCTTCATGGTGGGATGACAACTCCTATTGTGACTATCATCGCACAAAAGGACACAACCTACAGCAATGTCAACAGTTAAATAATATCATACAAGACTTTGTTGAAAATGGAACCATAGAGGTACATGGGAAAAAAAATGCTAATAACACTAATCATAAGGTCTTCACAGACCCATTACATGACCACACAAAAGGAAAATCCTCTTGTTCAGGAACTAAGAACAATCCATATGCCAATTATACCAATACCAAGTATGACTATGGTAAAGGATCAATCGTAAATCACCTCCGAGCTGTAACTGAAAAAATCAACACCATCATCATTAAGAACCACCCAGAATGTGTTGTGAACACACACATAACTAAAATAACTATTCTAGGTCCTTCTTCTGAGCCACCTACGTAGAGGTCAAAGTTTAGATACAATATCCTCGATCAATTGAAAAAATCCCCTGCACAAATATCTATCTTGGAACTATTGACTTTGTCACCTGAGAATCAAGCCATTCTTGACAAAGCTTTCTTGAACACGACTGTTCCTATAGACTTGGATGTCAATCATTTCAAATAAATGGTGGAATATTTGACCAACTCGCATCATGCCACATTTTCCCAACAATATTACTCAACCAAAAAGTCTGATCATAATGACCCATTACATCTTGAAGTCCTATTCCATCAAACCAAATTCAGAGGAGTCTTGGTAGACGAAGGAGCAAGTTTGAACCTGTGTACCCTAAAATTGGTTAAGGCATTAGGATTCTTAGAAGACTGCATACACACTTCTAAGAGTATAGTCATCAAGGCTTATGATGATGATGAAATATCATCCAAAGGATTTTTCACACTCCCTATTAGAATTGGCCCAACAATTATGAACACTAGCTTCCAAGTCTTGGATCTCACCCTTTCGTACAACTTGTTGTTAGGTAGACCTTGGATACACACAATGAAATTCATACCTTCAACATATCACCAATGTCTTAAATTCCCTTATAATGGCACCGAGATCATGATTGATGGTGATCCAGATCCTTTTCAATATTGTACAAGCCTAAGGGAAATTGCACAATGACAAGTACCAATTAACCAAGAAGCTTCATCATCCACTTTATCCCTATATGTTGACCCATCACATCTTACCAAGTCCATTTCATTCAAATCACCATCAAACACTCCTAAGGTCGAGATTCAAGATAGGGGTTGTGGTGAATATTACATAAAGGCATCATACTGTGTCAGTCAATTGATTCCACCTAAGGCATATGGCTTACCCATGGCAGATAGTAGACAATCAGTAGTCACATTACATGTTCCCCCTACAATGACATTGACCAAATGGGGAGAGTTAAGTGAAGAAATTGTGGACCAACGTGATATTACCTCTTGGTTGTATCAAGAAGATAATGAATACCCCCCACCATCTATTCAAATAGCTAAGGACCAATCTGGAAAATTCTTTAAGATTATGCAAAATGAAGGCTATGATAGAAATAGTGGGTTAGAACTACATCAAAATGGAAGGACGGAACTGATCACTGTCTCACCATGACCAAAATACCTAGGGCTAGGGTTTCAACCGCTTAGAATTGGGTTTCCTAGTACTTCGTCACCATTTCAAGAGGAAGAATGTTATTATGCAGGTATTGAGACATCTCACGAACCAATTTCCCTAGTCTATGAAGAGTCTCATGAACCACTTCCCCCAGTCTACAATGAGTCTCATGAATCACTTCCCCCAATTTATGATGAATCTCGTGACTCAAGCAATTGTGAATGGGATTATTTTTCCTCTACCAGTACCATGAACATAGATGATCTCTTTGGAGAATTGGAAATAAAGGCAAAACCTATACCAAAACCAGCTAGTCCCTATCATAGGAAGCACTTGTCTAAAGAAGAATGGCATAAACACTATTATTGGAAAACCCTTGATCGTCCATCTTGGGCACCTGTCGAACCATCTTCTGATGACTCAGCCCTTGCTATAGTCCCACAACAGAGTATACCTACCTAAAGGAAGAAGAACAAGAAGGAGTTAGTCCAAAACTTTTGTGATCATGTCAACCACTCTCTATTCACCTTATCAGTTGCCACCTTTAAGAACTCTGATGATGACATGCTTCTCATATATCTTAAACTTATTGACTCGGATCAACATGGTACACCCATCATAGATACATTCGAGAATGATGAAGCACTTGCTGAGGTCATGGGACTTCAAGAAGGAATACCAAGAGGGGATCATAAAGTTAGTTTTACCATAGACTTGGATGACAAAGCATATTTTGGGGAGTCTATTTACACCTCTAGTCACAAAAATGAAAATAAAAAGAAAAATGATGAAAATGAGAAAAATGATGCATCCCTAGGTGAAAATTGAAAGGTGCCTTTGGACAAAGAAAGTCAAAATAAAGGACGTATCTATTGTGCATATTTTACACACATGCCTTGCCGTAGGCAAGGACCCTCTTTTTTCGCTCTCGGCGGGCTGCTTTGCTCCCACCTCATTTTTTGTGCCCCTCATTTTGGTGTCCTAATTGGTCAACACATTCTCAAAAGTCACATTTTAGGTTGACCAAATTTTGCCCCTTGAAAAAAAGCTAAATCTTAGCCATTTCGGGTTCCCCTTGTCTATTAGCCTTTCTGATGTCTGTGGTGCCTTTCAGGCCTGACCCTTCAGAATTCCCCTCTCGGGTTTCCATTCCAGTTTCTTTGTTTTGAATGGCCAAGCCTAACCATCTTCCCAGACTCTGGAACCTGACTCCCGGAGTGTTGTCCTCCCTGCACCATTCCAAATGACCTTCCTGCAGCTGAAGACCGAACGCCTAAATGGTGGCTGAAATGGCCTCCAAATAAAAAATAGACATCGAACCAAATGCTAAAATGGGGTCTTAACCTCCCTACAACTTTCAAATTCCAAAATTGCAGCTGGGAAATACCATCCGAAGTTCCATGCTCCGTCGGCCATTTCAAACAGCATTTCTAGAACAACATTTTGGGCTCATGTCTCCAGAACGTAGAAGCACACCTCCAAATAAAGAATGGACTTCAACCCAGATGCTAAAATGGGGTCTTATCCTCCTTGGAACTTTCAAATTACAAAATTACAGCTAGGAAATACCATTCGGAGTTCCGTGCTCCGTCAGCTGTTTCAAATAGCATTTATAGAATAGCATTCTGGGCTCATGTCTTTGGAACGTACAAGCACACCTCCAAATCAAAAACAGACTTCGACCCAAATGCTAAAATGAGGTCTTGTCCTCCTTGGAACTTTTAAATTCCAAAATTTCAGCCGGGAAATACCATCTGGAGTTCCGTGCTCCATCGGCCATTTCAAACAGCATTTCCAGAACAACATTTCGGGCTTATGTCTCTGGAACATACAAGCGCACCTCCAAATCAAAAATGGACTTTGACCCAGATGCTAAAATGGGTTCTTATCCTCCTTGGAATTTTCAAATTCCAAAATTTCAGCCAGGAAATACCATCTAGAGTTCTGTGCTTTGTCAGCCTTTTCAAACAGCATTTCTAGAACAACATTCTGGGCTCATGTCTCTGAAACATACAAGTGCACCTCCAAATCAAAAATGGACTTTAACCCATATGCTAAAATGAGGTCTTCTCCTCCCTGGAACTTTCAAATTCCAAAATTGTAGCTAGTAAATACCATTCGAAGTTCCATGCTCCGTCGGCCGTTTCAAATAGCATTTCTAGAACAGCATTCTGGGCTCATGTCTCCGGAACATACAACCACACCTCCAAATTAAAAATGGACCCTAACCCAGATGCTAAAATGGGGTCTTATCCTCCCTAGAACTTTCAAATTCCAAAATTGCAGCTAGGAAATACCATCCAGAGTTTCGTGCTTCGTCGGCCATTTCAAACAGCATTTCCAGAACAACATTCCGGGCTCATGTCTCCAGAAAGTACAAGCGCACCTCCAAATCAAAAATGGACTTTGACCCAAATGCTAAAATGGGGTCTTTTCCTCCCCTGACCTTTCAAGTTCCAAATTTGTAGCTGGGATATACCATCCGGAATTCCATGCTTTGTTCACCGTTTTCAAATCAGCATTCCTAAAACAACATTTCAGCCTCTCATTTCCAGTTTCAAGAAACCTACCATGGGTCCATAAATAGAACCATTTGATCCAATGAGGAATGCTGAAATTTCATTGAGAGAAGGTAGCTTTCAGGCAATTTCAACTAGAGTAAAAGGGAAATCGGCTAGAAGACAAAGTTGCTACAGTGACTGGCCACTACAAGATAGAATAGGGAAAAGACAAAGATGTATTTTAAACTATTGAATATTGTCAAGTAGGTGAAGCCCTAATGTAATTGAATCTCAGCCACACAATGTAACTCAATCATAGCCATTCATTTGGGCTTTGGTAAACTATAAATAGGGGTCTTCCCCTCATTTGTAAGTATTGGAGAGCTGTTGTAAAAACATTCTGCAACAATAGAAAGCAATATTGCATGATCTATGGGTGTTACTTTTGAGTTTTCTCATTATGTGTGCATGGTTCTACCTTCCAAGTTAGTTTTAGTTATAGTTTCTTGAATGGAAGTGGTAATGGTGATTGTTGTTATAGTATTTGATGAGCTTTTAGCCCATACTTTTGGCACTTATTGATGATAAGCTATTGTGCAAAGTTAGCTTGGGCTTCTTTATTTGATTGTTGCAACTTAGTTCACTTGCATGTTCATGATGTGTGTATGAAAACTGAAAATATAAAGTCCTTAGAAGATTGCATTGGTTTTGTGTAACTGTAGGATCCTCTTGGCCAAGCAAAACCCAGTTTAGAGAGTTTGTCTACTGTAGTAGCCTCCATGATCACTATTCATTCATAGTTTAAGATCCAGGAACCTTCTCTCTTCCCTGCCCTTTTTCCTTTTTTTTAATAAGTAACCATAGGCAAGGTTCATTGCACATTGTAAAGCTAAATCTGATGTTGAAATGGAGTTCAAGACTGCTGTTTGAACCTACAGCAAATGCACAACAACTCTCCCATCTTAAAAACTCCATTTGTTGATCCAACTTTCCCACTTTGTAACTCATCCGTAAGTCCACATTGTGATTCTAGAAAATCACATAAATCAACTGAGATATTCCAAGTACTATCAAGACCTAACATTTGAGAGACCTTGGGATAGTGTTTTGCAATTTGATTGTGGAAGATTGTCTTTCAAGAGAGGTGATGCACCTATGCATTACCTCTGTTGAGAAGTGCATGAAAACACCATCAACAGTATCCAAGCGCAAAAACCTCTCTGAGGCACCCAAGGATAGAGGTTTAAATATTCTCCTTGTTGAACAAGAAAAGTCACTAATGCTAGTAGAAAAGTCTATTGAAGTACAAAAGAGAATCCTCATATGGTATATTTTGCAGCTTCTTTAATAGAGACAAAAAAACCTGAGTTTAAGGACTTCTTCAAAAAGAGATAGATAAAATTTGCATGGTCCTATGCTGACATGCCTAGGCTAGATCTAGACCTTATATTGCACCATCTACCATTACAGCTAGGTATTAAGCTAGTCAAATAAAAGCTAAGGAAAATGCACCCACAGATTTCTCTACTGGTCAAGGCAGAACTTAAGAAACTCTTGCATGTTGGATTTATAAGAACTATAGACTATGCAGACTGGATTTTGAATCTTGTGCTAGTGACTAAACTAACTGGGGTTATTCACATTTGCATAGAATTTAGAGACATCAACAAGGTGTGTCTTAAGGATGACTTCCCTTTTTTGAACATAGACATGATACTAGATCTTACAATAGGATACAAGATGATATCCCTCATGGATGGTTTCTCTAGATATAACCAAATCAAAATCGCGCCTGAAGAAAAACACAAGACAACTTTCACATGTCCATGGGGCATGTGCTATTGGAATGTTATACAATTTAGGCTTAAGAATGTAGGAGCTACCTATCAATGGGTAATGACTATGATTTTCCATGACTTTGTACACACTCTCATGGAGGATTATGTAGATGAAATTATAGCTAAATCAGGGACAAGGGTAGATCATTTGAAGGTTATAGACAAGATATTCCAGAGGCTATAGAATTACAACGTCAGGCTAAATCCAAAGAAGTGTGTCTTTGGAGTGAAATTAGGGAAACTGTTAGGGTATATCATTTCTAGAAGAGGCATTGAAGTAGATCTAGAGAAGGTAAGAGCTATCATAGAAATGCCTCCTCCTATCAGCATTGGTCACCTAAGAACACTACAAGGAAGATTATAGTCCATTAGGCATTTCATTATACAACTGGTGGACAAAATACACCCATTTCAACATTTGCTCAAGAAAGGAGTACTATTTGTGTGGACACCTAAATGTCAGGAAGATTTCCAACAAATCAAGGACTACTTGTTCAGTCCACGTATTTTAATGCCACCTACAATTGGAAAACCGTTGATACTATACATTTCAGCAAATCAGTTAGGATTAGGAGCTCTTCTCGCACAACATGATGATCAAGGTCATGAGAGAGCAGTCTACTACATCAGTCATACCTTGGTAGGATATGAATTAAACTATAGAAACATAGAACGTTCCTGTTTTGTGGTAGTCTTTACTACTCAAAAACTATGACACTATATGCTCAATTGCCAAACAATGTTGGTCGCAAAGATTGATCCCCTCAAATATCTCCTAAGGCAACATTAATGGGTCGATTGGCTAAATGGGTTATGATACTTAGTGAGTATCACATCCAATATGTGGAGAGGAAGGCTATAAAAGGACAAGTGATTGCAGATCAGTTAGCAGATGCACCCATGAAGGTAGACCATCCTTTAGTGGCAGATTTTTCTGGTGAATTTATCTTTAACATTGACACTAGAACAGACTGGAAATTATACTTTGACGGGTCACATACACAACGTGGTTTAGGAGAAGGTATTCTATTTGTTACACCTCAAGGTGACACCATTCCTAAATCATTCAGGATTTCTTTCCCTTGCACCAACGACATAGCAGAGTATGAATCCTTAGTGACAGGATTAAAAATGGTTGCACAATAGAAGATTAAGAGTCTACATGTTTTTGGCAATTCTCAACTAGTAGTCTGGTAAGTAAATGATGATTATGAGACTAAGGATGAGAAAATTTCCCCCTACAAGCACATGGATGACAGTCTCAAGCAGTACTTTGATCATATTTCCTTTCAACAAATACCATGTATTCAGAATAGGATTGTAGATGCTATGGCAAACATGGGTTCCTTATTGGATATTCTGAACTTAACATGCCTAAGTTTGAGTTTTCGGTTGAATAGTTGTTTGTCCCCACCTATGATGTCCCCAATTCTGTGATGGTGTGTACAATTGTTGGTCCTTATTCCCCTTGGTATAAAGACATATTCGGCTACCTAACTGACCAAACCTTACCTGTAGACCTGTCAAATAACCAAAGCCAAACCTTTATCCATAAGTCATCTAAATACACCATCATCGGAGATACCCTATATAGACGTAGCTTAGATAACGCCCAAATGAGATTTCTCGATGCTGAAGAAGCACAAACAACTTTGTGAGCGGTGCACAAGGGTATATGGGGATCCCATTCGAGTGGTCCTACTTTAGCCCATAATATTATGAGATTAGGTTATTATTGGCCTACAATGGAGAAAGACATATATCTTTGTAACGAAATGTAGACAATGTCAGATACATGGATATTTGATAAGAGCACCAACACATGAGCTTCATCCAATAACATCACCATGGCCTTTTTCCCAATGGGGACTTGACCTAATAGGTAAGATACACTCTCCATCATCCAATGACCATAAATTCATCATAACTGCCACCGAATACTTCACTAAATGGATCAAAGATATTCCCATGACCTACATCACCGACACACAAATATCCAAGTTTATCTTAAACTATATCATTTGTGGGTATGGTGTACCCCAATCCATAATCACAGACAATGGCCACCCATTTAAAAATCGAGAAGTATGCCATCTATGTGAAGAATTTTATATCAAACATCATTTTTCCACCCCATATTACCCACAAGGTAATGGCCAAGCTGAGGCATCTAATAAAACCATTGTTAGAATCCTAAAGAAGACTATCAATGACGCTAGTCGTGACTAGAACCTATAGCTAAAACCTGCCTTATGGGCTTACCATACAAGAATTTGTACTCCCAGTGGCACCACTCCATATTCCCTAGTATTCAGATTTGAAGCTATCTTACCTATTGAGGTTGAAATTCCTTCCCTGAGGGTATCCTTGAAAAGTCACATTGACGATGAAGAATACTATGTATCTAGATTACAAGAGCTAGAATTATTGGATGAACGAAGAAAAAAAGCACTAGACCATTTGCAAGCATATAAGAATCATCTTTGTCAAAGCTATAATAGGAAAGTTCTAAATTTGCACTTTGACATTGGTGACCTAGTTTTAATGGAGAATCCCAAGAATCAAGCTGAATGTGAAAAGCCAGGAAATTTTGAACCTAATTGGTTAGGGCCTTATATTGTCATAGAAGCCTTTGGATCAAGAGTGTACAACCTCTCTACTCCTGAAGGTGAGCCACTTTTTTCAGCAATTAACAACCTTCATCTAAAAAAGGTTCTAGGCACAGCTTCTAAGAATCTTTGTCTTAACCAGAAAAATACAAACAAATAAAAAAACAAAAAAATGGTTACCTTGATGAAAAACCTAGCAAACAGGCATTTTTGTAACACCAAAAATAACAAAAAAGTAAAGATAAATAATCCGTCCAATAGTGAAAACCACTTCGATGGTGCTATGGATAAGTACCATGGTGAAAACCTAGCAAACAGGTGCCATGTGTAGTCAAAATCGCTCTTCTGTCTACCATCCCTCATAATAAATGGTTGTCCTATCCATTGCTTGGAACGATTGACATTTAACTTCCATTCCGTCACACTCCCCACTCCATCTCACACGTCTTATTCCTGACTAGGGGAAAATCCTTGTTTTGTTCCATGAAGACCTTGTACATAGCACTGCACCATTGGAAAATGTCCTAAAAAATCCAAAAACATTAGAAACCTTCGAAAACACAAAAAAATCAAAACATGTCAGAAAATCCCAAAAACAGTGTCAGTCATGTCAAGTCAGTCATGTTAAGTCAGTCATAGACACAGTTGAACTACGTTGCCTCTGTGAATGGGATGTAGGCAAGGCCATCGATCAATGTGCCCACGAGGCATTAGGTCTATTTGTTTAGGTTTGTCATGTATCACACACATTAAAATCATGACTCTTTGTATATTCACAGTCATTGGTCGTGTCGAACTATGAGGTCTTTGCATGTACAACGTAGACAAGGCTAATCAATTGATGAGCTCCCAAGACCACACTAGGTCAGTCCAATAGGGTTTATCACAATTCAATATCACACACATTACATATCATTCACTTAGATGCATGTCTTTAGCCACATTAGGTTAGTACGTTAGGGTATCACCTCATGTAATACATTGTCAATACACAAGCATGCTTTTAATCAGTCAATGAATCAAAACAAGTCATGCACCAACAAAGCAATATCTCAAATAGTCATTTAGTCAATATCAAACACATTGTCAAAATGATCAACTTATGTCTTTGCAAGATAAGTCTTTCTTTTCAACAGACGTCGTCAAATTGTCTTAGCCTTAGATAGCTTGTCACATCAATGTCATCAGGCTCCAACATCTTATACGGTACGTGTCTTTCTAAAACCAAGCTTTCTCATGCCTTATATAGATAGTCACTAAGTTGAAACTAGACTCAATGTCTTACTGCGGTATGTGTCATCCATCACATTACACTATGTCAAACATCAAACAATCCCACAAGATCAAGTTTTGGTGAATACTTTTATTTGGCTTTACGACTTTATATCTTATTTTTGTCTTATCTTTTAATCGATTTATGAATTTAGTCCAGTTACTAGCTTTCTCAAGAGTGTCCCTTGAAGGATTTAGAGAAGCAAGGATGTCTCAGGACTCTTTTTCTTTGGTTGTTGTTTGTCAATTGTCTTTTTAACATTAGTTTTTGAGTCATGTTACTAGTTTCCTCAAGGATGTCCTATCAAGGATTTAGAGGAGCAATGACGTCTCATGACCTGTCTTTTATTTGTTTGTTGTTTGTGGTTTGTTAAGACAAAATGACTGGGGAAATCTTGTCCTTAGTATGTGTTAAGACACTCCTTGTCTAAGACTGTCTGTTTTTCACAGATGGATGACTTTGTACACTATGTTCTATCTCATATTATGGTGTGTACTATCCATTTGTGTCATGTCCCACCCAATCATGATAAAAAGAAAGCATAGCATATTTGGAACAATATCAAAGATCATATTTTTCTCAATCAATAACCATTATTTTTTAATACTAACTTTTTGAATGATCCATGCGAACATTTCTTCTTTTTTGAATCTTCACCACCATTATCTATCCATTTCGAGAGCACACTCATGTTCTTCAAACCCGCCTATCCTATCAAGGGGCATACCACTACTTCCTCGACATTCTCCCTTTCACTAGAGCATACCCTAACCTATTTCATACTAGGGCATGATCGAGGCATATTTTCTTTGAAACAATGCTGAAACAACATTGTATCAAAGAGGGGCAAACTGTAGACACCGAAAATTGGTCTAGGCCTATGAACACCACTTTCGACATAATTTTCTATTATCCACAGTCATGATTAAATAATGTTTATAATTTAATTACCCTTTCTGACACATATTTCCTCTATTAATTAAATACCCCTTTTTTAATTAATTCACAAATTCATTAATTCATTTATTCAACTTGATTAATTAAATAAATCATTAAAATTTAATTATGTCACTAGCTAATTAATTCTTCCTTCTTAATTAAATAATTTATTATTTAATTACTCCCTTGGTCATATTTCAAGTATAATTAAATATGTAATATTTAATTATTCATTTAACCCCCTTTATCTATAATTAAATATTAATTATTTAATTTATTCAATTTATCCTTTTTAACAATCAAATTAAATAAATGATCTTTATTTATTTAATTAAATCTCTCATTTTGTGTGCATTGTGCAGTGGGTAAGCTGCTTTTTTTTCTACTCACTCTTCTTTAGAGTAGTGGGTTGTGGAGCTCCCATGGATGTGAACGATGTTTTGGATGGGAGGTTGGGTGTTGATGCCATGATGGAGGTGGGGGATGGGGCTCCCACTCTATCTTCTCTGAGATTGGGATTATTTAGGATTAGTGGATTTAAAGTTCAAAAGGTTAATGGCTGCTTGGAAAGGGCTCAAGTACGTCCGGTGGTGGTGATTCAAAGGGAAGTGGTTGCAGAGGATGTAGAGTATTATAGCCAACATGTCTTAATTTGCAAATTTTTGGGGATGAGGGTCTCCTTACCTTTCCTTGACCCTTGGATTTGGAAGACATGGAATTTGGAGAGGGATTTTGAGGTTCTGATAGCTGCAAATCATTTCTTCTTGGTGGACTTCTCATGTATCTTTGATAGAAACAGGGCTTTTGAGGGTGGTCCGTACTTTTATAATCAAGTAAGATTGTTTATCAAACCTTGGCATGCGGGTTTTAATTTGGCTGAAGAGATACTATCCAAGATCCTAGTGTGGGTTTGTCTCCCTCGGCTGCCACTTGAATGTTGGAGGAGAGATATTTTGTAGTCTATTGCCATGGCCCTAGGGAAACTGATTGGCCCCTCTTAGCAGACCTTGGACAAGAAGATATTCTCCTATGCACGTGTTTGTGTGGAGATTGACCTAAGCCAACTTCTTCCTGACTCCATTGATATGACAGTGGGATCTAGATCGTGGATGCAACCACTTGATTATGAAACCTTGTCATTTATGCCGAGAGTATGGTCATATTCAAAGGAGATGTTTGCGAGCTACTATGGAGGGTAAGTCAAGTAACGGGGTGGCTCCTTTAAATCCAAGATCTGAAAATGGAAAAGGACCCATGTAGGAGGTGACACCGGATAAAGACGGGTTTGTGCCGATGAGGCAACGAAATAAAGGTCGGGGGCAGAAGAGGACTTTTCGGGACCACCAAGAGGAGGGGGTTTTCAACAAGTTTGATGTGTTGAATGATTTAGTTCATGAAGAGGGGGTCTCTCCTGCCATGCATGTGGATGCTACTGTAGTTATTTCTCATAATCCAGAGCCTATGGCTCTCACGTCTTTAGCTTTTGGACCTATGGTGGCCTCTAGGGAAGTAAAATCTTCTTTTGTTCCTTCCCCTGAAGTTGGGTTGGGGGACCCATGTGTGGTGGCTGGTACTTCTTTGGTCTCTATTGATGTAGGTGCATGCTTTGTTGGAGGTTCAAGTTCTGGAGGTGCTGGCAAGAGTAAAGCTTCTGCTTCCCCCCATATTTTGGGTGTGCATCAAAATTCCTTACAAAAGAGTGCTCCTAACAAGCCCCAAAAGGTGGGTAAGAAGAAGGATCAGAAGAAAGTTAAGCTGGCTAGTGAGATGTTGGTTCAATTTGGGTTGGTGAAGACCCTGGATACTCACTTCTCTCAACCTTCGCGATGATTGTGCTTTCATGGAATGTGAGGGGTATGAACAACATCCCTAGACAAAAGGCTATTCGGGACTTGGTCCGTGCTCATTCTCCAGATTTGGTTCTTCTCAAGGAGATGAAGTTATTTGTTAATAGCATGATGCATAATGCTTCCAATATTTGGAATAGATGATTATGTTAGTGTGTGGGTGCACAGGGGAGCTCTAGAGGTCTTTCCCGCTTCTGGGATCCTCAGCGAATCTCTCCTATTTGGTGGTTCTCTAGTAGGTTTTCCATTTATCTTGTTGTTATGAGTTTGGAGATGGGGGAAAGAGTTTTTCTATCCAATATTTATGCTCCAATGGATGTCCCTAGTAAGCCTCTTTTATGGTCCCATATAATTTTTTTGAGGTCCTTGGACCCCTTTCTTCCCTAGATTATGGTAGGTGATTTCAATGTAATTGTCTCTCTTGAGGAGAAAAAGGGGGGAGTGCCTTGTCAGGACCCCTCTTTTGATCTTTTTAGGGAGAATCTGGCTTGGCTTCGGCTTGTGGATATCAAACCTTTGAATGGAATGTTTACTTGGAACAACAAGAGGCTTGGGGATGAAGCTATTTCTGAAAGATTGGACAAGTTTCTTGTGTCTAGTTTTTGGGTCCATGACAAGTGGCTGAAATGCTCTAAAATATTAGACTGGTGGGGATCAGATCATTGTCCAATCAAATCCTCTACTCATCTAGCTAGCAGGGTTAAGAAGCAAACCTTTAAATTTCAGCTTATGTGGCTCAAGGAGGAGGGCCTTTTTGACTCGGTTTCTAAATGGTGGGTTGAAGGTGAACCAACTTTTGGTACTGCTATGTACACCTTTATGAAGAGGCTTCAATATGTGAAGTATAAACTAAAGCTTTGGAATAAGAATCATTTTGGCAATGTGTTTCAATAGAAAAGGGCCACCCAAGAGTGTCTAGATTCTATTACCAGGCATATTAGGTAGCATGGTTTGGATGCTACTTTGAGCAGGTTAGAGGATGATGCGGTCAAAGATCTTGAGGAATAGGAGCTTTGTGAGGAATTTATTTGGAAACATAAGGCTCATATAGATTGGCTTCAAGAAGGGGACAAGAATACCTCCTTCCATAACTTGGTAAAGGCTAGAAGACAGGGTAACATTATATCTTCTCTCCGCTCTCCTAAGGGATCTATTCTTTCTTCCTCTTTGGAAATCTCTAATGAGGCGGTTCGTTTCTTCTCTCATCTCTTTTCTGAAGATTACCCACTAGCTAATGAGGAGGAAGACTCTATCTTAGCTTGCATCCCTCCTCTAGTGACAATGGAAATGAATGCCTCTCTTCTCCAGCCTATTTCTTTGAAGGAGTTAGAGGATGTGGTGTTTTAGTTGAAAAAGGGGAAGGCTCCTGGTCCTGATGGGTTCCCGGTTGAGTTCTTTCAGGAATTTTGGGAAGTGATCAATCTTGACTTGTTGGGGGTTGTACAAGAGTATCTAAGGAAAAAGTAAATGTTGAGATCCATGAATGCCATGTTTCTTGCCCTTATTCCAAAGCATGAGAGTGCTGATTCTCTGGATTTCTTTCGACCAAAACGCTTTATGTAATGTGGTGTATAAAATCATCACAAAACTAATTGTTGAACGCCTGAAGCCCTAGTTAGATAAGCTAATCTCGGAGGAACAAGGTGGCTTCGTGACATGTAGATAGATACTAGTTGGAGTTGTTATTGTGGCAGAGACTATTCATTCCATGGCCTCTTCGAGGGAAAAGGCTACATTCATAAAGTTGGACATGAATAAGGCTTATGACAGAGTTAAATGGGGTTTTCTGATCAAAATTCTTGGAGCCTTTGGGTTTATTAGTGAGTGGATTGACTGGGTCATGAGTTGTGTGAAGACGCCCTCCTTTTCTATTCTCATAAATGGAGAGTCCTCTAAGTTGTTTTGTGCTTCTAGAGGTCTTCAATAGGGGGATCCCTTATCCCCATACCTACTTATTTTGATGGTTGAAGGTTTGGGGAGGTTCATTAAGTCCCAGGTTACGGTTCGGCTCATTCATGGATGGAACTAGAACAACTCCCTTTCTCCTCAAACCCATCTTCAATTTCTGGATGACTCGGCCTTGATGGGGGTTGCTAAGGTGGCTGAAGTAGTTGCTTTTCGTTAGAATTTGGATTGTTACCTAGCTACCTCTAGATAGAGCATTAATGAAAGTAAGTCTTACATTTATTTCTTTAATACGGCATGGCTTATACAACAACTTATAGCTAGGATCTTAAGGTTTCAGGTGGGGAAGCTTCCCTTTACCTACTTGGGTATTCCTCTAGATGTGTGCCCACCTCCCAGGCATTTTTGGCAAGAGGTAATTGATAAATTCCAAGGACTAGTCTATCATTGGACCTATAGATGGTTATCTATAAGAGGTAGAGTCACTCTATTGAAGTTTGTAGTGCAGGCTCTTCCTACATACAGATGTTTTGTGATGACTTCTCCCTCAAGCTTTTTCAAGGATTTTGAGGGGCTTTGTAAGCAGTTTCTTTGGTCGGGTAATCTCCTCTTGAGGAAGTGGAGCTTAATTAAGTGGGAAGTTGTTTGTCAGTCGAAGTAGGATGGTGACTTGGGTTTGTGTAGAGCAAATTGGAACAGGAAAGCTTTGGTTGTGAAGTTGTATTGGAGGTGGTGTTCAAATCAGCATCAGATCTGGGCTAAGATCCTTAGCTTCAAGTATCTTGGGGAGGTGGATGGTTCTGAGTTTCCTCGCTTTAGTCTTTTGGGAAGAGGCTCTATGATATGGGAAAATCTCAAGAGGGGAGCTCCTCTGGTTAAATAGGGATTGTTCTAGATTTGCAACAGAGGTTCTAATGCTCACTTTTGGCATGACTCTTGGGATGATTTCCCATCTATCCTCTCCTCACATCCTCACTTGGGGAATTTATGCAGGATTTTTGTTCAAGCTGGTTGGAGTAGAGTGATGGACTTCAAAGCCCCTCAGGTTTTGGGACAAACTATCATCTATCAGTGGAAGGATATGCAAGAGTGGCGCTTGGGGGGATCTTTGGAGGATAGGAGAGTTTTTTCCTCCATTTTAGCTGATAGAGTGTGTAGTTCACTTCCTGAGAGGGATGTGTTGGCTTGGGGTCCAGATCCTAAAGGGAAGTACTCTGTTGCATCAGGGTATCATGATTTGGACAAACAAGCTTTAGGTAGTGCTGAGGTTCCTTATTGGAAAAAAATTTGGCATAAATCCTCCTGGCCAAAATGCAATTTCTTCTCTTGGCTAGTTGTGTATGGCAGGTGTTTGACTTGGGACAACCTTTGCAAGCGGGGTTTTTGGGGTCCCTCTATTTGCTTCCTGTGTCTCAAAGATATTGAGACTATTTCTCATCTGTTCTTTCAGTGCCCCTTTGCTACGATCATTTGGCACTTCTGGTGGGGGGCATGGAATCTGCAGTGTAGGAATCCTTCTTCTCATGGTGAGCTCTAGCAAAATACTGGGCCTTCTTTGACAAAGACTTCATTTTTGCACACTGCCTAGCCTATTGGTCCTAATCTAATTATTTGGCAGATTTGGTTGGAGCGAAACTGAAGGATCTTTTTGGACAGGAAGCTACTAGTGGGCCAAGTCTGGGCTCGCATTCTTGGGGCTTTACAAAAGACTCTGCATGCTAAATTTGATTTGGTAGTACCAGTGGACCCTGGGGATTCTAGAGTAACTCAGAACTTGGGGATTTCTATTGGTAGTACTGGAAGACCCAACGTAGGATGGGGCAGGTGTTCTAGAGGGAAGGTGTTCAGGGGAGGGCATTGGATGCTTCCTCCCACTGAGTTTTTGAAAATAAAAACTGATGGGTCTGTAAGAGGTAATCCTAGGCCCGCTGGTGTTGGTGGGGTGGGCAAAGATAGTTTTGGGGTGGTTGTGTTCTTTTTCTTAGGTTATAAGGGGCAACACTCTAATAATCTCATGGAGGCTTTGGCAATTCTTTTGGCCTTGAAGAGGGCATATGCTCTCGGCTAGAAACAAATTATTTGTGAATCTAATTCTCAGGTGGTGATTGACTTGATAAATAGACAAAATTTTCATGATGTTAGTTGGAAACTTGTAGTGGTGGCCAAAAAAATCATTAGCCTTGGAGATTTTATGGATTCAAGTAAATAATTAATTATGATTTTTTGATTACAACTTTTAAAAAATTATAAAAGGTCATCTGTCTAACCACCTTAACTTGGTCAAAAATTCATGAAATTCATTTTTTTATTTTTTAATCCTATAGTATGCAAAGCATAGAATGTGATGCATGTTTTGGATTCAAAAAATGTGATACCATTTGAAAGTTATAGATGTTTTTCAATCAGCCTATCAATCAGGACTTTATTCGTAATTCTAATAGAAAATGAATAATAATTATTTATTAAATTCAAAGTAAAATATAATTTATATTGGTGGAAAGATGAGAATCTCCTCTAAAAACCCTTTTCATTTCATCAATTTTAGGTACAAAAAAGTCGCCAGCCACATGCAGCATAATTTGGCTTACATATCGCCACTTTTTGGCCCATCATGATCCTGCACATACCCATATTTTTCTTAGACACTCGACGAAGCTATACTTGCATCAATATTGAAAATCTGACAGCAAGAATACTGAAACAACAAAATGGAGAAGAGAAATCAAGATAATTCGAAGGAGTGAACGCATATTTGGTGAGATCTTTTCAATTCATCTTTTTATTTTTTCATTATGTTTATTTCCTCATTGTTTTTTGGTTAGTTAAGATTAACATCATTTATTCTAGTTGCAGATCATAAGCTAGATTCTATTTTATGTTACATACACTACAAGAGATTTCACCTCATATTTCTCTGTCTCAGAGAAATATACACTACAAGGGCTTTCTCCTCATATTTCTCTGTGTTAGAGAAATATACACTACAAGGTCTTCCACCTCATATTTCTTTGTCTTAGAGAAATATACACTGCAAAGGTTTTCACCTCATATTTCTCCATCTTAGAGAAATATAAATTACAAAAAATATTCATGATGATGTGACTCCCTCTAGAGCTTCAAGTACTTGGATTAACCTCCTAACCTCCTCATCCAAGATTGTCTTCAATGATTTCCTTAGAGGATTAGTTTCCAATGCACACTTCTAACACTATTGACTTGCTCGAGTCTAGGACTATCCTCCTCAACCTCATCCAACATCACCCTATTCTAAATAGGTTTTTGAAGCTACCAATATCAAATCTAGATTAACTTTCTTGTGCAATTATGTTCTTAGTTGTTGAAGAGGTCTTCTAAGTATTTTTCACTTTGGCTTGCAACACTGCAACCTTCACTTCTTCTTAGTAAGTCACATAACTCCATCTTGATCTCTGCCTTATAGATTTCAAAGAAATCCTCTAGAAGTGAACTCCCCTCCGTTGACCTATCTTAGAACCTTAATCCTTTTCCTGGAAAAGCTCTCAACTCGTGCCTTGAATTCTCTGAATTTGAATCCTTCTGAATATCATTTCCTCCTCTTTGAATAAATTGATCGACTTAAGAATAAGAAACCTTCTGAATCAACTTTTCATCTAGGCTCCTTCTGAGATGTCCATATGCCAATTTCCATACTAGAAACATGTTGTGTAGACCTTAATTTTCAATCTTGAGCAAAGTGACCATACTTGTCACACCTAAAATATTGAATGTGAGAGATATCCTTCTTCTTAGTCAATTCTGGGGTAGAATCTGATTCTCTATCTCTATTCCTCTTTCTTCATTTTCCCCTTTCTCTAGAAGTTTGTGTAGCAAGAACTTAATTTTATACATCATGATAGTTTCACCCAATTCCTCTTGCTTCGAACATGGACTCTTCTTGAATACAATCAGCTCGGAGACGATCAAACTTGGGCAACTTGGATCTCCCACTGATGCTCTGAATAAAGGGTTTACAAGATTGAGGAACACCATTTGGTGCCAACATAACAATATCTTTGTCTGCAATTATATCCCAAATAGTGCTCAACTGATCTCTCAAATCAGAAATCTTCATAAAGAATGAGATGACTGAATCATCTTTAGCCATGTTTACATGGTGAATTTGTTGTCTCAAACCAAGGGCTATAATGGTGTTGTTGATCTGATACAATCCTTTTAGAGTATCAAACATTTATTTAGCCATCTTCAACTTGGAGATGATCGGTAGGTGATTCATCATAGAGCCTATCATGATCTTTCTAGCCTTTGTGCTATTTTTATTCCACTTGATTTTATTAGTATAATCGGAAGGCTCAAGCATATCACTCTCAATGAAATCAAGCAGATTGTTCTCCTCTAATGAAATGAGTACCTTGGGTATCCAAGAGTTGAAGTTTAAAGCTCCATCAAGCCTATCTTCTACCTTGACACCGCTCACCATATTCTTTTTCTGTACAAATTCACCTTCAAAGATCTACCCTTAGGTTATAAATAATTTGAACCTTAGATCTGTGATACTTCAAGATCTGCCCTAGATGAAAATTTGACTTGATTGCTTAAACAAATCTGACTAGCTCTTTTCTTAGACCCGCTATGATACCATGTTGGATTGAGGATAAAAATGAAAGAAATCATAAAATACAAAACATAATGCAATGAACAAAACAAAATACCCTAGGAAAAGCCTCCTACTCGAGGGAGAAAAACTCAACAAATGTATCTCTTATATATTGAAGGAATAAGAGCATAAATCTTCTTACAACTCAGGTACAACACAATACCAAATTTTATATAATGAATAATAGCACCTCTCCTAGATGCAAAGATAAAAATGAATATGTTTCTCCTTCCAATCAGTCTGTTGTTACAAAATCATGATTTGTTGCTACAAGACGATGATCTCTTGCTCAAGCATGAACTTCTTCTAGGAATACGAATTATGATGAGTGAACTTGATGATCAAATGAATGATCATCACCTTGTATTTATACAAAACTAGGTGACTCTTCATTTGGGTTGGCCTCTTTTAAGAAATAATGTGACTCTTCATAAAATTATTATATATAGCAAGTCCAACTTGCCTTGGTATTATTTATCCATCATTTTAAAATTTGAGAGAGAGATATATCCCGCTAATATAACATCAACAGAGCTAACAATTGTGATGTAGTGTTTCATGATTCAAGTCAAGATCTATCAAATTTAAGCAAGATTCAAGATCTATATCCATTGGAGCCACTTCATACATGTTTGCAACACTTTATTGCAAGGGTTTGGTGAGTTGCAACATTACATTTTGTTCATTCATCATTCTCATTTCCTATTTAATTTCATTTCAAGCTTTGATTACCAAAATGGGGTTTGACAAAGGGAAAACCACTATCCACTAACAAAACAACATTTTTCCCTCTCTTTAGTGTGTGATTTAGAGATGGGTATGTGCAAGATCATCATGGAAAAAGCAAGCCCTTAAGTGGCAATAAAATTCAGAAAAATTAGAGTTAGGGAACTTGACGTAAAAAATTGAATAAGTTATCTATATTATTTCCAAAATATATAACAATAGAATCTGTAGAAAATTGATAGTAGTTTCTAAACTACTAGGTTTATTTTAAGAAAATAAAAATCTATTCGATGAAAATTTGAAATTTCAATGCAGTAGTACTTAAATTTCATGAAAAAAATAAGAAGTAGGTGTATGTCTGACCACCCTAACCACAATAAAATGATAATATTTTCTTATAATATTATAGATATAATTAGAGGAATCATGTCCCGATGTGATGCATATTTTTTTGTAATTTTTTTCCAAGTAAATAATTAATTATGATTTTCTTAATACAACTTTTAAAAAATATAAAAACTTGTATGTCTCACCACCTTAACTTGGTCAAAAATTCATGAAATTCAATTTTATTTTTTAATCCTATAGTATGCAAAGCATAGAATGTGACACATGTTTTGAATTCAAAAAATCTGATACCATTTGAAAGCTATAGATATTTTTCAATCAGCCTATTAATTAGGACATTATTCATAATTCAAATAGAAAATGAATAATAACTATTTATTAAACTGAAAGTAAGGCATATTTTATATTGGTGGAAGTATGAGAATATCCTTTCAAAACCCTTTTGTTTCATCAATTTTGGGTTAAAAAAATGTCGTCAGCCACATGGGCCAGCATATCACTTACATTTCGCCAATTTTTGGCCTATCATGATCTTGCACATACCCAAATCTAGGTTGAAGACATATTAAAGAGAAATTTTGGACAAATTTTTCAAAGTGTTCAATGTTGTCAAAGTTTTCACCTTTCATTGGAGATAATTGGAAGGCATCTATAAGTTACAAATCAATGTTTCAAATTCGCAAATCAAGTGGAAAGGACATAGCAAACATTGAAGAGAAGATTCAAAATTTGAATTTTCAAAAAACCCTATTTGGACTGATATGCCACTTCTAGTGTATGAGTCCCAATATAGGTCATTTTTCATACTTTTGTAGATGCGGAATCTACACTTCGAGAAACCTATTCCTACCCAAAAACCCTAATCTGGTACTAAATCACCCAGTATGGCATATGAGTCCTTATTAGCATTAAAATCAATGTTTTCAACATTTTAGAGCTTCATTGAATCCTCTACAAGTTTCTAGGTGCACACTTTTCATCTCTCAATTTTCTATTCTATTTTGCATGCCTTCGATCATTTAGTGAAGGATTGCATTACATTAGGCTCAAGCGTCAAGTCTTTCATTTCATTAGTCTTTCCAAGCCCTAGATTGGTTGTGAACCCCGCACTAGTTTATAATCAGAACCAAGGACAACCCTATTGTAAGATATCTTTCCCCATTCTTCATTGGATTGAGATCTTTATGGTTTCCCTTCAATGAAATGATTATCAAATGTGTTTACTCTATGTCCTTAACCATAAGTAGCAATCCATTTTCCATGGTTTAATTTTGGTGAACCTACATTTACAACATCTTAATTCTAATTTGGATTGGATTATCATCCTATATCTTGCTTGCATTAACATTACATTGCATTTTGCATTAGTTAATTGACATTCTAGGGTTACTAAATTTTGCATTAGTGAAAGTAAATATAGGTTGTATTTTTTCATCTGAAATCATTGAAAAACATTTGAAAATTGCATTTTCATTTATTCTACAAATCATCTAAACAAAACCCTCACTGAGACTAATATGCCCCTCTAGGTGATTTAGTTAGAGTGCATATTTTAGACATTTTCTAAAATTTAAAACTCTATTTTTCTACTCCTCTTTCATGTTCATAACTTTCTATTTTAGTTTATAGAGTTGAACCATTATATTCATTTCATTGCATTTAACTTAAATTTGCATTTGCATCCATCTTGCATTTAGTATCCCTTGCATGAGCTTTTCTACTTGGTTTCCTATTTCTAATACTATAGTGAGATGAAGTTCGAGACTCATGTCATCCCACAATAACACAATTTTTGTGTATCTTGCATTATCTAGATCTTTCACTCCTAGTATTGACACTAGTTCACTAGGTATGGACCATAGCCTTAACAACTCTTTGCCTTTGAGTAGTTTGACACATGTTGAAATAATGGTTTCTAGTATTCTACAAGAAAAAATAATACAAATTCATGAAGACTTAGCAAACCTACAAAATCAAGTGAGCACTAAGACCATTTCAACCAATGCTATCCCTCTTATAAATAACTTACATGACATGATGGAAAGTGAATATGGAATAGAGCTTGTGCATAACATAGTTCAGATTTTTGGGAAATTTCTTACCTCAACCACTAGATGTCTTTTACCTTCAAACAATGTTACAGGCTAGGGATGAGCTCAAATTTCCCCTCCCCTCCCCACACAAAAATTATCTCTATTTCTACCTATACCAATCCTCAAGTTACAACAACAATGCAGCTGACTGGTAATGCGATTCATTCCTTGATTATTTTTGCTAGCATCCCTATTACCTTTGTGGCATTGCATATCTCCCACCACCTTACCACCTATAAGAATAACATTCACTTGTCCCTTGAGAACCTACACACCTTCACCTTTTTTACGTCAATCTCATAATATAAGAAATGATCCTCTCATAAACCAACTTTTTCAAACTATTTAATCCCTCCAAAATCAAGTATCCATCATACTTGAAGTATCATATTGATAGTATGTTAGGTTGGAAAATATGGATGGAGGGTCAATGCATGATCACTTTTTGTATATTTACCATATTACAATTATGGGAAAACTTCCCATTGCATTGAATTTGTTGGTGGGGTCTATTTCCATTTCATTAATATTAATTAGAAGTAAAAATGGTAAATCATTTCCATCATACACATTGGCAGGGTCACAGACTAGTTACTAATGACTGTCCAACACCATATGATCTTCATCTCTCTATTCTTTCACAACTTATGGCTGGTCTGCCATATATCTTATACCTCTTATCCCTTTGATCACAAATCAGCTTTATTTACTTGTTAAGTTCCATAATTAATATTTACATCTAGATTGGAAGTCCATTTATATTAATAAAGCATACAGGAAGACCAACAATTTGAACTCTCTAAATTTCTATTGAATTTAAAACCATATGGATGAACATGCAGTAGCAAGTTGGGAAGCAACAAAACCCTTTACATTTGTGCTCATGTCCTACAAAACTATGTTAATAACTTTTTGGATTGATTTTTTGTTGTCCAATCAAGGGTCTTATCTATTGTGTACTATATCTTGGCCCGGGAAGCTATCATAGAGTTCATTCTCTAGTCGATTGATATGTGAGGCACTGCCGCCACTTTTGAGGTTCTTAAATATGTTAATATTGAAATTGTTGTCACCATAATTTGTTCTACAATTCCTTTTCTTTTTATTTCCTTTTAGTTGCAATCATACAATTGTCTCTCATTTCACGGTACTTTCTCTTACAATATGCATTCATACTGTAAGCTTGTAAGTGAATTTAATGTTGATAAGCATCAGCTGACAAGCTTATCCAATCGCACTGAACTGTGCTTAGTATACTCTACTTAAATGTGGATCTTATGTAGGAGATTTTAACCTTAACTTTACTCCAAATTTGTTAAGGAAGAGCATGTTGCTATATTATTTTATCTAAACTTTGTCATGCAGGCTCTAAAATGAATGATGTTTGGTTTGTTAGTAAAATATTTAAATTTTACTAGGTACTTTGCTTTATTTTGTAGAAAAATGCATAACATATGATTTAGAATCAAAATGCAATTTTGAAAAAAAGTGGTGAGGCATTGCTAGTTTTTAGAAGATTAAATTGCAAATTTAAGAGAGAAAAAAAAGATAACGAGATTCCAAGATATTCAAAAATTTGTAATTTAAAAATATTTCATAATTTATGTATTAATAGTGGTTTCATTTTGTTCATTTCCTCATATTTAGTATTTTTACTAATTTTTAACAACACTTGAACAAGATAAAAATGTAACATGCAACTTGAAGTGATCTAGCATCATTTAATACCACACTTGACATCATGTAAAATTTTGCATATTTTGGATTATGCACTTTCAAACTTTTAAAATAAAAAGTAACCTTGTTTGATTGACATTAAAAAGTTATCACAATTTTTATTAACCAATTAGAAGTTCCTTAAGATGTTTCATAACATCAGTAAGCCCTAAAATAAAATAGCTTCCAACATGAGCAAGTTTTAGGAGTATATACTAGAAGAAATAAATGAGACTAAAATAGAATCACACCACTTAAAAGTATGCCATAAGAAAAATATGACCTATCATAATTTGAAAACAAATTAATAATAATATTTATAACAATGGTCTAATATAAAAATATAAAGTTAATCATAATACATCATCTAGATCAAAATATCTATTATGAACAATCTTTTATTGACTAACATAATTAAACACCCCTCACCAATTTAATTAAGTTATCAATCATCTTTCACTAATTAACTAAACTTAAATATTCCAAGATTTCTTTATCTGCTATTTAACTAAACTTAAATAGCACAAGATTTCTTTCACAAGATTTCTTTATCCTGCAATAATTTATATAATTAAGAAAAAGCGAATTGCAAAAAAAATGCGATTTGGTGTCATTTTCTCATAAATTTGATTTGGTAACATTCCAAAGCAACGTCCTTTAGTTGTGTTCATCTCTCACACATTGAAGTTTAATGATCCATCTATAAACAATTGGACCAAATGTTTTGATATTGATGTATATGTCTTGAATGCAACTTATTATGTACCATTCCTCTGTCGCCATTCCTCTGTCGTTTAGTAATAGTTTCTTGATCGTTCTGAAGAGTCGATTATAAAACAACTGTCTTGTATGTAATGACTTGCATGTCGGCAGCTTTGATGCCAATCCATAATCTGTTTTAAGTTGTTTGTGGTTTCTCGTCGTAGAATTTTTATGATCAGCTGACAAGCTCACTGGAGACGAACATAAGAGCACTCAGACAAGTGATCTCCATAGAGGAAAAAATAGAGGAACTAAGACATGAATGGCAATCAAAAGGATAAAAATTGCTCCTTTATTTTATAATGATTCATACATAGAACTTAGTCTATAATCTACTATGGATTACAGCTCGCTCGCTGCTCCCAACATCAATCATGGATGGATGAGGTCCCCTAAATCTAGATTACTTTATTCATCATATTAGCATCAATTTATTACAATCTCTTTGTATGTTCTTATATGCTATTCATAAAGAATGGATCATAATGATTATTTGACCTAAAAAAACATTCTCTAAGCTTTGACAACCAGCCAAACATTACTTAATTTCAATGCACCATTTCCTTTTAGTGGCCGTCGCCCGGGCTTGGAGTAGAATGGAGGATGCGTTCCCTGGCGACATCTTTCTGCCCCACCGGACCGCCTTGCGACTTGGACATCACCTCAGTAGCGTTAGCCCGCTCGTTCTGTGTGTCTGTACCCGTTCCGCCCCCGGTTTGATTCTCATTCGAGCTAATGTTCAAGTTGTGATTGCGCTCCGGGAGCTTCTCCGGATCGACAAACAACTCATGTGGTCCGACAGCTTTCTTGAACATTATCCTCGCTCCACTGCTTACCTCCAATCCAGCAATAACCAAGAATAACAGAGCTAACACTATCTTCATTTTTCTCTGTGAAGGAAGATTCAAGGCCAGAATAAGTAAGAAGAAGAATTTTTGAGCTTCTGGGGATAAATGTTTTGAGAGCAAGGAGTGGTATATATAAGCGATGAGCTAAGGAAAACAAAATTGCCGGCATATTCTGGACTACAGACCCATTTCACAGCGCATACGTAGCTTGGAGAATTTGACAACCGCACGGGGCCTCAGCCGCCTCATAAATAATGAATTTCGTTGACCGTGGAGATAACTCCATAGAGTGTAGGTGGCAAGAAAATAGGCATCCCATACGGGACGGTCGAGCGCAATTCGACCTTCAGAGTGGGAGGATATGAAATCGCGGCACTTGGAGCAAAATGGACGAAGCTCGCTACCTTGGAAATTATTTATTGTTTATTTTCTCCCGACTATGAATGAGAATTTCTTCAAAGCCAAAATCCCCAGTACGTACCATACACCCTACAACATGATGGTGATCTATAGTGGGAAGGTGGATATTTCTCATCTCATTACACCACCTCTCCACAAGTGTTGCCAGCATAGATCTTTGACCTCAAATCTAGAACATCTATGGTGTGTGTCACAGGCTGCACTACTCCAAGCAACCCTAATCTTCCTCATTAAACCGTGTCATCATTTGTAGCACGTGTATCTCTCTCACTAAGCACTCCTACATCCAACTAAAAACCATGTCAATTTCTTCCAAAATGAATCCTTATCTATTCTTCTACACATGTAGTACTCTATGAGTAGATATACCAAACCAATGTAGGTGCATGTGTCTCCCTTTGTGCACATGCATACACCTTCCAATGAGTATGCATTTCATTATGAAATACATGTCCTTTCCTTACGCATGCACTAATCTTGAATTTGTCTCAAGATTTGTATGCGTGCCCCATTTCCCATGCAAATGTTGCTTCTAGTGGAAATGCTAAAATGTTTCACATACAGTATCTTATTCAATGCAAGAACTTCTTTCTATTGTGTACATTCTAAAAACATAATTTTCATGGTTTGGTATGCATGCTTGCCTAGTTTTCTTCCTCTATTAAGTCCATAAATGCATTCTATACCTAGTTTTCTCACTCATACCAATGCTCCTACTTTTATTGATCACAAATACTACATCACCCACTCTTCTAAGTGATAATCCAAGGGCATGTTCTCCATCTATCCTCATCTTCTTACTCTATGTATTATAAGAGTTAGGGGTGAAAATGTAATAGCTCCTATTTACTAAACCACAACCCTTATGTTTTCCCCTAATAAATTTTCTTATCTCCTTTCACTTTTTTTCTCTATTTTTCTTCTTTTGATCCTCTTTTTCTTCTTCTATCATAATTTTCTCCATAATTTTTCATTCTAGAGCTTCCTTGCAAAATATTTTTGTTTAAACTACATTACTTTTATTAAGTCACAACATTGTCTCAAGGAGGTGAAAATGTAGACAATTAAAATTATCTCTAAACATTCATGTTGTCATCAATCCACATCACATCACCATTTATAAATTAATTAGTCTAACTTAAATTCCAACATTAATTAAATTTTTTAATTTTTTAATTAATTAGTCTAACCTTTCTACCACTAATTGAATAAATTTGAACTATTTATTCAATTAATCAATCATTCTTCAAATGTCCAACCTTAAATAAATTAATTTAAATTTTTAAAATTTAATCTCATCATGTTTATTCCCATAAATGAAATAAATAAAATCAATTATTTAATCTAGCTAATCATTTGCACAAGTCAAAGCAATGTTAATCAAAATCTTTATACTAAATCATGAGTGTAATTTCACCCTAACATAGAATATAACTTAGAAACAAGTATTTAATAGTACTTATAACAATGATTTAATAGTAAAATAAAAAATTGATCAATGTGTTCATCACGAATATAATGTCTTTAGCATTTTTTTATCAAAAAACATAATAAAATACATGTAAATTTCTCGATCAAGTTCTAAATTACTTCTTATTTATCTAAATCTAATTAATATTATCTTCTTTAGTATTTAATATTAATTAAATATTGTAATATGATATTTTCTTCTCACAATAAAAATTATTTGGTGTCATTTTTACATAACTTGTTTATGGTATCATTACATAGAAATTCTCTTGATATTATTTTCTCAAATTAGTTTTTACTACAACAAGAAACAAAAATATAAAAGAACGAGAAACACATATTTAATCCATATTCATATTAATGAATGGAGTATAAAAAATTATGAAAAATTATGTAATTTTTATAGTGAACATGTCTTAAATTCAAGTAATTATTTAATATTAATTTATTATTTAATATTGATTCTTGATCATTAGGAAATTAGAGCATGATTCTATTTTTAAATATCTGATTATTGAATTTTTTTAATATGAAAGGATTTTACTGTTACCTATCTTAAATAGCAATTTGATTTGATGCAAAACCATAAATAAAGTTTTCATTAGCTCTTTGTTTCTCATCATATACTTATTACGGTCAATAGGCATGCTCTTTAAAGACAAAAACTTATTTTGGAAGTTTTGAACCAAGTAAAACTTTACAATATTCACTATGACATTTGTATTATTTTCAATTGCTATGGAGGCTTACAATTAGAAAAAATAAATTTTAATGTAATTATAGACCTATCCTCCCAATTTAAACATCTTTTCCTACCTTCTCAAAATTACCCTTATAAAATTTAAACAATTCCTCATCTAATTAACCACCTAAAATTTCATAATTAAAGACACATATTTGGATAATAATATGATTTTTGGCATCTCATAAATATTATAATTTTAATTTTTTTAAGTCCATTTTAAATTCCTTTTTTTCTTTTTTTTTCTGCTATAATTATTAACTATCCTTAATATGATCCTTTATTTATGACTACACTAATAGCTCACCCTTAGAAGTAATTAAAATTACAATCATTTACTATTTAAATTTTTTTTCCTACCTTCTTGAGATGACTATTTTAAAACAATTGAGTGTTTCTTATTGACTCACAAATGTAATATTTCAATTTGATAACCTAATATGACATATTCAAAGATAAATCTTAGCAAACTAGTTATCATTGAAGAAACTTCATCAAAATTTACTATCAAAAAATTAGATAAATATAAATAATTAAATTAACATCTTGCATCATATGGTACAACACTCAACATCATTTAAGGATTTCTCATATTTTGTACTTTATAAATTCTAAAATTAGATATATTCCTAGGTGAATAGGTTTTGGGAGTGTAGAATTACACCACTTAATGCTAAATCATAAGCATAATCTCATCTAACATTTAAATAATTTAGAAGAAATTATATAGTAATACACATAATTATTACCAAATATTAAAATAAAAACTTTAATCATCATACATCACCTACAATAGAATATCTATCATTGACAAATATTTTATTAACTAATAAAGTAAATACCACTATCAAACATGATTAAGTTATAAATTATGTCCTCCTTATCTATATATAATTAATATTATCCCTTTCCACTATTTAATTAAGATGATTCCTAGGATCTTAGGGAGAAAAATCTCATTAAAAATCCATAACTAAGCATGCTTAGTCGAGACTAGTACCTGGGATGGGTGACCTCTTGAGAAGTCCCAATGTTGCACACACTTAAATCTAGTAATGACACAAGGTGATGGTTAAATCATGGTGTTTTGGTTATTCCCATCAAGGTTTAAACCTCTACCATGGTGAAAATATTGTTGAGTGTTCATGTTGGATATGAATTCCTACATTTGTAGCCTCATTGGTAAATAGTTCTAATCAAAATGATACCTCCATTTTATTTTTTAAATGGATGCTTCTTAGCATTTACAGTCCTAAAATAAGATATATTCCTAGGAAAGGAATTTTTAAGAATATTCATAAATGCAAGACCAAAACATGGCTAATAGAGAATCAAATAACTTTACACTAAATTATGAGTGTGATATCACCTTAACATGGCTTGATAAGGCAACGCAAGTGGAAGAGGGTTGGATAACAGTAAAGGGCAAGAAAGATAAGTCCTCTAACCCTCCTTTTGACATGACTCTTCACTCCCCCAAGAGTAATTCTAAATGTAAATCCCGATGGTTCTTGTTTGGGGGATGGTTTTTGGTTGACTGTTGGCTGTTTAGTGGCTTTGTAGTCGGTTGTAGTTCTTTGGCCTTGGTTGCCTTTTTTTCTTTGGTTGTTTGTGCTTTCTTGTATTTTTGTTTTCACAACCTTCCAGTTGAAGGTTCTAGATCCATTCAAAATCTGTTTGTAAAGGGTTTCGGGGTCCCTTCAAAACCTGTTTTTACTTTAATAAAAAACATCAAATATAATTTAGAGAAAATTTATTAATATTACTTATAACAATGATCCAATAGTAAAATTGAAAAAATAGATCATTATACTAACCAGGAATAAAATATCTATCAATAACAACCAACATAATTAAATAACTATAACTTTCTCATTTAAGTTACAAATTATCTCTTATTTATCATTTAATCAATCCTAAATATTGTAATACGGTTTTATTCTTGTTTATAATACTTTTCTTGTACAACTAGTAATAAGAAATTTGTAATAAAAAAATATTTGGTGTCATTTTAACATAAATTTGTTATGGTATCATTTCATGGAAATTCCTTTAGTATTTTTTCTCCAAAATTAGTTTTGTCTATCTCTCCCACTTGACTTAATACAATAAGAAAATAAAATATGCAAGAAAAATACGCACATATTTAGTCCTAAATCATATTAATTAACTAGGCATAAATAATTGGTAAAATGTTTTAATTATGTTGTGAATGTTTCAAATGCAACTGATAATTGAATATTGCTCTATCATTTAGTAATGGTCCTTGATCATTAAAGCATTAGAGTGATTCTATTTTTTAAGTGTTGATTATTGAAAAACTTTTGATAAAGAATTATTGACATGTTAGTTAGCATCGCTAATCATTAGATTTGATGTCAAACGATAATTAATTTTTAATGGTTTTTTATTTTTCATCATATATTTTTATAATCAATAGACATAATCTTTAAAGGAAAACAACCTAGTATTCAATTTTTAAATCATATGACAAATCTATGATATTAACACTAACATTTGAATTCATTTTAATTCTAATTTGTGTTAGGAAGGTTTAAAATTTTATTTCAATGTATGTATATGTAACCACACACTACTCTCATCTGAAATTTACTCACTATCTCTTCTACACATTTTATGTGTATAGAGGATTATGTCACCTTATAGTCAACAAAATTTATCCTAACCATTTGCACCATTTGAAGGGGAAAAAATAAAGCATAGAGGAGACATATCCAACCATATTTTAGAATTTCAATTATTGTAATGAGAAAATGGTCCATGGGCATGTAATATTGTAGCAATCACTCTTGATCATAATCTTTACATTTCCCTATTGTGTCAAAGTATGTATTATAGTGAGTATACTCATTGAATTTTCTAGTGACTTGTCATAATACTAATAAGATTTATGCTATCTTATATGTCCTGTAATTATGCCTTTCCTATGTATATTTTTTATTATTGTTATTCTCTATGTTTGGGCTCCATGAATAGGTTGTAATTTATTATAATCTCTATTTATAATTGTATCAATATCTAACCCTTAGATATAAATGCACTTCCAACCCTGTCCTTCTAATTCAAACATATTTTATTTCCCTCTCAAGAAAACCCTCTTAAATGTTTCAATCATTGCTTAACAATTCGAACATGGAATACTTTTGTTTGACCACCTAAGATGTCATATTTAAAGAAATATTTTTGGATAATAAGGTGATTTTTGGTATATTATATGTTTTCTAATTTTAATTTTGTTATCTATTTTTAAATTATTTTTTGATCTTTGTGTTTCTACTACAAGAATTTTCAATCTTTAATAGGACCCTCTATTTGTGCTTGTGTCAATTTCTAACCCCCATATATAAATGTGATCACAACATATCATATTTAAACATCTTTCCTACATTTTTTAGACGACCTTTTTAAAATTCTCAATTGTTTCTTATTGGATCACATGTGGAATATATCAAATTGACCATCTAAGATATCATATTCAAGAAAAAAGCATAGAATATTAGTTATCATTGAATTAATGTGATCAAAATTTATTATCAAATTATCCAATCATTATAAATAATTGCATTAGAATCTTGTATTACATGATACTACACTTGACATCATTTAGTAATCTAGCATATTTTGTCTTATGTACTTTCAAAATTTTAAAATAAAAAATAACCTTATTTGATTGACATCAATGAAGTTAATATGATTTTAATTGACCATCATCAAGCTCCTCAAGATGCTCCATAACACCATGAAGTCTTAAAATTATATATCTTCTATATGAATAGGGTTTAGGAGTATACATCACTAAAGGAAATAAATGAGATAGAGTATAATCATACCACTTAAGACTAAATCATAAGAACAATATCACCTAACATAATTTGGAAACAAATCTATAACAATATTTCTAACAATGATCTAATATTAAAATATAAAATTTAATAATTATACACCACCTAAAATAAAATATCTATTATTAACAATCTCTTATTAGCTAACATAATCAAACACCCCAAACCAATTAAATTAAACTATCAATCATCTTCCACTTATCTAAATCTAATTGATATTATCCTTTTCACTATTTAATTGAACTGAAATATCATAAGATTTCTTTTTATCATGCAATAATGTTTACAAGAAAGAAAAAGCAAATTGCAATTAAAAAATGATTTACTATCATTTTCACATAAAGTTGCTTTGGTCCATTCGAGAGCAACACCGTTGACATGTTTTACCAAAATTAGTTATGGCCATCTCTCACACTTTGACTTACTTTAATAGCAAAAGAAAATATAGAAGACAAAGGAACACAGATTCGATCCCTATTCATGCTAATGATCCAGTTATAAACAATTGGACCAAATGTTTTGATGTTGCTGTATATGTCTTAAACGCAACTTATTATGTAGTATTCCTCTGTCGTTTAGTAATGGTTTCTTGATCGTTATGCATTAGAGTATGATTCAATCTTTTAAGTTTTGATTATTACACAACCCTTTTTTTTTGTAGGCAATGAATTGCAAGTCGCCTAGCTGTGATGCCAACCCATAATCCGTTTTTTGTGGTTGGTTGTTTCTCATAGTAGAATATTTATGATCAGCTGACAGGCTGATTGGAGACAAACATATGAGCACTCAAGCTACAAGTGAGTTCAAATGGTAATTTAGAAGATAAAACTTGCATATTTTCATTAATCCAAGAGGTATTTTATAATGGAAGTAAGAATTAGAATATAATAGTGTGAATATGTTAATAAAAATTGTATTTTTGTTTTTAAATTTGACAATCATTTATACGTCAAAATATTAATAGTGTAATGATAAACATATCATTTTTAAATACTTATCACATAAAATTTATGTTTATATGCATGTAGTAAATGAAATAGTTCTAAATATAATAAAATAACTTTAATATCTCTTGATATTTTTTAAATAGATATATTTAAGACATCTATATTTGTTTTATACTGATTCATACATAGAACTTACTTTTGTTGGGTGTTCCCAACATCAATCATGCATGGATTAGGTCTCCTAATTCCAACCAAATCCGATTCTGATTTGGTTCCAGATTTCTTTATTCATTATATCAACTAGATAGTATCTATCTATTATAATGTCATTGTATGTTCTAATATTCTATCCATAAAGAATTCGATGCATTGAAGTTAACAATGATTGTATATAATTAGACATAAACAACACACTCTAAACTTTGATAACTAATCTAATGATCATAAACAACCAAACCCAGTATAGTAACTCCAATGCACCATTGTTTTAGCTCTTCCTTTCAGTGGCCATCGCCAGGGCTTGGAGTAGACTGCAGAATGCGTTCCCTGCGGACATCATTCTGCCCAACCGGACCTCCTCTGCGGAGACCCAATTGTGACAGGGACACCACCTCAGCAACCTTAGCCCACCAGTTCTCTGTTCCCAGGCCCGTTCCGCCCACAGTTTGATTCTCATTTGAGCTAATGTTCAAGCTGAGGTTGGGCTCTAACAGCTCTTCCGGAGCGACAAACTCCTCAGGTGGTCCGACAGCTTTCTCGAGCATTATCCTCGCTCCACTGCTCACCTCCAATCCAGCAATAACCAAGAACAACAGAGTTACAATCATCTTCATTTTGCTCTCTGAAGGAAGAGCTAAGGCAACTAAAATTAAGAAGAAGAATGTTTTAGCTTGTGGGGATAAATGTTTTGAGACCAACGAGGAGTATATATAAGCAATGAATTAAGAAAAACAAAATTGCCGGCATATTCTGGATTTGCACACCCAGTTTACAGCGCGTACGTAGGTTGGAGAATAGACAACCGCACGGGGCCTCAGCCGCCTAATAAAGAATGAATTTCATTGACCCAGAGATTGTTTGTGGCAAGAAAATAGGCGTCTGATACGGGACGGTCGGGTACAATTTGATCTTCAGAGTGGGAGGATTTGAAATCGCGGCACTTGGAGCGAAATGGACGAAACCCGAATTGTTTATTGTTTATTGTTTATTCTTGCCGACAATGATAGATAATTTCTTAAAAGCCAAAAGGAATTGCCGAGCTCGAAATCAAATTTGACTTGGTGAACTGAATTTTCCAACAATGGTGGCAATGTCAAAATGTGATCCGATTGCAATGGAATATCCCGCCCTCGTACCTAAATTCATCCTCTCAACCGGTTTCCATTCGAAGTCCTTGCATGGTCCATACTTTCGTTGTGGTTTAAAGCGAGGAGCAAGTGGAGCATTTGTGGCCTGAATTGTGCTGTATCATTCTTGTACGACTCCTAAATCCAAGAAATATTTTATACCGTTAGTGACGAAGATGTTTACCTAACCAAAAATTGCTCTTTCTTTGTTAGAATCTAGGCTAACTAGGGGAGAGGGGCCCAAAGTAGGGTCGGTCATTTTTTTAGTTTCACGTGGCAGATTACATGGATCAAAAAAATTTAAAAATTTGTTCACCATGTCACCTTGTCATTTATGCATCGGGTCTAATATTTAAAAAATAAAAAATCAAGCACCCTACCACATGTCAAACACCATTTACTCTGACCTGTCCAAAACAGGTCCATTTTTCCCTCCACTCGAAAGTGGAACCCATCCACCTCCTCAATCGACAAACACATCTACGTACACTAGATCAGGCAACTGCATGTACACGATAGCCTCGTCACCCTAAACCAACAGTTTAGAGCATTAATCGCTCATTGCCTCCTCCATTACCTCCACGTACCAACTTACCTTATGCGTCCTTCGCATTTACTCGGATTGTCAGACACATAATTTGGAGATCAAGGTTCATTCAATGCTCCACATTCTCGCATATCCCACTCACTCTCATTACTTTTGTTTGCAAACATTCTCAAGTGTTCGTTTGGTTTCACACCGATACTAGTTCGGCTCTCCAGGCTTCATTGTTCGGCTTTTCACGCTTCTTTGTTCGGCTCTGCACTGTCGAGAGCTCCCTTTCTCTTTCAAGTGACGTTTCTAACATCACTCAGCCTATACCAATGTCTTCGAATACGATGGTATTCTGCCATGAACTTATTTTTTTCAGAAAATTTCGTTGTGAAATTTTATCTTTTATAAAGATTAATAAAATGAACTGTGGGGAGGGTTTAATTGATTTTCTTTTCCTCGACACTCGTACATGCACTCCTAATCTTTTATTCTTCATTGCACAATGTTTACTCTACATTTTTCTTTTTTGCCATGCACTTGTATTTGTGTGTTCGTGATTGCACAAACTTTAACTCTGCACTTTTCTTTTTACATTTGTTTGTTATTCCAAAATATGGAAATGGTTACAATATATTTGACTGTTACTAGGAAATATTCATATGGTTTTAATGTTTATCATTTCAAGGCTTTTTGCCATGCACTTGCATTCATGTCTTGCTCATTGCACAGACTTTAAGTCTACAATTTGCTTATAATATTCTCATGTTATTCTGAAATATGAAAACAACATGACTGATTTTTATTTCGAAGATATTCTGGCATGCAATTGTATTTTTTTGTTCTTCATTGGACAATAGTTTTGTCTACGATTTTTATTTCTATTTGACTCTTGCCAACATACATGGAAAGCGTTTCACTAGTTCAAAATTACATGGTTTTTCTGTCATGCACTTGTATTCCTCTTTTTGAAATTGCTCAAACATTAACTCTACAATTTGTCTTTAATATTTGTTTATTAATCCCAAATATGAAAATGGATTCACTTGTTTTTATTTCGAAGATATTCTGCCATGCAATTATATTATTATGTTCTTATATATGTATTTGTTCATAAAAACCAAGGATGGAATTGCAGAATGTCAAGATGCATATTAAAGAAAAGCAAACTGTTTATATATGTATATGTATATGTATATCTACTCATTTTATATATGTATATAATTTTTTATGTATATATGTGTAATTATTTATGTATTATTATGTTATTCCATGAACAATAGTTTTGTCTGTGAAATATCTTTTTTATTTTATTGTTACTACCATATATGGAATGTGATCCACTAGTTCAGAATTACAAGGTTTCCTGTCATGCACTTGTATTCACATGTTCAACAATGCACAAACCTTATCTATTCCATTTTTCTTTAATATTATTTTTTTATTCCCAAATATGAAAATGGGTTCACTTGTTTTCATTTCGAAGATATTCTACCATGCAATTATATTATTTTGTTCTTATATATGTAATTGTCTATATATATATGTAATGTGTGTGTATATATATGTGTATATATTATTATATGGATATATATATATGTGTATATATAAATGTATATATATAAATGTATATATATATATATGTATATATAAATGTATATATATATGAATCTCTATTATGTCTATATAATAAGGTTGTTTCAGGGAAGCACTGCCTGCAAGTATTGGAGACAAGCGTGGAGAAAGAGGGGTCTGTTGTACCAAAGTGCAAAGAGCATTGTTGTAGAAAAGTAATGCACTAATCCAAAATGAGCTGAACAAAACAAAAAGCAAGAATTCAAATTAGGTTTTACATTCAAGGCAAAACATATGATTCTACTCATTCTTTTTGCTTGGATTCCGCTCATTGAATCTGGTGTATTGCACAAGAGGGAATGTGTTGTTGAGCAAGAAATAAATGTATATAGTTACTATCTTTCCCCACCCTAAACAACCAGTTTAGAGTAATAATTGTTCACCACATCCTTCATTACCTCCACTAGGCAACTTGTCTAATGCATCCCTCTGCACTTACTTGGATTGTCAAGTGCATAATTCGTAGATCAAGGTTCATTCAATGTTTTGAATTCTCTCATATCGTGCTCATTGTCATATTTTTGTTTGTGTTTATTGTGGATTGTTCGTTTGGTTATGCACCCATACATGTTTGGCTCTCCACAACTCATTGTTGGGTTTTGCACGCTTCATTTTTTAGCTCTACACTCTCCAAAGCTCCATTTCTCTTTCAAGTGAACTTTTTTACCTCACTAGGCATGTACCACTACCTATATATATTTGTATATATATATGAATATATATATACATACATACATATATAATGTGTATCTACATTCTAACCAGCTATAGTGTGGTGGTAGTTGTGTCGTTGACTGCTAACTGTTAACCTTCATTGCCTTACCACTTACCGCACCACCGCGGTTTTCAGGATGACCGCCAATGGTAGCGCGGTAAGCTCAGTTCGCTTTGCCAACTTTCCACTGCGTAACCTTTGGCCTGCTAACAACTGACCGTGGTACAGTGGTAAAAAATTGTCGTGACTACTTCCAAACTATCACCGCTATACTGCGAGGCACTTTGCAAAAGGTCGTGGTAAAGCGGTGAAGGCCTATGAAGGGTAAAAGGTGGCGGTAAAAGATATTTGAATATTATGAATTGGAGACATGATTTTTTTATAGAAAGATAGTCAAAGTAAAATCTCAAAGGGGGTAAAAGGCCTTGGGATTTTAAATGAAAAATAAGGTTCTAATAGTGGCTCCTGTTTGGGATGAGTGGTTACTCAATCACTGCAAGAATCTAGCATTTACTCTGGGAGAGCAGACCAAGACATGAATGGACATGAAAATGAATGATGGAGGATGGAGGGAAATGAAAGAGTGAAGGAGATGTAAAATGGAAAGCGAAGCATGGATAACGGAAGGTGAAAATGACCCTAAGCTACTATATATATACGCACATATATATATAATGTGTGTATGTATGTGCATATGTATGTATTCATATATGTATATGTATATGTTTGTATATATATATACATACATACATATATATATATATATATATAAATTCCAATCTCTTGTATGATAGGCATATGTTTTCCATGAATCTATAAATATCTGAGGTTTCATAATAGTGTTGTTCATATTGGGTTTTTCATTTAAACTCCTAAAGATATGGAATGCAAATATGTTGTATGCAATGTCAGCGTTTGTCACAATAACTTGTAACTCAATATCTGGGGTTTCAACTTAAACTATTTATGAATGTCAAGACATTTCAGTTCAATTTCAGGGATTTTTATTCTATATGCCTGGGAATATATATGAGTTGTACATGTTTTATAAATGTTTATAATGCACCACCTTGTAACTTAGTATTTCGGGTTTCAACTTGCACTGTTTATGGATGTCAATGAATTTATGTTCCATAGATTGTGATTGTTACACCCAATATTTTTTAAGTGCTAAGCATGTTGGTATATATGTATAACTCATCTAAAAATGTTCAATTTGATTGTTCAATTGCATTATTCAATTTGATGGTTCAATTTGATTGTTCAATTGGATTGATCAATTAGATTGTTTAATTGCATTGTTCAAAGTTAATGTTCTATTGCATTGTTCTATTGGATTGATCAATTGGAATGTTCAATTACATTATTCAATTGGAATTTTCAATTGGAATGTTCAATTGGATTGTTCAATTACATTATTCAATTGAATTGTTCATTTTGATTATTCAATTTGAATGCCATATATCTCATGTATATTTTTTAGGAGTTATTTGTTTCATTCTTTTAGACATGTTGGTATATTTGGCTGACACTTGTTTTAAATTTGTGTCTTGTTCAATATTATTTGATGTTGTGCAATTTAAATTCATTATCAGCTTGGTGATGGTGAATTTCATTTGAAAGGTAAACACTATAGGATAATATACTTTCTTATGTTAAGTTAAACACTTTCCTTACTACACGTTTCTTATTAATGACTATTTTCATATATGTTTGCATGATTGAGTTGGAGAAATTCACCATACCATTGGCCATCTCCAATTCATGTAGGTGAGGTTTTTAACCTCACTAAAGCTATACCATTGTCTTCTATCATTCCCTTTTCTTTCTTCTTATAACTTATTTATTTTGTTATGGGTGTGTTCTGTTAGTTAAGTTGAAGGTTATTATTTATTTTATTGCTGATTTTGAACATAATATTTAAAGTGTTTATGTGATTATCCATAGATTGAAATTTCTCTTGCATTCTAGGGGCATAGACAATGTGCTCCATGATGTTTATGGAATCTAGGGTGTTTATGAACACTTCCAATATTTGTGTTCATAAACAAAGTCAATTCATCAAATAAATGTATGGTTCTCTTCATGCATCACTATGACTTTAATGGTTTTAATCTTTTCATTTAATTTATATCTATACCTACACTATAAATTTCAATATATATATCAATGTATGTATCTATATATCTATTTATCTGTGTGTATATATATGTACATATGTAGATACATATGTATATACGTACATATTTAGATACCTATATATATGTAGATACATACATATATATATACATCCATACATATGCAAACACACACACACACATATAGATACATATATATATGTAGATACACATTGATATATATGTAGATACATATATACATGTAAATACAAATTGATATATATGTAGATACATATATATACATGTAGATACACATTGATATATATGTAGATACATATATGTACATGTAGATAAACATTGATATATATGTGCATACGTATTGGTATAGACATACATCTAAATACGTATCCACATAGATACATATGTACATCCTTATGTACATACATATATATGTACATATCTATGCACATATATGCACTACATATATCCTTGAAATAAAAATCAGTCAACCCATTTTCATATTTTGGGATAACAAACAAATATTATAACCAAATTGCAGATTTAAAGTTTGTGCAATGATGAACATAATAATAGGGGAAAGCTACAGTCATATAGGTCAAATAGGTCACATCCATCTCTACCATTCACTCATGCCACCTCCCTTTGGAATCCCTACATAGAAATACCCTCATAATCAAGTGTAACTATGTTGTCATTGTTAACCAACATAATCTATTTAGTATATACTAAATTGAATGGTATAATTTTGGGGCATTATAGTCATTACCCTTAGATGTAATGTGCTTTTTGGTTCACAAGAAAAGAGTGAACTATAACATATCAAAACAAATAAGCTTGAGATAAGACATAGAAACATGTTAACTTTTGTAGAGGTACATCCTAAAAGTAAATTTCAATTGAGATACTAATATACGAAAGGATAGATTACATCAAGTATTTTGTTATGAAGTGTTGTGGAATTTAGACATGTCTAGTAGACCTTTTTAATGAATATATGAAATGTATTAACATGGAATTTCAAATGTTACATTATCAACATAGATAATATTGTATGAAATGTTGAATAACATTGTCAACATTCAATATATTTTCACAAATGTAGGATAGATATTATAAACATAGTAATTGTTATAAGTTACAAAATTGAAATAGCTCATCTGCATTGATTATTTTCGGATACATGTAGATTATAAGACAACCATAAAAAGGTATTGACATAGTCATCAATGGGCCCCACACTAGAGTGCCTTAATATGCAATTTTAAAATAGTTTTCACCCAAAAAGTCAACCAGGGTACTCATATCACATTAATAAATAGATTTAGTTCAAATATATTAATGGTATAGATGCAACACAATGAAAATAGAACCCCCAACTACAATTTTAAAAAACCAAAATATAAGGCACTGTTTTAGTTGGTCCCTCCCAACCTTAATCAAATTCTCCAAGGAATGAATCTTGACATGTGTTTGCGTCTCCTATTGTTGCATTTAGACTTTCCATAAATTGGTTTTCATTTGTATTTTTTAGTTGTGTGCAACTTACATTTGAAGGGGTTAGTGGTGAAGAAGTAAGGCCAACTTGAAATTGACTACAACTAACATGAGATGAGTTGGGACTCAAACACACATTTCCTACAGAAAACAAAGGGATACATTATTATTGGTTATATCTCAAAAGTGATTGTGATTATCAGATAAGGGATTTGTAGGACTGCTTAAGCATCTATCTCGCATCAATGCTCTATGGGAAACCTCAATCTCCATTTCCTTCTTCTCTTGTTCTTTTTGTACCCTCTCTTTCTCCTACTTCTGCTCTTTTCCTTTCTTTGCAACTATTTCACCTGCTGTCTTTCCTTGCACTTAATTTCCTTTTCATTTTTTATTTGTTCCTTCTACTCCAAGGCCCGAATTCGTGCTACCTTTTTCTCATTAGTTTTTTTCCTCAAGTTCTAATTTTTAATTATTTCAGTTCTTATTTTCTTTGTTCCTAATCCATTATGAGATTCATGTAAATGTCAGCAGTCCACAAGTAAGGCTGTCATATCACCCGAAGAGCACCAGCAGTAGACTTTATCATTCTTCCATTGATTATATGAAGTGGAAGCTTAAGGAAGTTACTAATCTGAGAACCAGTTTGGGTTTGAATTGTTTCATTGACTTGGGATTTTGTAGACTCCTCATATTCTAGTGTATCTTGACTTTAGTTTTCACCATCTACATAATAGTGCACTATTTTTTCTAGAGGTGTGGTTGTTGGAGATGGGAATGTGAAATTCCCCATGTCTTCTTGTTTAGGCTAGCTATCCATGTCCTTAATTTGTTTCTCTGCACCTTCATGCACTTGAGTATTCATTGGATTCTGCAATGTTTATTACAATTCATTTGTTGAAACATCAAGTCCCAAAAGACTAAGGATGTTTTTCACTACAAAAGCATCCTCGGTGTCATCAATCTCATACGTATTGATGGGATGCATGTTTCCCATGAGTGCATCAGAATTGAGGGGCCATACCCCTATCATTTTAAATCTATATTTTTATGTTCAATGGAGTCATAGCTCTTCTCAGTGCCTTGCTTCCTAACTCCACCAATTCTACCCTTCTGATATCAATATTGGGGAATCTAGTGAGAAATTTAACTCATTCGGATTTGAAATATGATTTGTATAGCACCATGCTAACATCCAAATTTTATAGCATGTGAGAAGTATGAGCAGGTAGTGTAAGGAGGTCAATTTCTAGCCTCCTTGCCTCCTGCATAGTTGACAATGCAACATGACTTCCATGGCCATCAAAATTAGTAGGTGCCTATTAGTATGTGACACAACCCTAGGAACCGACACAGAAATGTTCCATCCATTCAAATAAAATCTCCTTTTTCATCTAAGTGTGTGCTTGGGTTTCCATAGTTGAGCATGAGTCAGAGTTCATAATGTAATTCTCTATCTCTATATTGCCCTTGAACAAATAGAAACCATGTATGCTTTGGCTAGATGCATTAACACAATAGAGAATTGTTATTCATTCTCTACTTATTTTAATGATGTAAGAGACATTTCTACTACCTTGTCCTGCCAAGACCCCCATTATTCCATTTCTACCATCTTGAATTCATGTTTCATCACAGTTCCATATTCTATCAGGACTGTATGGGGTACTTTCATATGTTGTTGTTAGCGTTCTATAAAATTCATCTACAATTACAAGTCTTAGGTTTACAACCATATATTTTTCAAGACCTTTAGTTGTATGCAAGGTCAATTCTAGATGGCACCTCTTGAATCCAATCCACCATGATTTTTCAGGTAATTCTTCTATGAAAGGGTTGGGTCTAGTTTGCAATATCTGAGAAACCTCTTGCTTGAGATTGATAATCTCAAGCATGTGGCCAACATTTGCCATATTTGTGCACCACTTTACAATTAGACCATCTTCCTCTTCTATCAAGAATTTGTGTGGACCCATCTTTGAAGTAGTTGTCAAGTCACCTAACTAGTTTCTCAGTGTTGTAGCTAGGATTTTCCACTTCTTCAAAACACCTCTTGTTGATATCCTAGTTGATTCAATATCCTTCAGTGCCTTGTCCATGTTTAAGTGTGATGACCATTCTCTTTCATTTGATGCTCTTTCTCATGTGATTACAGGTGCAACAACCTCCCAGACAAACTCAACAAGTTTAGGATTGGTGTTTACTTCTACAACTGGTTGATGCACATTGGGGACTATTACAGTTTATTTATGTGTACGTATCTTTGTCTTTACAGTCTTGTTTTTTAGTTTTGACCTCATATTACCTTTAGATTGCACCCGCATATGTTAAAAAATATGTTTGGAGTAGTTTAAAAAAAATAAAATTGAACATTGTTGAAGTCATAGTGATGCATGAACAGTTTGCATTTCTTTAATATGCATCTTCACATTTTGCAATTCATTGCTTGGTTTGTATGAATAGTTTGTAATGCAATTGTATTTATTGTGCATGAACAACTTGATTTTGTTCAATATATGCATGTTGATAGTTTGTTCAATTTTATTATTTGAATTGAAATGAATTAGAGCATATTTGTTTAGTGAGACATGAAAAAACATTGGTTAAACATTGTCAAAACAAAAGACAATGGTACAAGTGTAGTGAGGTAGAAAACCTTGACTAAAAGACAAAGGATCTTTCTTGAGTGCATAGCTGAGCAATGAATTGTGGACAACCAAACATAAATATATAAAACATATTTCATAGTAAAAATCACATAAATAATTACATATATATATGTATATTTATGTATATGTTTGTATTATTTTGTTCTTCCATGCACAATATGTATATATATAGACAAATACAAATATAAGAACAAAATAATATAATTGCATGGCATAATATCTTCGAAATGAAAACAAGTGAATCCATTTTCATATTATGGAATAAAAAAAAAATATTAAAGGAAATTTGTAGAGTTAGTTTGTGTATTTTCAAATAGAGGAATACAAGTGCATGGAAAAAAACCTTGTAATTGTGAACTAGTGAAACCATTTCCATGTTTGGTAGTAACAATCAAGTAAAAAAATAAAATTCTTAGATAGAACTATTGTTCATGGAAAATCAGAATAATACAATTGCATGGTAGAATATCTTCGAAATGAAAACCAATCATACCATATATATGTATGGAAATATGCCTATGTATTATTTTGTTCTTCCATGCACAATATGTATATAAATGTATGGATATATATATATATATAGACAAACACATATATATAAGAATAGAACAATAGGATTGCATGCAAAATATCTTTGAAATAAAAACAAGTGAATGAATTTTCATATTTGGGAATAAGAAACAAATATTAAAGGAAAATTACAAAGTTAAAGTTTGTGCATCGCCAAACAAAGGAATACAAGTACATAGAAGAAAACCCTATAATTGTGAACTAGTCAAATCCTTTCCATGTTTGGTAGTAACAATTATATGAAACAAGAATTTCATTTATAGAACTATTGTGCATGGAAGAACAAAATAATACATAGACATGTCAGAATATCTTCAAAATGAAAACCATTCATACCATTTTCATATTTTAGAAAAAAATGAGAATATTATATGCAAATTGCAGTGTTAAAGTTTGTGCAATGAGCAAGACACAAATGCAAGTGCATGGTAAAAACCCTTGAAATGATAAACATTAAAACCCTATGAATATTTCGTAGTAACAGTCAATTATAACAAACAATATGTAGAGTGATATATTGTATCCATTCTCGTATTTTGGAATAACAAACAAATGTAAAAGGAAAATTGTGGAGTTAAAGTTTGTGCAATGACGAACACATGAATACAAGTGCATGGATGAAAACCAATCAAACCCTTTCCATATTTCGTCAAAAAAGTCTAGTAGTAATGAAAAAGAATTTAAACCAATCAAACCCATTTCATATTTCCTATAAGGAAGAAAATATGAAAAGAAAAATGTAGTGTAAACATCATGTAATGAATAACACAATATATTGGATAACATAATATATTGAAACACAATGCAGAGTAAATGTCATGCATGGATGAGTATAGAGGAAATGAGAACTAGTGAAACCCTGAACTTGAACTAAAATGACTTGACATTCATTTAAAGTGTAAGTTCAAACCCCATATATTGAGTTATAGGTCAATGTGAAAAAATTTACATCGCATACAACATATTTGCATTCCCAGGCATAAAGAACATAAATGAAAAAACCAATATAAATAGCATCAATATGAAACCCTAGATGTTTATAGATTTGTGGACAACGTATTCATAGCATACAACATATTAGCATCTATAGGCATAAATAATTTGTAGCATTAGAATACCTGTAGCTTCTTAGGGTGTTATTGTTGTTGCCTCTAGACTTTCTTCATATTTCTAGAGAAAATTGTATAACTGAAAATGCAAGTGGAGTGTGTTAAATGGAAATTGCAAGAGATTGAGTAATGTATTTTTGAATTTGTAAATCTCCTTATATTTCAATGTTGATTTGGTATGGATTCTATAATTCCTATCCTTTTATTTTCAAATTTGAATTAATGATCGGATGCCTTCAATTGCAGAGTTTGTATGTATTAATGGCATACAATCCTTATTTGCTTGATAGGAGATTTTTGTGGATTTAACACCATTGTTTTGGTGGTTGCAGGTGGCAAAAAATGAGGAACCAATAGTAGAGAGGTTTGATTTGACAGATGGGACACATATGAATGATTGCATTTCATTTGAGTGTTGTATTGGTGGGAAAGTAAGATGGGGGTTATGTTAGATTAGATTTGGTGATGGGACATTCTTTGCTCCTATTTGTTCTCATGGCATCCAAACTATCATATTGCAAAGAGAATAGTTACAAATTTCATGGATTGGGTGAAGTATACTAGAAGAATTGAAATGAAAATGTTTCTAACATTTAGTCTCTCATGTTGCTTTGCAATTTAAAATTCAATTGTGTTTTTCCCATTTCCTATTTATACTGGAGCTTTAGAATTTTGTGAACTAAGTTGTACATCTTCACAAATTTCATGATCTTTAAAACTATATGACATTTAAAATTCACTCCCTTGTTTCTTCTTTCTTCCTTTTTCTTTGGCTTGTACCACTTTTGTGACTATGTTAACCATGTTGCAATTTTGTAAGGTTCACAAACTCACAAATTTTGTGATGTTTAAAACCTCAAATTTTTTTCCTTTGATTCTTCTCTCTTTCAATTTTTCTTATCATTTTTTATATTTGGTAAACCTATATCACGCTTTCACAATGTTTGTGAACTTGAAAACTTTACAATATATAGAACCTTTGCCTTTATTTTAGTGTACTTTCATAACACTTAGAACATGAAAAAAAATTGAACTTCCTTCTTCCTTGTTTCACTTTCATAAAATATTTAAACTCACAAAATTTGTGATATTTATCACTTAGTAATATGCCAAGTATTAGTGTGAATATATGTCTTGTGCCTAGTAATTTATCTTACTAGGGACTTAGGGGACTAGTATAGGAAAATGTATCCCTCTACATTTTCACACTTGTTTGGGAGCTACTTGTTAAAATGAGGTTATCTATGCTTTATGGGTATGTGCAGGATCATCATGGACAAAGTGGGCCCTTAAGTGGCAATAAAATTCAAAAAAAATAGAGTTAGGAAAATTAACATAAAAATTTGAATCAGATATCTATATTATTTAAAAAATATGTAAGAATAGAATTTGTAGAAAATTGAATGTAGTTTCTAAACTACTAGGTTTATTTAGAAAAAAAAATCTATTTGGTAAAAATTTAAAATTTCAATGTAGTAGTACTTAAATTTCAGGGATAAAATAAGAAGTAGGTGTCTGTCTGACCACCCTAACCACAACAAAATAATAATATTTTAGATATAAGTAAAGGACTCAAGTCCGGATGTGATGCATATTTTTTTGTATTTTCTAAATAAATAATTAATTATGAATTTTTTATTAGAACTTTAAAAAATATAAAAGCTCGTATGTCTAACCACCTTAACTTGGTCAAAACTTCATGTTTTTTTTTTATTTTTTTAATCCTATAGTATTTGAAGCATAGAATGTGACACATGTTTCAGATTCGAAAAATGTGATACCTTTTGAAAGCTATAGTTTTTTTTCAATCAGCCTATCAATCAGGACTTTAATCATAATTCAAATAGAAAATGAATAATAATTATTTATTAAATTCAAAATAAAGAATAATTTGTATTGCTGGAAAGTTGAGAATCTCCTTTAAAAACCCTTTTCGTTTCATCAATTTTGGGTTAAAAAAAATCGTCAGCCACATGGGCCATCATATCACTTACATATTGCCACTTTTTGGCCCATCATGATCCTGCACATACCCTTATTTGGTCCTATTTTGCATCCACAAGCCTAATTAAATCCATTTTTCTCAAGATAATCCCCAAATTTAACAAATGATAAATGATAATTCAATGTTTGAGGTTGTGTGGTCCAAATCTGGTGATCTGTGACTCATACACCACCTCAAGAATATGGGCCCCACCTAGGTCTCGAGACCTGATTTTAAACATTGCATTGAACTTAGCACTTCTTGGAGTTTGTGTTTGATGTTTAAGACATTGGAACTCATATGCCCAACTTGGTGTAGGAGTCCCACTTTAACTAAAACCTATTTTGAATCAAATTCTTGGCAAGATTTTATTATCCTAGATCTGATGTTGGCTTGTAGTGTTGGAGTTTCAATAAATTTGGCATAAACAAGTACAAATACAAGGTTATTTCACATAATTTCACCTAATATTTTCAAAAGAGAATTCCTAAGGCACGTTTATGAGATAAAGAGCATTCAAGAGCTGATTATCAAGAATTTGGAGCAATATTCAAGATTCAAGCATCATTTCAAAGTCTTCATGCATCATGTGTGTTTTTGAGCTAACATTCGTGATGTAGGTTTTCATGATTAAAGAAAGTATTCAAGTCAAGTTTCAATAATTCATTCAAGAGTCAAGATCCACATCCATTGGAGCCATCTCACATAATATTGGAGCCTTTATTTCAAAGTTCTGGTGAGTTTTAATATTGCATTTTTTCATTCATCATTCCATCATTCTATTTCATTTCAAGGTTTAATTACCAAAATGGGGTTTGACCTAGGAAAATCCCTATTCCCTATCATAACAAAAAATTTCCCTCTTCATGTGTGATTGCAGATTTAGGTGAATTGGAGCTTGAATATCCTTTGAAGACAAAGTTGTAAAAGTTTTCAAAGTTATCAAGAAGTTGTCATCTTCATGGAAAGTCGCCTATAGGCTAGAATTCAGAATTTTAGAGTTGGAGATCGAATAAGAAAAACGCTACAAAAGATTACTAGAGGCTAAAAATTTCCATTCAAACCCTAATAATAGGACTAAATCACCCTTCTAGGCATATGAGTCCCAATATACCTCTTTTTACAAGTTTTCTATAGATCCTTATTTATTAGCAGAAGATTCCAGATCCTACCTAGATTCTTGTAGTAAGATGAAATTGCCCAGCCTAGTGCATGATTCCCAGTGCACTTCAGAAATAGAAAATTTTAGGGTTTTGAGATATTTTTTAGACATATCCTATCCTCCAAGTACTTTTTTGTTTCTCTCTATTTAGGAATTAGATTTCATGTTTTAATTTTTTAGGGTTTAGTGCATTAGTGTTTGCATTTCTCCTTTGAAGCTTCATTTTAATGGTGAAACCCCTATTTAAGAAAACCTAAGGAAGCCTCCTACTAGTTCTAGTAGTATTTCCCCTTCCCTCAATTGAGTCTCTTGGTTTCCTAATGAACTTAGAGTGAAATACGTCCCTAGTTTTAGTTTTCATCTCATAAAAGGTGGACACCCTACACCCTCTTATTTCCTTCGATTCATTTTGGGTGACCCTAACCTTTGGACCCTTGAATTTTTTATTTGGAGAAAATTATAGTCCTATATCTATATTTCATTAACTTTTCATTATATTTATATTAGTTGAATTGCATTTAGGGCTCCTAAATCTTGCATTAGTGAAAAGTGCATATAGGTTGCATTTTTGCATCTTGCATCATTGAATTTCATTGGAAAAATATAATTGCAAATAGTCATTTGAGCATAAAAATTAGAAACCTTAACATCAACTCAGAATTTGTTGAATTTGGTTTAAAAACAATAATCTAGGACTCATTCATCCACCTGGGCGATTTAGTCTCCGTACATTTTTCTTTTCCAATTTTTTGAGAATTTTGTGTTGTTTATTTTAAGTATCTCAACCTTCCAAAAACTCTAATTGGGACTCATTCACCCATCTAGGTGATTTAGGCTTGTATTAGGTTTGAATCTGCATTTTACAACATTTAAAAACTTCATTTATGTGCTTTTATTTACCTTTATAAGATCTCTATTTTAGTTTGCTAAGTTTTTGTTTCATGCATTTCATTTGATCTAGCTAAATTTGGTTTCATTTTGAGTGCATTTGTAAAAATAAGAATTGGAATTAAATCATATCATTTATCTTGTGTTCATTACATTTATCTTGCATTCATTGATTTTTCTTTGCATGAGCTTTACAACTTTGTATCCTATTGCTAATGCTATAGTGAGATGTATTTTGAGACTCATGTCATCCTACAATAACACACTCATCATAGATCTTGGGTTATCTAGCTCTTCCACTCATAGTGTTGACATTAGTTCACTAGGTATGGACCATACCCTTGACAACTCTTTACCTTCAAGTAGTATGAAAAATGTTGAAACAATGGTTGCTAGTGTTCCATAAGAAAACATAATCCAAATCCATGAAGAATTGGAAAACCTACAAAGCATAGTGAGTACTAAAAAAATTTCCAACACGAGTATTCCTACCATAGATAACATACACCGAATGATTGAAAGTGAAAAAGGAATAGAGATTGGGCGTAACTTAGATTTTTGGAAAACATCTTAACTCAATGACTAGTTGTTCTCAAACTTCAAACAATGTCCAAATTCAAGGAGGAACTCAAATTCCTCCTCCTACAACCATTTTCCCTATTCCCACTTACACCAACCCTCAAGTTACCACAACAATGCAACCTACTGGTAATGTCATTCCTAACTTGGGTATTTCCAGTAGAAATCCTTGTACCTTTGTGGCATCTCACACCATATCTCCTACCACTTTACCTCCCATAAGAATTCAATTCACTTGCCCCTCAAACACATATACATTTCCACCATATTCACCTCCATATCAAAACACAACCAATGATGCCATCCTTAACCAACTTTTATAAAATGTTTCATCCCTTCAAAAATAATTTTTCACTATAAGCCAAAATCAAAATGGGCAACCTTCATACTATGTAAAAAGCAATCCCTTATCCTTGGAGATATTAAGAACGCCAATACCACAAGGTATAAATATTCCTAGGTTTGAGAAATATGGAGGGAAAGGAGATCACTCTAGCCATATTTCCACTTACATCACCTTGTGCAGTGATTTCATCCTTGAAGATAAGCTATTGGCTAAGATTTTCCTTAGATCCTTGAAAGATGTCGCTTTAGAATGGTTTCCCTCATTATTGAATAACTCAATTTTCATTCTTTCAATGAACTTGTTGAGGCCTTTATCAACCATTTCCAAGTGCACATGACCCCTAAGATGACATTAGCTGATTTGATGAGATGTAAGCAAAAGGATGATGAAAAGGTTACCAATTTCATTTCATGCTACCAATTACTTTATTCCCAAATTGACATAAAGATTCTTGATCCTCACCTTCAACAAATTTTCATTGAGAACTTACAAACTAAGATGAAAGATAAGCTTGGAATGATGAGTTTTCCTTTCTTTGTACACTTGTCTTCATATCTCAAGTTCATTTATGTATTTTAAAAATTTAGAAATTGAAATAATCAGAAATAAAAATTTGGTATTTTATTTATTAAATGGAAAATTGTGATGATGCAAATGAAAATGAATATTATGTAATTTCCTGATTTAAGAAATTATTGGTTTTATGTAATTATTGGTTGAAGTTTACTAATAAGTGGACAAGTGTAAGAATGTGTATACAAGAAACAAGTTGAAGGACAAGAACTTGTTTGAGGTAGGCACACTTAGCCATATGACCATGGTAAGCAAGGATGGAATCTGAAATGTTGCACACCATGATAGAATATGACATATATATATATATGAATGAAAAGTTGACAATTGCATTTATACTTGGTGTGAGAATAATAATTAATGGAAAGAAAAATTCATGCGTTCTTGCTCTACTTTGTCTAATTTGAAATAAATATTCAATAAAGTGAATAAGAAATTTAACTTTTATGAAAAATGAGATTTTACTTGATCCCTCTCTTGGATAAATTCAAAATGTGATTTGAATAGACAAGTGATTTTATAAATATAATTTGTCAAAATTTATTTGTAGGGGTATGAATATATAAATTAATGCATATACATAGAAAATGTGAATGAATTCCTTTGAATATTCACTATCTAAAGAGAGATATACAAGATAGTGGGGAACTTGAATATTGGAAACTCCCCACAAAATATGGATGAGGTTGATTCCCTCATATGGGAGTGGGTAGCTGACTCACATTATGAAAACTAAAAAAAAAGAAAGACCCATATTCTACCCAAAAATAATAGGATCGATTTGAATTGGGGAATAAGGGAAAAAAATTGATAGAAGAGGAAAAAGAAGAAAAAGAAGGAGGTAACTCGAGGAGTAGAAGGAAAAATCCAAGTGATATTGTAGAGAATAAAAATCTCTAGGCCAAGCTTGAGGTAAATTGAACTCATATAATTATCTTTTCATTTTAAAAGAAGTATTTTCTTTTACATTATGTGTGTTTATTGTGCATATTCAATATGTGTTATTATCATTTTGATGTGGGCCCTAATGGATGAGCTTATGAAGCTCTTCAAATATTTGATCTTGTCAACAATATATGAGCCAAAGGGATCCAACTTATAAAGCTTCGTAATCTTATAATTGTTAATCAACCCCATGTTGGGTCGGATCTCATTTCTAGAATGTGTCATCTGTGTGTATGAAGTTTATCATTCATGGTTTGGGCCTATCCTCTCTAGTTTAAGTTTGATTTTTATGTATTGTGTATACATCGCCTTATTTGATGATCTAAAGGCTAATTCTCTTTGTAATATTTAAATGAAATTCATTATGTTTTTGTAAGCCCATTATATGGATTGAAGGGTGGTGAATGTTGCTTATGTGGTAGAGGCCAAGCATGCTTAGCCACTCTTAAATTTGGGCCCTCACCACCCACTATATTTTGGTGGAAATTTTGAATGATAGATGTTGTTGTTGTGCCCTATGTGAAACCGGTGCAGGCTTGTATACTGTTGGCAACATAAGTGCAGAAAACTGAAAGGGGGGGTGAATCAGTTGTCACAAAAATTATACTTCTTAAACTTATTCTCAAATCTGATAATTAAACATGAAAGAAAAAACCATCACCACATCAAAAACACACATAACACAAAGATTTATTGAGTGGAAATCATATTAGGGGAAAAACCACAATGGAGGTTAATCCACAAGTTTATACTTTGTTAAAAGTATAGTAAATAGGGAATGCACATGCATTCAGGAACACTTCTTAGAGCTCACTGCTCAAATACAAAAAGGGTTACTACCCAAAGGAAGAAACACTGTCTTATAGTCACATTCAGATTAAATCCATCCAAGAGATTTTGAACTAAGAAGATAGCATCTGCTAATGCCTGATTATAGTTCTGGTTAAGCACATGAATAATCTTTCTTTTTCTCACTCTTCTTCACACTTTACTTTTTCCTTTGAAAGATCTAAACTTTATTCACACATAGCAATCACACTTCGCACATCTCACATGTCTCACATATCTAAAATTATGTAAACAGGCGCTCATATATATATCCACAACCAAGAAAAACATCATCTACATGTCAGCTTCAATAAAATACAAAATGAATACAAACTCTCATCACAAACCATAAATTATTATCAATGCAAATCAACCAACATCGACCACAACATAGTGAGCACCCAAAACGACATCCTCAAACATGAAACATCTTCAATAATTATTCCTCAAAGATCCATAACATGCTACAATCAACCTGTCAGCTATGAACATGAAAAACATGAACATGCAAAATAAAATCACCAATTGCGAGCACAATGGTCAATGCGGATGTACAAAAAAGATATAGATTGATCTATAAAACATCCACAAGCATCATGAATCTCCAGAGAAGCAACTGCAACAAGTGAAATTATTAGAATTATGTCACCCTCTTTCAGGAACACCAACAAAAGCAACAAAAAAACTGTTAGATGATAGATACTTGCAACTCGATCAAATCTTCATTAGGATCTTAGAAACTTAATGTGGATAAACTATTTAATCCACAACCTTTGATCATCACATACTAATCTAGCCAACATATTGAACTTCACTTCACCACTAACAACCTGCAACTTATTTTATTACAATTTTCTCAATATCCTTGAGGGTAAGTGCACCATTCTGTGACATAATTTAGGTGCCAAATTGAAAAAATAATAAAAAAAACCGCAAAATAATACCTTTGGTGCATGCCAAATTTTGCGCATGCCAAATGACTAAAAAGACATTTGGCGCATGCCAAATGGCTACGAGCGCCGGATGTATTTTTAGACATAAAAAGAAAAAATCGGGTTTCAAACCCTCATTCTATCTTCAAACCGCAGCTTGAGGAAGAGGATTTCAGGTCTACAATTCATGCTCAACAAATCTCTTCCATTGTTTGCATCCTTAGCTTGCCATTTTGCATGAGGATGTCACCAACACGTCAGAGAGGTCGAAGAATGCAAAGAGGTGTGTATTTTTATTCTATTTATTTTGAATTTGATTTGGAATGCAAATTTAAATATATTTTTATAATATAACTTTGTTTTAATTCTTAGGGAATGAATCTCCACCTCAAAACATTGAGATTTCACAATCACCCCCTCATGAAGAGCCTGCTATACAAGAACAACCTGAAACCCCTTCATCAATTCATAGGCATCCTTAAGGAATACAAGAAAATATTCAAAATCAAATTGAAAACAATAAAAGAGACATTCAACAATTAATTGCAAGATTAACCGAGCATGCCGAAACCCACCCTTATAGGAGAGGAATTGTTGAATCATTGAAGTCAATTTTAACTCATGTAGGAGAAATGATCGAGCAAATGAATTTTTGGTCAACTAAGAGGCATAAGATGAGAAAATTTTATGCTAATGGTTTGTCATATGCAGATGTCAAAAAACTAAAAATTAGCAAAGCCGAGTTGTGTGCCCTATTTAAAGACCCAAAAACCAATGAAACTTTGTCCCATGCATGTAGGAGGTTCCCCATCCATTGGTACCACCATGAGTTAATTAAAAATAAATATTGGGAGCAGTGGTGGATGGTATTTGACCAACCTCCATGCAATAACCATGAGGTGCCACAATAATTTTTGAGGAAACTCTATTGCGAGTTTGTCCTCAATAAAATTCCAAACTATTTTGACATCTTAGACTTTTAGGGTAGAGGTGGGGGCTCCACACATGATAGACCTATTGCATGACATAATCCACAGTTGGCACTAACAGCCTTGGGAAGACCCATGGTGGAGCATGTCATTATTCCTTCCATTGTTAAGGACAATGTAGAGGTGTACATGATGAAGTCGATTGACTCACTCACCCAGACCATTTTACAGTGTTCGAGTCCTCTAGTAGAGCCTGGTGTGGAGGAGACATGTACGTGTCGAGCTCCACCCCACCATTGTGGCGCTTGTGGTGTTGTTTGCACGTATGATTATTAGGGTGCTCGTAATGCAACTACATAGCCTACGTCAGTTGCAGAGGTGATGGATTTCATATATGATATTTTTGAATGATACATTTGGCATTGACAATTAGGTAAAATTTAGCAAGTTATTTTAATGTTTTTTATTAAAATATATTTTAAAATTTAAGAATAACTAAATTAGTAGAATTTTGATATGATGAAATTTTAGGGTTGCATTGTTCATGAGGGATGCTCTATTCCTACAGACCCTTATACATTCTCAACGATAAGTTCATGGGTATGCAACTAGTATTAAAGATATTATTATTGCATTTGAACAATTCAATGTTATATTTCAATGGTTGTCTCATAACATGCTTCAGATATCAAATAGTTTCCTAGTGCACCTTCTTCCTCCACAACTCATGATTCGTATCCTCAAACAACATACACTCAGGTATCCTTTATTCATTAATGGTGTTGTAAATCTATGTTAGCTAGTTTTTGTAATTTTGCGTATATACAAATCTAAAAAATTGATGAGAAACACAAACATTGCATTCAAGTATTCCTTGATCGTGTCACATTATGTTCTCCTATATCAACATGATACCTAATATATTGTTTCATTTGTAGATGTTGATAAGAGATAGCCCTGGTGATGTTGGTGGCACGATGGACCATGGAGTTGCTACAACAATAGCCAGTTTTGATCCATTGAGAGAGGTATGGAATAGATTAGTCAATTTGACATTATGTTTGCTCTTTTATGGTCTATTATAGAAAAATTTCATGATAATATTATGTAGTTTAATTTCTATCTTCATGGTTGCTACAGGTGGTTGTCACTCTAGATCATGGATGTGATGATGCTGTAAATGTGCATGATGACTATATGTATGTGGTAAGTGATTATATATTTTGTTATATTCCATTCAACAATTCATTTTCTATGTTTTAACATCTTTAATTTTAATTGTATAAGTTGAAGGTCCAGAGTGAAGAGAGGAGGAGTAGTGAGCATGTTCAAAATACAAGAGAAGCAATAGTCACTCCATCTAGCTGAATTGTGAAGGCAGCGTGGGATTTATTTCCTTCCCCTAGAGGGAAATAACTATGTATTAGTGTTGTTTGTTGTATGCCTATGTGGAATTTTGGAACATATATTTTGTACTATTGATATATACGTGATATTTTATGTCTATATGGCTCCTTTGTACTAAGCCTATATGGGTTTTTTGGATATATTTATATACTTTTATCAATATATATCATTGTATAGCCTTTCAAATTTTTGATTAAAGAAACTCTTATTTTGCTACTGTCATTCATGAATGATGTTATCATGTGTATCATGTAATTTTTATGCTTGAATGTTCTAGGCATGGATTTTTTTTACATATAACACTTAATTAATTACTATTGAATTCTCAATAAGCCCCATCTAAAGTGTATTGTATAAATAAGATCCATTCATGGTGATTTGTATCCTTTGGAATGCTTCAATTACTTGTGCCTCACTGATGCAGAGGCAAGGAGGCTCAAACCCAATCATTCTGACAACCTACCTTCAAGGAGCCCCTAACAAGATTAATACAACCTATTTTAATAAATCTACACAACCTCAAAGCCCCATCAAACCAAACTCTTCATTCAACACCTTACCCAACAATCCACCCTTGTAGCACTCAAAACCCGGTCCAAGCCTAATTTATCCCAACCTTTCCAAAACACCTAACCATTTATAGGTGGATTAAGATACCCTTTTTAGGGTTACACAACATATGCCAAAACCAATAGTAACTCTTTTGGACCAACATGAACTTTCAATACACCTCCCTCACTTCAGGCTTCACAATTAGGCCTAATTTCCAAAGGAGCCTCCTCACTAACTAACCTCCAAACCAAGGAAACTTGAAATAGTTTTAGGGATGCTCACTAAACTCAAGATTCTCCCATTTTAAGAGACCCAAGAAATTGTTCTATTCCTCTACTCACAAACCCTCCTAAACCTTCACAAAAACAAGGGTTTTAAAGAAACTCATAACTCCAGACCTCCCCCAATCCTTCCAAAGGTCCAAAAACCCCACAATACCTCTGCCCTAACTTAAAATACACTCACAATCCCATTCCTTTCAATATTTCTCAAATTCACTACTTGAGTTCCTTACTTTCATGGTGGAAACACCCCTTAACAACATTAGAACTTCACACCCCACTGAGTTTATTCATTTTCTTGACCTCCAAAGTATTCATACACCAAACTAATCATAGTATAGGCCAATCCACTAAGCCACAAGGTCATAACAGTACGTGGATTGGCTAATGTGTCATGGTGTTGCCCTCAAAACCCGTGACATAGAAAACAAAGCAATAACCGAGTTTGATGATCCCACACACACCAACAGTGGATTTAAACCTTCAAAACAGATGCAAAGAGAGTAAAAACATATGCAATCAAGTATCCAAAGCCTCAAGTCATGATAGACTTGTACGAGCCTGTGCAAGGCAAAGAAAATTTATGAAAACAAATAAAACCAGTGATCAGCATTTTCAAAAGTATATTTTCTTATTAGAAACTGAACAAAATCAACCCTCAACTCGGGGTATTACAAAAATATATATTGATACCACCTTCCAACTACCCCTTGATCTGATCAACCACTGTAACCACCCTTTGTTAGACTTCTAAGATTGCAATTTTCCAATTTTGCTCTTAATTACCATTCATTCACAACTTGATTTTGTAAATACCACCTAACTAACCTATTAATCCTTTTAAATACAATTCCAAGGTATTTACATAGCATATAGAGATATAGAGAGAAAATAAAATAAATATTTTAACTAATGAATTGTAAAAAATGGATTTTTGTAGTTTATATTCATGTTGTTGATTACATTGCATTGCACATCTTTCAAAGTCAAAGCATTACTTCACTTTGCATAACTAATAAGTAGATGCTGATAGATGCCAACAATTTAATTACAATATAGTTTTTACAAAGTCAACCTAAGCAGTTATGCAATTTCTTCACATTTCATAACTAATAACTAGGAGCAGCTGCCAATTGCATTTTCTTATCATGGCATTCTATGAGATCAAATTTCATTGAGATATTTTTTCAAATAGTTCCCTGCCCTGTCTATGTTACCACATTTTTCTTACATGTCTACCAAAGAATCTTCTCAAACAGTTCACTACCTTGTTGCTATGGCTAAAATCCTAAAACAAGTTATTTTGAACAAGCTATGGATGCTTCGAAAAAATATATCAAAAGCATAATAGTAAGCAATAGCATAGAAAAGGTAGTGAACTGTTTCAAAAAATGCATCAAAAAAATTGCTTTGAAATGATAAATTTAGTTGTGCTTTCACTCTTCTTTAACATTTTCTATCTAATCATTCTGGTTTTCTATTTGTGTGATGGTAGACCAATGTTCAAGCCCTATGTACAATATCAATTGGTATTTATTGTTTTGTTCATAGGAACAAAAATCTTTAGGGGAATAAATCGGCAAACCAAATAAAATAAAATAGAGAGAAAATAAAATAAAGAGTTTAACTAATGAAATGTAGAAAATAATTTTTTGTAGTTTATATTCATGCATTGTACATCTTTCAAACTCAAAGAATCACTTCACATTGCATAACAAATAACTAGATGCTTATAGATGACAAAATTTCAATTACAATATAGTGTTTTACAAAGTCAACCTAAGCAGTTATGCAATTACTTCACATTGCATAACTAATAACTAGGAGAAGCTGCAAATTGCTTTAGCTTGTCATGGAATTCCACGAGACCACATTTCTTTGAGGCATTTTTTCAAATATTTTATTCCCTTGTCTATGCTACAAAATTTTTCTTATATGTCTACCAAAGCATTTTATCAAATAGTTCATTGCCTTGTTGCTATGGCTAAAAGCCTAAATAAAATGCTTTCGAACAAGCTATGGATGCTTGGAAAAAATCTATCAAAGCATAATAGTAAGAAATAACATAGACAAGGAATTGAACTTTTTGAAAAAATGCCTCAAAGAAAAGTGGTCTCATGGTGATGGAATGCCATGAAAAGCCATAGACAAGGCAGTGAACTACTTGAAAAGATGCCTCAAACAAATGTGGTCTCATGGTGATGGAATGCCATGATGAATGCCTATGGTGATGGAGTGTCATGGCATTCCATCACCATGAGAACACATTTCTTTGAGGCATCTTTTCAAATAGTTCACTGCCTTATCTATGGTATGACATTTTTCATACATATCTACTAGAGCATTTCATCAAAAATTTCATTGCCTTGTTGCTATGGCTAAAAGCCTAAAACATATGCTTTCAAACAAGCTATGGATGCTTGGAAAAAAAATTTCAAAGAATAATTGTAAGCAATAGCATAGACAAGGTAGTGAATTGTTTGAAAAATGCCTCAAAGAAAAGTGGTCTCATGGTGATGGAATGCCATGACAAGCCTGTTAGAACCAAAAAAATTTCATTAAAAAATAAGGCCTTTTTGCCCATTTAAACCCATTATTTTCCTATCTGTTTTCATAAAGATTCATTTCATCGCCCTCCATAATGCTAAAATACCTTATACCTTTTACCCTTGCCATACTTTTTGTGGTCTATGTCATTTACCGCTATACCGTGGCCTTTCACAAAGAGGCTCGCAATATCACGGTGGTGGTTAAGCGTAGTCATGGTGTTTGTTACCGCTACACCGCAGACAGTCTTCAAGCCAACCATGGTGGCGCGGTGAATAGTCAATCAGGTCAAAGAAGCGGCACAGTTGGTGAATGGTCAGTAAACGGTTACCGTGCAACCATAGACACTCCAAGAATAGAATGTGGTAGTGCAATGGGCAGTGAGATAGCAATGAGGCAGTGGTTAGTAGGAGGCACCATGGTACCGCACGAGGTTAGAAAGCAGACCGCGGTAACGTAGTAGATGGTGAGGGAAGCGGCTAATAGTCACACCACAATACCACCGATAGTTAGGAATTAGACCATGGCAGGGTAGTGGAAGGAGATACGGTGGAGGCGATAGACATAATAGTTACCTCTACACCGCGACCAGATAGAAAGTAGACCACGATGGCATGGTGGGCGGAGGTAGCAATCGAGACTGGTCACCGCACAACCGCAAGGTGTAAGCGTGAAGGCCACGATAGCATGGTGGAAGAAGTAGGGCAGTCAAAGTTAGAGCATCATGGCACCGTGGGAGGCAAAAATAAAGACGACGGTGAAGTGGTAAATATAAGGGAAAGTTTCGCATATAAAAATAAATATTAAGAGAAGCTAAAATGTTAAGGTAAAAATGAAAAAATATAGAACTATGTAAAAATATTTAATTTGCTGATGAGGCAACTCAATTAAATATTTTAATTTATGTCAAAAAATTCAAGCGGTTGTAATAGGAAATTGAAGGTTCACAACCCTTGGTATTAATTGTATAAATATTTTTAAAAAATTAGTTGAAAGGGGACAGGAGTTAGAAGTTTGATTTTTGCAGAAAATTAAAACTAGGAAATGGAAATAATGTACAGATTTTTCTTGGAGCAGATCAATGGAGAAAATGTTTAAACTAGTGAATTCTTTATGGTGTTCAGTTTTTATGTTGTATTAATTTATTTTCTTTACCTGGTTGTCTCCAACTTGAGATCTTTTATCATTTAAATTAGTATACCAAGTATATTTTTGATTTGTCAAAATATATTCCCATTTTGTGTGATTTAATTAACTGGTGTCTACAAGTTGGAATTATATTCTTTTAAATAAGTCACAATGATTTAAGAATTTATTTTGTATAATTAAAGAAGAACTAGGTTAAGAAAGTATTCCAGCACAATTTATGGAAATCATGAATTTAGTTAAGTTATATGCTACTCATAGAATTTCAATGTGCCTAGCAACTTGAATTAAGCCAGAGAGGGAAACTCATACAATTTTTTATTTTTGACTCTATTTCCCATGTAGATAGAAGGCACTGATCTATCAAAATCCAGAGAATATATTTCATATAAAATAATATTTTCAAATCCTTTCTTTTATGTACTAGGAGTAGCAGTCATGATTTTATCTATTCACTTCTAATTGCCACTGTGAATAGATTGATTGAGAAGGAAATATATTTCAAATCTGCAACATACACATAGGTGCACCCACCTAGGTTTAGAAAATCCTAAAGAGTAGGAGGTACAACTGCATCAATTGGCCTTGTACATTGGCCAAAAGTTTTGTAAGAGCTTGGAAAACTCTTCTGGTTAAAACCTGCATTTTTGAGAACCAACAAAGCCATAGACAAGGCAGTGAACTGTTTGAAAAGATGCCTCAAAGAAATGTGGTCTCATGGTGATGGAATGTCATGATGAATGCCTATGGTGATGGACTGTCATGGCATTCCATCACCATGAGAACACATTTCTTTTAGGCATCTTTTGAAACAGTTCACTGCTTTGTCTATGGTGTGACATTTTTCATACATATCTACCAGAGCATTTCATCAAATAGTTCACTACCTTGCTGCTATGGCTAAAATCCTAAAATAGGTTCTTTCGAACAAGCTATGTATGCTTGGAAAAAATATTTCAAAGCATAATAGTAAGAAATAGCATAGACAAGGTATTGAATTTTTTGAAAAAATGCGTCAAAGAAAAGTGGTCTCATGGTCATGGAATTCCATTACAAGCCATAGACAAGGTAGTGAACTATTTGAAAAGATACCTCAAAGAAATGTGGTCTCATGGTGATGGAATGTCATGATGAATGCCTATGGTGATGGACTGTCATGGCATTCCATCACCATGAGAACACATTTCTTTGAGGCATTTTTTCAAACAGTTCACTACCTTGTCTATGGTATGACATTTTTCATACATATCTACCAGAGCATTTCATCAAACAGTTCACTGCCTTACTGCTATGGCTAAAATCCTAAAATGGGTGCTTTCAAACAAGCTATGGATGCTTGGAAAAAAAAATTCAGAGCATAATAGTAAGAAATAGCATAGACAAGGTAGTGAATTGTTTGAAAAAATGCCTCAAAGAAATGTGGTTTCATGTTGATGGAAGGCCATGACAAGCCATAGACAAAGCAGTGAACTATTTGAAAAAATGCCTCAAATAAATGCGGTATCATGGTGATGGAATGCAATGCCAATAATCACCATGAGACTACATTTCTTTCAGGAATTTTTTCAAGCAATTCACTTCCTTGTCTATGCTACCACATTTTTCATGCATGTCTACCAAAGCATTTTGTCAAAAAGTTCATTGCCTTTCTGCTATGTTTAAAATCCTAAAACAAGTTCTTTCGAACAAGCTATGAATGCTTGGAAAAAATATATTGAAGCATAATAGTAAGCAATAGCATAGACAAGGCAGTGAATTGCTTGAAAAAATGCCTTGAAGAAATATGGTCTCATGGTGATGGAATGCCATGATGAATGCCTATGGCTATGGATTGTCATGGCATTCCATCACCATGAGACTGCATTTCTTTGAGGCATTTTTTCAAACATTTCACTGCCTTGTCTATGCTACGAAATTTTTCATACATGTCTACCAAAGCATTTTATCAAAAATTTCATTGCCTTGCTGCTATAGCTAAAAGCCTAAAATAGGTGCTTTTGAACAAGCTATGGATGCTTGGAAAAATTATATCAAAGCATAATAGTAAGCAACAAGCTATGGTCTCAGTGTTTTTTTTGCATGAAAATCAGCACAATTTTGTTTGCATTTTTTTGCAGGTTTTAAAAGAATTTTTTGTCAATTTTTCAGTTTTTGCCGATCAGACGAGAAGTTTCTAAGCATCATGGTGTCTGAGTAATAGCATGTTGAGGTTCACAGCCATTGTGCACTTTGGACCCTTAAGGGATCAATCCAGTTGAACGTAGCTCGGAGCAATTCCGCGTGTTTGGGTGTGAAAGAGGACCATATCTAGCGTAAAATTACCCACCCAGACGTGTTGGAATAATACATTTGATCACATGAGCTATAAAATGAAAGTTGCACCACTTTGCAACTTTCAACTACTTGCATTTGACAACTTTTTCCCCGAGTGAAAATTTGCCACCATAGGAAAAAGCCTTCGAGATAGCAAAAACCGAGTGAGGTTACTATAGATGGGTCCAACATAATCCCATAGGATCAGATGAGAATTTTCTAAGCATCACGGTGTCCGAGTAATAGCATGCTAAAATTTGCAGCCATTTTGCACTTTGGACCCTTAAGGGATCGATCTGGTTGAACGTAGCTCGAAGTGATTCCACATTTTTGGGAGCAAAAGAGGACCATGCCTAGTGTAAATGTACCCACCCATATGCATTGGAATAGTTTGTTTTGTCACACGAGCTGTAGAACAAAAGTTGCACCACTTTGCAACTTTCAACTACTTGCATATGACAACTTTTTCCCTGAGTGAAAATTCGCCAGGACAAGAAAATGCCTCTGAGATAGAAAAAAAAAGAAAGATTATTGTACAGGGGCCCAACGTGATCTTGTAGGATCAGAAGAGAAGTTTCTAAGCGTCATGGTTTCTGATTAATAGCATGCTAAAGTTCGCAGCCATTTTGCACTTTGGACCCTTAAGGGATCAATCCGGTTGAATGTAGCTCGGATCGATTCCACATTTTTAGGTGCAAAATAGAACCATTCCTAGCATAAACATACCCACTTGGACACATTGGAATAGTTCATTTGGTCACACGAGCTGCAGAATAAAAGTTGCACCATGCCTTTCCACAATTATATTAAACATTATTTCATTCTTACTAATAAATCCACATGTTTTTCCTTGAAGACAACTTTAAATGTAAACCATGAAGCATTACAACTAATTTTAAATGTAATATACACATTTAATTGAGGCATATATTAAGGAATATACACATTTTCATGTATTAATTTCTCATAATTTTAGTATATCAAAAAATACACTAATTCAATGACAAATATTACAATAGTGATGGAAGAACATCTTGAAAATATTCCCATTTGTCAATACTTGTAGCAATACATGCAAGGAAATAATCCTCCCATTTCTAGCATAGATCATGAAATATATTGTACTTGAGAAGAAACAAAAGGAGCTGCTTCCCAATTTTGTTTTTCCATTCTACCTCAGCTGGCCCACCTATTTGCATTCCAAAAAACTTGGAAAATCCTCTCAATCTTAGACATAGACTCACATAAAAATCATTAAAAGAGAAATAACTAAATAATTTCAGTCATATAGCTAACAAGACCTACTATCACCTTCATGCATGCTAGATAAGGAGGTCGATTGAAGGTCCTACAATGGTAATGTGCCCCTTCGCTAATTTATCATCTCTCGATGACCCTACATATTTCAAATATATCATTGAGAGGCTTAACATAAAACATGTAGCATATAAGAATCCAATAAATCTAGGAGATGGAAAAGAAAGAGAAGATTGACAACCAGAAAATGCACTAGCAACTGATGTTTCCCATACCACTGAACACTTGCACCACTAGCCGATGTTGTTCTTTTCTTATATACTTTGACAAACTTTAGTATTACCTACAATCACAATCAGAAAAGGATCAATGACAGTCATAAATGCATATGACATCAAAAATTAATGGTAAAAAATCCTTATTGCAAGGTGTTGGTCCAAAAGAGTGATCAATAACATGACTTTACAAATTCAATGTGCATACTTACAAATCAATCCAGTGAACCATTTGGATCTACTCTACTCTTTATTGTGTCGAGTATTGCCTTGTGGTCAGACTCACACACTTTCCACAAGTTATTTTTTGCAGGTCTACCCTTATATTTGATCAAATGAATGTTTGTGATGACGAAAAGGTTTGAATAGTGAAGAATTTTTTGATGCGTGTCGAAGTCCTCAAAAAACCAAACTGCAAGATTCTTAACTAGATACCTTCGAAGCCATGTTCCAGTAACAACCACCGAACCTGTAGGATATTCTATGTTTTCTCCATCTATAACTAGGGACTCCAATTTCTTTTTGTCCTTGATACAATGGAATAGGTAATAATATGTACCCTCTTCATTGTCTTCATCTGAAATCACCGCATAAATGTGCCCTGCATTGATATGTTCATCTTGTTAGATTTATTTACCGAGCCACATAATAAAACTTGTAAGATATATTACCTGGTTCTAGTAGGTCCGATACATGATCAAATTCAATGGATGATTGCATCTCCATGATTTGTAGAGCCATCAGGAGCTGATAAGTGTCAAGTGGGGTTAGACTTCTTGCAGACCATTCATCAACCCACTCTATTGACTCGCAATCATTCCATGATTGAAGTGTACATGCATTAGAAAAGCATGCCATCTTCCTTGTATGGATAGTCCATGTACTTGCATTGGAGCTTCTAAAAGAGTGTATCTCGCTCGATCCTGACTAAAGAATTACCTTCACTACCAGGACCCATTGCACCATTGCACTACTGGACAATTGATCTTGCATATGTCAACTTTACACTATTTGTGTACTTTAACTCTTTTTGTGCTAGGGCTCTTTTGATACATGCACCTCGTCCATCATGCTCCCCCTTTCCATGCCCGGCCTCTGAGAAGTTCAACATATGCTAAATACCACTAATCCTATGCATCCTACTCAACCAGTAAAAGATTCTGGCATTCTTGAATCGTGATGTACAATTATCTGACCATATGATATGTTGACTAAATGATATGCCCCTGCTAGCCAGATTAGCATAGAACATATGAAAGCAACCTTGAACAAACTCTATAGAATGTGTGTGATCATCACTGATGTAAAAGTGATACTCCCTCAATACTTTCCTATTTTCCTCTGTACTATCATTTGCATGAATGAATGCTATATGCAAAAATATAGCAACCTGCATGGAGTTGTAGTACTGTGATTGCACCTCATTTTGTGGTTGTAGTTGTCGGTTAATTCGGTAACTGAAATGATATGATGAAGTGGAAATGTGTCCTTGCATCACTTGAATTGTGAGTCCAACCATTGTGCTTTGTGTGTATGCGTTGCATAATCATAGACCACCTGATCACGAAAAATACCCATAAACTAATACACTAGAATCTTATCACTGACCAATTCACACTTCTTTACTTCTTTCCCATCTTTTAGACTGTATGCCACTATCTTATATTTTCCAAATTCCATAATTTTGTCTCTAATTGTGTGTGTACTAGCCATGTGTTGGAAAATTGGCAAATGTTGCATGCCACCAGAATGATCACATGTGCCATCCAAACATGATTTTTTGTAAAAAATTTGACCATCTTCTCTTTCACATAAAATAGAAGACAAAAATTTCCTTGACGATTTAGGTGGAGGCATTATGTTACATTCTTGCAAAACATTATCAGTATGCATATCTACACATATACGTCGATAAACATCATAATGGTTAGAAAATTCAATATGAACCCTACAACAACAAGTAGTGCGTGTGTGATTTATTTTGACATAAAAAGGCTTTAGCATTTCAAAATACCTTTGACATATTTTAATTTCAGGAAACATCTGTACAAAATCAGCAAAAAATTGGGTTTGAGTGGTATACAAATAATGCATTGGATGTGGCTCACGGTTTTTACTACCAATTCTACTTCTTACAACATCTCTTTGATTAGGAGAGGTCCTTGTGTTATCTTTCCAATAATTCACAATTAAAGATCTCAAGCCTTGAGCAATTCTTGTGTCTTTCCGTGGCACTCTACCCGAAAATTCCCATAACTCATTTCTATTTGGATCCTCCACTCTTTCACACCTTCCTTTGGCTCTCATTAGAGATGATCTACTTATTTTCAAAGACTTACTTGCCTTTGTAAGGTTCACCTTGTTCCTTGTTTGTCTACTTAACAGTGTTGTTGTCATCACAAGTTGTGTGGCACAACTATCCTTTGTGCATGAGGTGGAACCCACGCTCTCCTATGCACTCATCAAGTTCTTTACAATGGAATTTTCACTTGAGTCATTCAAAACTCTTAACCCAAGAGCCTTCATGGTGGGCCTAAATTTGAGTTGCCTCATCATTTCAACAAATAGTTGGCATCTTCCACCCTCACTTAGGTTCGCAAAAAACAAACTCCATATCCTTTGTGCATATCTTTGACATGTGCGTTTTGGAATCTTATTAGGAATCTATTTCAAAACATTGGAATCAATATCAATAAAAAATGTAGGTTTTTTATGCAAAACTGTAGGAGGAGTTCTCAAATGTAAATTTGTGTCAATATTGGGAAGGTCAACAACATCAGGGATAGATCGTGTACCTTCAATTGGAGGTGCAATTGATGACATACCTTGATATTGACATGTAAATGATGTTGTACCTCCAACTTGAGATGTCGTTTGTGGAGTGCATTCAAATAGAGATGTGTTTTCTGATGTAATTTCAAAATGTAATGTTTTTGATGGTGTGTCTTCAATTGGAGATGTTATTTTCAATGTACCTAGAAAACCACATGTTGTTGTCAGTGTGTCTTCAACTGGACATGTGCATTGAGCTTCACCTATGGTTGATGATGTTCCCCCAACTTCTGTATCCATTCCTTTCCTTCCAATAACTTTCCTCATTCATGCCCTTTGTTTTTCCAATTTTACATCTCTCTTAGATTGCACGGGAATTTATGGCTATATGGGCTGCAATTGCTTTGCTTCATGAGCTACATTTTTTTATTCTCTTCTCCTTGCATATTTAGTTGCACGTTCTTCTGGTGTTAGAGGCTTCAGTCATTTCCTTGACATGACCTTCAATGCTACATTTTCACAAACACACATAGAACAAAAGTAAGTAATGCATTTTACAAAAATATTGATATCATTGATTACATTGCATTAAATATGAAACACACCAAAGCATTCTATGAAAGAAGGCATTGAGTTGTTTGGAATTATCAAACATGTCTATGCTACACAATATTTTTCATACATGATAGATTTAGATGTTTGTAGGGTTAGATATTAGAGTAGGTATTTTGAGTGTGTTTTAAGAGTTCAAAAAGTACCTAGAGGCTGACGTAGTACATGTAGGGATCCATAATGAACTTGTTCAAAGATTTAGAGGAAAGATCTTAATAGACTTACACACAACTTGATCACTTAACTTACCAAGAAACACCGTTTCTGATGCACAGAGGGGTGGAAACTAGTCAATACAAAAAATCAATGAGAATCAATCAGATTCCAAAGCAAAACCAGATGTTTAACTGAAAATTCCAACTTCTACCAAGCTTTCCCTTGTAGCATAGGTAACCCAGTTCAAGGGCCTTTTCACCAAGATTTTCCAAAACACTTGACAAACTCAGGGATGATTAAGATGCCCATTTGCAAGTTATAAAACATAGGTAAACCCTAGTATCAACTCCTTTGGACCAACATTGACTTCCAATAGACCCACCTTGGAAAAGGTTATTCAATTGGCCTAATTTACAAAGAGAGTACCTTTTAAACACTACATCTTCACTCAAAATCCTCAAAAAAAAGTATTTTTTGTGTCAAAACCTCCAATTTCCTAATTTGTTTCCAAGTCCAAAACTTCTAGACCCCTAATACACCAAACCCTCAATTTCAAGAAAAATACTTGGGGTTTTAATGAGATTCCTATCTCCTGGACCTGCTAGACCCATACAAAGCACCAAACACACTTACCAAACCCTTCACATGTTGTGAATAATACATTGCATGGATAGTCCTTCCCACATTTATTCAAAACACCACTTGAAGCCCTAATTTTCACCATGAAAAGACCCTGCTGCAATCCTAGAACATCATCCCAAACACCCAACCTTGACCCCACAACATTATAAATAGGTTAGCCATGTATTTTAAAAGTTAGAGGACCCATTCCACAAGTTACAGCAGGTAGAAAAAGTGTAATGGGTCAAATTACATAATGAAATCCCTCAATCCAAGAACATTATGAAAGTAGGTAGCAGCAGTAAAAACAATATAAATTTCTCTATGCAAAGAGTTAGAACCTCTAAATATATGAAAATTAAATCTAATTCATTAATCTACAACATCCAACCGGTGTCATATCATCTTAGAGTCCATAGAGGTCGCACAACAATAAGAAAAGTGAGAGAAACTAGTAAATTTCTAGAAAATAACGTTCTTCTTGATTAAAAAATGGGGTACAAATCAACCAACAACATCTCCTTCGAGGAATTGAAGGTCATTAAAAATATTTTTATTTCATTCCAACTCCCTCGAACTCTGCAATTTTTGCATTTTTTAGCAACTTTTCTGACCACATTTAGCCAAATTGCAAGCTATGACACAACTAAACTCCCTTAGCTCCAAATACATTATAAAATGGTCTAATTGAACTTACCGAACACAATATACTCAACATTAACTAAAATCCTAGCATTTAACCATGCTCACTAAATGATGACATTTTTGACAAAATTGAGCTTACAAGGTGCTCCTGCACTAGAGGCCTGGAACGTTGATTTTGAAGTTGTGGACCTTTTGACTAGCATTATTGAACTTGAACTTTATAAAGGTTATGATGAACAATTCACAGATTAGAGTTTCTAGTAATATTGAGTTTATTTCATTTTGTTAGGAGTTACTATTGTATGAATACAATATTTTGAGCAATAGACTTACATATGGTGGGTTTTGTTAAAATCTTCTAGAGGTTTAGAATGGTAGTCATCTTGAAAAGCATAGCTTTTTTTTATGGATGATCTTTGTTTTGTTTTAGATATGAATTGGTCAGTTCAGCATTGAATTTAGGTTTTAGAGATTGAATATTGTTTGAAACTGATCTAATTAAATGATTGTTGAAGGTTTTGTCTCCCTGCTCTGCATCAATGACCTAGGGTATAAGTTGTTGCCACCTAAATGAAAACTAGAGAATCTTGTGTTTATTTTTCTCAAAACCAAATTTTTGATTGTCAACAATGTCATGAAGAATATGAATTCAAATAAGGGTTTGTGATGCTATATCTTATAATTATTCACTATTTCTTTAGCAATGAGGTAACCCAGAAAGACAATAAGCATTCTCAATTGCACAAAGTTTCCCATTTTTTAATTTCTTAGAAAGGTAAATGGTATGAATGAATCGAAACTTGCATTTAAAATTATGTCAACTCACTTGAATTTATCTAAGCACATGTTCTATGAAGGTGAATTTTTTATGTAACAAAAAAATTAATGGACACTTGCATTAACATTGATGAAAGCTATTAGGTTTTCCAAATTAGATGAAAATAAAAAAATTCCAAATTAATTGAAAAATAATGAAATACAGTGAATTCCACTACCCATGCTAGAAATGGACTACTATAAGCAATGTAAATAGTATTCATAAGTAAATTTATGTTAAGTAAATGCCATGTTTTTAATTTTTTTGTTCTTCAAACTCATAAAAATTGAACTTTTTTATGCAAATCCCATCTAATTCAATGTTGAATTCTATGGCCAATTGTTATCATTAATAAAATCATTAAGGAAATTTAGTTTATATTGTCAAAAACAAACAAATATACTAAATACAAACATTTCAATTTACCAAAATGAATATATTATGTCAGATAATGTAAAATGATGTAGAAACTTCAAAATGTCTTCTTCTACATTGTCTACCATACATATTGGTGGTAAAAAGGTGATGGATCAAGCATAGATTGCTACAATATGAAGTCAACTGCATTAAAAAAGGTGTTTTTGACTCGGATAAACCGTTGAACCAGACAACTTCATGAGAATGTGGGCCTGAATCACGAGGTCAAGCCTTATTTTACCATTTCAGGAGAGCGCCAAATATGTTGTTTTGAAAAGGAGAAACCTGAGAGAGAGGGAGAGAGATAGAGGGAGTGAGCGAGGGAGTGGGAGAGAGAGAGAGAGAGAGGTGTTAGGAGGGAGAGACTTGAGAGAGAGGGGGAGAGGGAGATGATGTGGGAGGGATAAACCTAAGAGAGAGAGAGAGGGAGAGAGGGTGGGAGGGAGACACCTGAGAGAAGGAGACGAAGTCAAAGTGGGAGAGAGGGGGTGGGAGATAAGTGAGGCCTGATAGAGAGGGCACTGGAGTGACACTAATTAGTGTAGGAAGCATGGGAGGGAGTGAGACCCAAAAGAGACAGACATGAGAGGGAAATAATTTATTCCATTATATGGTGGGGGGGAAGACCTTAGAGAGGGATTGGGAGAGAGAGGGAGGGAGTGAGAGAGAGAGAGAGAGAGAGTTGGTAGGAGGAAGAGACTTGAGAGAGAGAGAGGGGGGGGAGAGGGTGTGGGAGGGAGAAAACTAAGAGAGAGAGGGGGAGAGAGGGTGGGAAGGAGACACTTGAGAGAAGGAGAGGGAGTCAAAGTGGGAGAGAGGGGGTGGGAAGGAGAGACCTAAGAAAGTAGGGTGGGAGGTACAAGTGAGGCCTGACAGAGAGGGAGTCAAAGTAGGAGAGAGGGGGTGTGAAGGAGAGACCTAAGAAAGTAGGGTGGGAGGTAAGTGAGGCATGATAGAGAGGGATTGTGAGAGAGGGAATTGGAGTGACAATGATTAGTGTAGGTAGCATGGGAGGGATTGAGACCCAAGAGAGATATAATTGAGAGGGAAATAATTTATACAATTATATGGTGGGGGGGGAAGACCTTAGAGAGGGAGTGGGAGAGAGATAGAGAGAGTAAGAGAGAGAGGGAGGGAGTGGGAGAGAGAGAGAGAGGGGATAGGAGGGAGAGACCTGAGAGAGAGAGAGGGGGAGGGAGAGGGCATGGGAAGGAGAAACCTAAGAGAGAGAGAGAGGGAGAGAGGGTGGGAGGGAGACACCTGAGAAAAGGAGAGGGAGTGGGAAGGAGAGACCTAAGAGAGTAGGGTGGGAGGTAAGTGAGGCTTGACAAAGAGGGATTGTGAGAGAGGGCATTGGAGTGACACTGATTAGTGTAGGTAGCATGGGAGGGAGTGAGACCCAGGAGAGAAAGACTTGAGAGGGAAAGAATGTGTTTAGTTATATGGTGGGGGGAAGACCTAAGGGAGGGAGTGGGAGAGAGAGGGAGTGGGACCCTTAAACCGTGAACCCTATACTGTTAACCCTTAAACCCTAATCCATCTACCCCCATACCCTCTTGATCCCTCAACCCTTAAATCCCACTCCCTCAACACCTCTAAAATCTTAATCCCTCAACCCTTAAACCCTAATCCCTCAACCCCTATACCCTCTTAATACCTCAACCCTCAACCCTCAACCCTTAAACCATAATCCTGCAACCCCTATATTCTCTTAATCCCTAAACCCTCAATGATTAACCCTTAAACCCTAATCCCTCAACCCCCATACCCTCTTAATCTCTCAACCCTCAACCCTTAAACCTTAACCCTTAACCCTCAACCCTTAAACCCTATACCCTATTAACCCTTAAACCCTAATCCCTCAACCCCTCTACAATATTAATCCCTCAACCCTTAACCCTCAACCCTTAAAATTTAATCCCTCAACCCCTATACCCTCTTAATCCCTCAACCCTCAACCCTCAACACTTAACCCTTAACCCTAATCCCTCAACCCCCATACCCTCTTAACTCCCTTAACCCTCAACCCTAAACCCTAATCCCTCAACCCATATACCCTCTTAATCTCTCAACCCCTCAACCCTCAACCCTTAAAACCTAATCCCTCAACCCCTATACCCTCTTAATCCCTCAACCTGTCAACCCTCAACCCCTCTACAATATTAATTTGTCAACCCTTAACCCTTAACCATCAACCCTTAAACCCTAATCCCTCAACCCCTCAACCCTCTTAATCCCTCAACCCCTCAACCCTTAACCCTTAAATCCTAATTCATCAACCCCCATACCCTCTTAATCCCTCAACCCCTATACCCTCTTAAACCCTCAACCCCTCAACCCTCAACCCTTAAACCCTAATCCATCAACCCTTAACCCTTAACCCATCAACCCTTAAACCCTAATCCCTCAACCCCTCAACCCTCAACCCTTAAACCCTAATTAGTCAACCCCTCTATAATCTTAATCCCTCAACCCTCAACCCTTAACCCTTAAACCCTAATCCATCAACCCCCATACCCTCTTAATCCCTCAACCCTAATCCTTCAACCCCTATACCCTCTTAATCCCTCAACCCTCAACCCTTAAACCCTAATCCCTCAACCCTAAACCCTTAAAATCTAATCCCTCAACCCCTATACCCTCATAATCTCTCAACCCTCAACCCTCAAAACCTAAACTCTAATCCATCAACCCCTATACCCTCCTTATCTCTCAACCCTCAACCCTTAACCCTTAAACCCTAATCCCTCAACCCTCAAACCTTAACCATTAATCCCTAAACCCTCTACTTGAGAGAGAGAGAGAGGGAGAGATGGTGGGAGGGACATACTTGAGAGAGAGAGGGATAGGGAGAGGGAGAGAGAGAGAGAGAGAGAGGGAGTGAGAGAGGGAGGGAGTGGAAGAGAGATAGAGGGATTCACTATGAGAGGGAGAGGGTGTAGGAGGGGGAGACTTGACAAAGAGAGAGAGAAAGGTGGGGTAGGATGGAGATACTTGAGAGATAAAGAGGCAGATAGGGTGGGAAGTAGAGACTTGAGAGAGAGGGATCAAGAAAAAGTGGGAGAGAGATAAAGGGAGTGAGAGAGAGAGAGAGAGAGATACAAAGTGGGAGAGAGAGAGGGAGTGAGAGAGAGAGGGAGAGAGACAAAGTTGGAGAGAGATAGACTGAGTGAGTGAGAGAGAGGGAGTGGGACAGAGAGAGAGGGAGAGACATAGAGATAGAGAGAGAGTGAGAGAGAGGGAGGGAGAGGAGGTGGGAGGGAGAAACCTAAGAGAGAGGGAGAGGGAGAGAGGGTGGGAGGGAGACACCCGAGAGAGAAGGATAGGGAGACAAAGTGGGAGAGAGTGGGTGGGAAGGAGATACCTAAGATAGTAGGAGAGAGAGGGAGCGAGAGATAGAGGGATGGGAGAGATACAACGAGTGAGAGAGAGACTTGAGAGATGGAGAGCTGGTGGGAGGGAAAGGGATTCGAGAGAGATGGAGGGGGTGGGAGGGAGATATCTGAGAGAGGGACAGAGAGAGTGAGAAGGGTAGAGGGAGTGAGAGAAAGAGAGAGGATGTAGGAGAGAGATAGAGGGAGTGAGTGAGAGAGACAAAGAGAGGCTTGAAAGAGGGAGAGGGGATAGAAGGTAGAGACTTGAGAGACAAAGAGGGAGGGAGAATGGGTGGGAGGGAGAGACTTGAGAGAGAGAGGGAGAGAGATAGAGGACATGAGAGAGAGGTACTTTAGAGAGAGAGGGAGAGGTGGTTGGAGGGAGATACTTGAGAGAGATGGAGAGGTAGATAGAGACAGATAGAGGGATTAAGATATGGTGGGAGTGGAATAGAGATATAGGGAGTGACTATGAGAGGGAGAGAAAAAGAGTGGGAGAGAGTGAGAGAGAGGGAGTGGGAGAGAGAGAGAGGTAGTTTGTGAGAGAGAGAGAGAGAGGGGGGGGATGGAGATACTCGAGAGAGAGTGAGAGAGAGAGGGAGAGAGATAGAGTGAGTGAGAGAGAGGAATGGGAGAGAGATAGTGGGAGTGAGTGAGTGACAGACCTAAGAGAGGGAGAGGGGGTAGGAGGGAGAGACTTGAGAGAGAGAGACTTGAGAGAAAGATAAAAACCTAAGATAGTGATATGGAGTGAGAGAGATAAAAAGACCAAAGAGGGAGAGTGAGAAAGGGGGTTGGAGTGAGATAGATTTATTTAGGTACCTATGTGGGAGGGAAAGAGACCTAAGAGAGGGGATTGGACTAAGAGATTAGTCTAGGTCACATGGGAGGGAGTGAGACCTAAGCGATAGAGACTTTAGAGGGATAAAGAGTTATCTAGTAATGGTAATGAGTTAGAGAAGGTATGAAAGGTAAAACCTTGACTATCCATCTATGATCAAAAACTGTGCACTCTAAGCATTATGAAAGTTGTTCACCAAAGAGGGGAAATTCTAGTTATGTGGAAAGTAGGCCATTTGGTGCTCACCAAATGACCCATCACATTTGACGCATGCGAAATTTGGTGCATGCCAAATGTGATGAGTCATTTCGCGCTCACCAAATGGCCTACATTGGATGTGTTAATTAACAAGATTTTCCAAATTTTCTCATATTTTTGTATGTGCTCCCCATCTCATTCTCACATCTTTCAATGCAAGTTTATTAAAAAAATGTGATAACATTAACCTCTCTCTTAGCTATCTAAATATATAATTCTTTTTTCATTTTTATTTAGTTAAGCTTTTGATCCATGGCTTCTATTGTAAATGCCTTCATTTTTGGTCAAAAATAGACATGTGCTAGGTTTAGGGTATACTTTTACACGTTCATTGGAACGTGAAACAAATTAAATTATTTGAAACTAGACTCCATTCTACACATGATGAAAAAAAAATCAATTTTCGATTAGTTTGCAAAAATTTTGGGGGGGAGCACGCTCAAATTTCATCTTTTTAGGATGTGTACACTTTGAAAATTCATAAAATATTATATATTCATTAAAAAAATTATCCAAAAGAAGGAGGTTAAATTAAATGGTGTTAGCTAATTTCTCACTTTTGGGATTTTTGAAATTCTAAAAAAATGTTAATCAAAAAGGGGGGAGCCCTCAGTCGATATGCTATTTTTATTTTTTAAAATAGGGCCTGTTTTGCCCCCCACCCCTTTGAGACCCTTAATCTTCATTAATTTCAAAAAAAAATAGTAGCTTAGAAACTATAATCAAAGCACTTCAACTTTTTTTCTTGCCACATCTTGAAATTTTGATCGTAACTATCTTCATTTTCTCGTGCAAATCAGATTTTGCTGATTTCAGAAGAAAAAAAAGTGGCATCTTAAGAGCCAAAATTGTGTGACAAATTGGTGTACTTACCCTCAACATATACAACCTCTAATGCATTAATTCCAGTAGTGTTGATATCAATGACAACCACATATCAGCAACATCCAACAATCTCCCCATTAGGCATTGATGGTAACACATGATGTGAAAAAAACACCATCAACACAACTTTCTCTTAGCACTTTCTACCCCTTAGATTTTGACTCTTCTCCCTAGATAATTCATATTTTTTCACATGAATATTCTCCCCCTTTGACATCAATGACAAAGATAATGTGCATATTTCTCCACACAAGCTTTGAACCACATTTCTGAACATCTAACTACTCCCCTTGAGTAGCAACCACCACAATATCAATCTGGATCAAGATATGACTATGAAATACACAGAATAATGTAAGTCAATGCACCTTAGTTTTGATTAGGAGGTTTCATCACCCCTAGTTTCCCTCTAAGATACTTAAAATTATCCTTAGGCAAGGGCTTGGTAAAGATATCTTCAATTTTTTCCTTAGTAGGTGCATAATCCAATCTGACTTCCTTCTCACTCACCTTCTATCTAAAAAAGTGATAGATATATGCTTTGTTTTTTAATGCAGAATCAGATTCTTAGAAATTTTAATAGCACTTGAATTATCACAGAGTATAGCAATAATTTTAGCATTCACAACTCTAATATCTTTCAACATATGCTTCATCCACAATACTTGAGTACAATTTTTAGCAGCAGCAATGTATTTTGCCTCAACAATAGATACAAAAATGGCATTTTGCTTCTTACTTAACCATGAAATCGACTTCTTCCTAAGAAAAATGCACCACCACTAGTACTCTTTCTTTCATTCACATCTCTTGCCTAATAAGCATTAGTAAAGTCACTCAAAGTAAAATTATCTTCTTTGGGATACCATAGGCCAAAATGAACTATCCCCTTTAAGTATCTAAAAATCCTCTTCACAACAGTCATATGAGATTCCTTAAGATTAGCTTGAAATCTTGCAACAATGCATATGAAATTCATGATATCAGGTCTAGTTTGAGTCAAATAGAACAATCCACCAATCATGGATTTGTATCTAGTATGATTTGTCTTAGGAGAATCATCATTTTGTGTCAACTTACATCTGGTCACCATAGGTGTTCCAACTGGCTTTGAATCTCCATACCAAAATTCTTCAGTAGTTCTTTCACATACTTGGACTGAGATATAAAAAATCCCTTTATCTAATTGAGTAATTTGCAATCCCAAAAAAGAATTTCATTTCTCCAATCATAGACATCTCAAACTCACTCTACATCTCATCAACAATCTTCATGCACAAACTATCATCTCCTCCAAAAATGATATCATCAACAAATACTTCAATAATAAAATCTTTATCATGATCAATCTTGAAATACAAATTACTACCAACAGTACCTTTCTTAAATCCATCCTTCAACAAATACTTATCCAATCTGGTATACCATGCTCTTGGGGCTTGCTTAAGTCCATACAATACTCTCTTCAACTGACAAACAATATCTCCCTAATTAGTCAATTGAAATCCATCAGGTTGTCCAATATACACTTCTTCTTCAAGTTCACCATTTAGAAATGTTGACTTGACATCCATCCGATAAACCTTGAAGTTTTTGTAAGCAACATAAGCAAGAAATAGTCTCATAGCTTCAATCCTAGCAACAAGGGAAATTTTTTCTTCAAAGTCAATTCCTTCCATCTAAGAGTATTTTTTACACACCAGTCTTTCCTTGTTTCTAACAACTTCACCTTGCTCATTTATTTTGTTTCAAAACACCCATTTAATTCCAATTACATTTTTTTCCTTAGGTATAGGAACAAGAATCCATGTATCATTCTTTTGAACTTGCACTAGAAATTATTTCATTGCTTCCATCCAATGTTCATCTTTTCATGCTTCATTTACACTATTTGGCTTAGGCTTTGATATCCATTAGTATTCTTCTGCAATTCTTCTCCTAGTTTGAACACCTTTATTCTTATCACCTCTAATATGATCTTCTGAATGATTCAAGCTTACATGTACCTAGTAGTCTTAGGATGTTCTTGAACTTCAAGCTCTTGTGATCTCACTTTTTCACTTTCACTAGTTCCTTCCTCTTGGCTTTCCCGATTCACCAGAATGATCTGCACTTGATTTTGAGTCTAAATTGAGTTGACATTTTGATCATACGAATCATATTCACAGGTTTTGGATGGTCTAACTATGTCTTCATCAACCTTGACATTATCACTTTCAACTACTTTCCTCAATCTCTTGTTGAAGAATTAGTAGGCTTTACTTTTAGTAGAGTAACCAAGAAATATTCCTTCATCACTCCTAGCATCAAACTTTCCTATTTCTTCATCTCTTTTTATATAGCATTTACTCCCAAAAAATTTGAAGCATCTAAGATTAGGCTTATGACCAAACCATAGCTCATAAGGGGTCTTATCGGTATCACTTTTGATATGTACTCGATTGAGAGTGTAATCAGTAGTACTCACAGCTTCTCTCTAGTAGATATTTGGGACATTTCCTTCCAGCATCATAGTCCTAGTAGCATCTAGAACTGTCCTATTCTTCCTTTCCACAACTCTATTTTGTTGAGGGGTCCACGGGGCAGATAATTGTCTCTTTATCACATGCTCTTCACAAAAATAATAAAACTCACCAAAAATGAATTCATAACCTCTATATGATCTCAAACATTTAATATTCAGTCTTGTCTCTATCTCAACCTTAGCCTTAAAAATATTGAATTTCTCTAGAGCTTCAGATTTTTCCCTTAAGAAATCAACCCACATGAATCTAGAATAATCATCAATGAGTAACATGAAATACCTGTCTCCTTGTAAAATTCTAACTCTTGAAGGACCACACAGATCAGTATACAAAGGCTCCAATACTTCATTTGAACAATGTTGTTTTCTCTGAAATGAAACTCTAGTTTGCTTCCCTAACTAACATTCCTTGCATATGGTATTAGTAAGGTTTACCAACTTAGGAAGATCTCTCACAACCTGGGTAGAACTTATCTTGATAATATTGTCAAATTTTACATGACACAATCTCCTATGCCACAACCAACTTTCCTCAACTTGAGCAATCAGACAAATTTTATTAGAAACACTCAAGTGAAAGATATTACATTTTGTTTTTGTGGATAATGTAATCATATTTCCAAAACTCCCCAATATTCTACATTTTCCATCCTTGAATTGAAGATTGTATCCCTTATCAACCATCTACCCAACACTTAAAATATTACACTTCAAACCTTCCACATATAAAACATCATCATTATTATGCTTACCATCAAAAGAAATGGATCCTCTACCACAGATTGCACCAGCTTTGTCATCACCAAATCTTACAACAACACCATCATACTTTTCCAGACTCACAAATTTGTGTTTATCACCTATCATGTGATGAGAGCATCCATGTTCAATCACCCATTCATCTTTTTCTTTAACTCTAGAAGCTAGAGATTTCTCCACATTTATGCAACTACTAGATTCAATAGGTATAGGATTACTTTCCTTGATATAAATAAATACAAACTCATCCTCACATAAATTTCCTTTATCAGATTCATCATCTATCACACCTTCATCAATAGCAAAATGACACTTTCTTTGGAATCTAGGCTTGTTATATCTTGTCTTAGGAACTCTTTCTGAACACCTTGATGCAAAATAACCTATCTTATTGCAAGAAAAACATTTAAGAGGCAATTCCCCTTTATACTTACCTTCTCCTCTAGGTACCCTCTTGCCAAGAACTGCTTCAAGATCATCTAGTTTTCTCTCTTCTTTTTCAATCTCTCGCATTTCCTGCTCATATTTGGACAAGTTTCTAGAGGAAATTTCTCCTGGATCATATCTCTGCTTATCTTTTCTAGAGGTAGTATCTTTGAATGAATATTCTATCTTAGGAAGAGCATCACCAAACTCACTTAACTAAAAAGTAGCAAGCTTTCCAATCAACATATCTCTGGTTACATTTTTCACAGTCCAGATCTTCTTAATAGAAGCAACTTTTTGCTTATATGTAGTAGGCAAGGATCTAAGCACTTTAGCAACAATCTCTGATTCTTCCAATGTTCCACCAACACATCTAATATTGTACACTAGTTCATTCACTCTCTGCATAAAAGCAGTGATGTTCTCATCTTCACCCATTTTCAATGTTTCATATTTCTCTTTCAAGAAAATTAGCTTAGCAATCTTCACATGAGTATCACCTTCATACAAAGTTTCAAAAAAATTCTAGATCTCATAAGCAGTCTTCAAATCCATTACATTTTTCATCTTAGAATCAGTTGGAGCACTCAACAATGCTTCCTTAGCCCTAATATTATACTCGAAATATTTGATTTCACCTGTAGTAGAAGGACCATTATGTGGGATGATATATCTATTATTTGTAATGTTCCAATAAGGTTCGCCAATGCATCTCAAATGACACTCCATTCTAGTCTTCCATAGAGAATAATTAGTTCCATCAAATCTCGGACTATCCTTCTTATATGTTGCCATCCTCGATCACCTCAAGCTATTAAAATTCTTCCAAGGAACCTACTCTAATACCAATTGTTGGCAACACAAGGGAAGACAACTGAGAGGGGGGTTGAATTAGTGGTCACATAAATTATACTTATTAAACTTATTCTCAAATCTAATAATTAAATATGAAAGAAAAAAGCATCACCTCATTAGAAAAACACATCACACCAAGATTTTTGTGTGGAAACCTTGTTAGGGGAAAAACCATGGTGGAGGTTAATCCTCAAGTTTATACTCTGTTAAAAGTATAGTAAATAGGGAATGCACATGCATTCAAGAACACTGCCTAGAACTCACTGCTCAAATACAAAAAGGTTTACTGCCCAAAGGAAGACACATTGTCTTACAATCACATTTGGATTAAATCCATGCAAGATATTTTGAATTGAGAAGATAGCATCTGCTAATGCCTTATTACAGTTCTGGTTAATCACATGAACACTCTTCTTTGCACTTTACTTTTGTCTTCAAAATATCTAAACTTTACTCACACATAGCACTAACACTTCACACATCTCACATGTCTTGCATGTCTCGAATGATGTAAAATAACGTTCATATATATCCACAATCAAGAATAACATCATCTACATGTCAGCTTCAATAAAATATAAAATCAATACAAACTGTCAGCCCAAAACATAAATGATTATCAATGCAAATCAACCAATGTTGGACACAACATAGTGAGGACCCAGAACACCATCCTTGAACACACAACATCTTCAATAATTATTCCTTGAAGATCTACAACACGCTACAATCACCCTATCAGCCATGAACAGGAAAAACATGAACATGCAAAAGAAAATCACCAATCACGAGCACAATGATCAATGCAAACGTGCAACACAGATAGAGAATGATCTAGAAAACATCCACAAGCATCATAAATCACCAGAGAAGCATCCACAACAACTAAACTTATTATAATTACATCACCCTATTTTAGGAACACCAATAGAAGCAACAGAAAACTATCCAAACACAGATACTCATAACTCGATCAAATCTTCCTATGGATCTCAGAAACGTAATGTGGATAAACTAGATATACTTGACAACAAACCCTTCAATCCACAACCTCTAATCATTAACATACTAATTTTTCCAAAATACTAATCTTCACTTCACCACTGACAACTTGCAACTTATTTTATTACAATTTTCTCAATATCCTCAACATATACAACCTCTAATGCATTAATGCTAATAATGTTGAAATCAATGACAACCACATATCAAAAACATCCAACATATATGCCGTAAAATTTGAAAACCCATTGTTGAAACTTTGGTTGAGCATATGAAAATAGATATGCATGTATATATATGGATATATACTCATAGATAAATGCATACACATTGGAATGTAGTTGAGTGAGCATAGTCTCACTTATATCACTGTTAATTATTTTTTTACACATAAGTCAAAAGTATCGATTGCTTATTTTATTTTATTCATGTATTGTAATGGGTAAAACTCATGGATTGAATGAAATCAACCTAAGATAACAACCTAGAGGCTTATGATATCATGTTATCAAGAGTTGATAATTTTCATATCGTATCCTCTAGAAGATTTGGATCAATGGGTAGGGCTACTTTCAATTTTTGAGATTATTTTAGACATGAAAATATATATGTTTTCTCAAATTTGTAACAGATTGGATACTCTTGTGTTCCATTAAGGGTGATGTTTTTTGTTTAGATTCATCAACCTACTTTTATATGAATCCATGATTGTGAAAGAAATTGATGGTTTCAATGTATCTAATACTATAAATCGATGATACTATTATTAGAATTAAACATCTAAATGAATTAATGCTATATTTCTTCTTGAATATGAAGGTGTACTTGTGTGAAAGAGATTTTTATTCTCATTTCAATATCAAAATGTATACGCATATTCATAAAGTATTCATTCCCACAAATATATGTCATCATTCATAAATATTCCTTTATACATGCTCACATACATGTGGTATACCTTCTAATTCATCTTAATTTACTTTATTTATTGAGAAAGCTATGAATGTTATACAAATGGAATCAAACTATAATTCTAGAATAGTATTGAGTTGCAAACACATTTGATAATTAGATGAATAGATATATACCATGAGTGATTGAATAATGTTGACTTTTTTTGGAATGGAATGATACATGAATTCTTGATAGGCTATAGAGCGAAATAATGTTTCTAATAGATGGTATAAATGGAGGGATACCCTTTGATATGATAAGATTTATTTTTGAGAATAGGTGCCAAAGAGAATATATTTGATTTTCCAAATCTAACCAAAGTTGTATTTAATATGGAATGAGCTTGGCCAAGTTTTCAGTCATTTTTTATATATTGTGAATGGTATAGACTATGTTATTTACCCTCTCTCTATTGTATTGAATTTACCTAACATGGAACTTGCATATTCTAACAAAATAGACAGAAATGCATATAGTTAGGCACACACACATTCCATCTTGTAAACTATATCTCTTGCTAAGTTTCTTGTGAAGGGTCTGGTTTTCTTTGACTGACTGAAGAATCTAGGGAAGAATTGTTTCATGGTTTTGTGGAAAAGAAGATCAATAACATTCTTGTTCACAAGTGGAGGCGAGCTTTCATGAAGGAATCATATCAAAATTCTACTATTGTAATATAGCATTGATATAAAAGAAACAAATAATGTATTTTATGAAAACTATGTAATCTAATTTGATTTAAAGTGATGAATGTCTAGTCAAACATGTATGTAACTATTGACATATGGAATTGAATTAAAAAAATTATTTTATATTTAATTGATTTATGTCATGAAATTGCTTAATGGAATTAGATATAGAATTTTTGTTATTTCAATTGATATTCATGATGTCAATATTTACTTATTTTTGAGATAAATCTAGATGGGATATTACATTTGGTATCAGAGCTCAAGGTTCAACTCTAGGCCGATGAGCCCACAAAGGTTGAACTATGGAATAATGGACCCAAAACTAGATTTAAATTACCTAGAAATGAGAAATTTGAATTGGTTGTAGGAAATGGGAAGGTCCAAGTCAAGAAGAAAGAAAGGGAAAACCAATAGGGCTACAAAAAGTAAATTGTTAATGAAGAGAGTCCTAGACTGGAAGACCAACCTAAGATTCTTGATGAAGAACTATAGCACACACCCTCACACATCTTAAGCTAAAAAGAGGAAAAAATATAGAGGATGCCAAGCAAACGCCTAAGATTAAGAATCCCTTTTCTTTTAGAGATCGGCCAATAGAATGTGGACCAAACAAACCATTGATGACTAAGGAGGAGAAGGAGTGCCTACAAGAGGGAAGATGTAGAGTCAGACAAGGATCTTGAGAAATTTCCTCTATCTAATAATGAGGGTACTGCTTGGAGCAGAAAAAAGACTTTTTATAAATAAGGATCAATGTAAATCCAACTTAAATATCAATAATTTTTTTTTTTTGTGGAGAAAGGCGTGAAGCTTGTGTTAGGTCTCAAAAACACAAGTTTGAACCATGAGAGGTTGCCAAGATCTCACAACATTTTTGGCTAACGTACAAGGCCAAATAATGAATTTGAACCTTCTTCTCTTCAAGCTCTACCAAACCCAGATGGGTGCACCTATGCAAATGAGGCACATTTGAACTATGCTTCCTACTTGATCAATCTATCCATAATGGAAATTTGACAATGGAGAGATATGATCCTAATTTGGTATAAATCGTATAAGCAATTTCAAGGTAAAATCTAATATGTTTAGTTAACAAATGTAGGGTTTTTGAAACAAATTTGATAAAATGAAATGGGGAAGACCAATGCCTTGTTGGATAAATGAAGTCAATGGTGTATGATGATAGATAACTAATATCGGCTACAATTATGGTTGTTTGATAATTGTGAATGTTTATAACTTGTATAAACATGCAAATAGGTAACTGGAAGACTCTTCTTATGAATCCCAATGATATCTTTCCAAGTTACTGTGATTACTTGAAAGAATTTAATCCTTCCTTGAAGGAGCCAGTCAAATAAATCGAACAAGAACAACAAATGTGTTTTCAAAAATTAGATATACTATATCAACTACAAATCTCTTCTTATTAATCCCAAAGTTACTTCTAGGTTACTGTAATCAATTTAAAGGAGCTTAATTATTTAAAAGAAACTAATCAAATGATCACACAAGGGCAAGAAATGTGTCTAGATGAAACTGAGGTATCAACCTGGATATGAAAATCCAAATAACAAATAAATAACACTATGGAGACAACCCAATGATTGCTTGATTTCAACAAACAATAGACACCAATATTGAGTCATAGAAATTAATAATTTCCATTGATTTCTCCAACATTTTATACATGCATCATGGTCTTCACTATATAATCTAAATGGTAAAAATTTTAAAAGTATATTTTGTATATCTCCAACCTAACTCCTAAATTCTAACTCTACTCCTTTGATGATTTTATTTCATCCTACATATACACATTTTTCTTTTAGGGTTGTAACCCTTCTCAACATCCATCTGGTGTAACTCTTCTTTTTAGTGCAACTCTTTGTTTAATTGTCTTTAGTAAAATAAAATATTTAATTAGTTTCCTTTGGAAAATTAAATATTTTAGCCTTCATTATTTTGTTTCCCGTGAACATGATGTTGCAATAAATTTTAATTCCTTTGTCGACAATCTTCACCTTTTCACCCAAAAATAAAAATAATTACCTACCTTATAACTCCTTTGGTGAAAAATATTTTTTCTTCTAGTGAGAAAATTTTACCTTGCATTTAATCTGTGTATCTTTATCCATCCTGAAATACTCTTTGAATAAAAATAATCTTGTTATTTCATAATACTTTAGTATTAATTATTTCACCAACAATTTATCATTTATACTTACTTTTAGGGAAAATATTTCTCTAGTATTTCACCTACTATATTTACACGGTGAAAAAATCACTTGTTCTCCTCAAGTGAAAATATCAATATTTTCATCCCTTTTCCACACATTTATATTTATTACCCCAAAAATACTATTTCCTTTTCAAACACCATATTCAAATATGTTTCCATTTGTAAAATATCTCACATTATATTTTATTCCTTCCATTTCTTTTATTTCATTTAATACCTGCTCACTTCTTTCACTCTTACCACAACCACCCCATATTTGATACCCCTACGGGAGAATGTGAGTACTCATTTCTATACCACATGCAACTTTGATACCTCCTACGGTAATGTGGGGAGAATCACCGCTCAACTGCACAACCACTTGGGTTTTCTAGCGGTAAAGTGGGAACCACCGCTCTCCCACACAAGTCTTAGTGGGGATGCAGGAACCTCTTCAAGTTTCCTTTTATTCATTCCAAATGACCTTCTTTAAGTTTCATAACAATTTTTTTTTAGAGAAGCTATCAACTCTTGGTTCTGAAATCCTTCATAATCTTTACTTACAGTAACCATCATTATAATTGGGCTATGTAGAGGAGCAACATCCTCTCTTCCAAAACTGTTGGGACTCCTCCCCATCTTCTCACTTCCACTATTTACAACATTTCTTAGTATTATTGTCTTTTGCATACCTGGAATCATCTCTTCATATTCTGTGTCACCTCTTTCACCCACTAACACACACATGTTAGCTATATCCAGACCCCATCTAACATATAAGTACCTTAAAGCTTGAGATATGCAAAGGTAAGATCCACAACCGAGTACAATTTTGATAGTAAATGTCATGTAAATGTGTACCTCTCATTCACAGTTGCTTCATCAACTCATTAGCTTTAGGAGCAGTGGATATGTTCTTCACTTTATAGGCCAAACAATGAGAATTATTTGCTGACTCATCTTGCTCAAAGAATGGATAATCCTTTGGTCCACTCAATTTTACCTGTTGCATTCTCCTAGTGATAATCTATATGAGAATCATACTCTAGATCTATAAATATGGTTTAATTTTCATTATCATAAGATACATAGAAGAACTCACTTCCACTGCTATAAATTAGGGCATCATATGTAGACAAATTGATTGCACCAAACTGGAGCAAAGAAAGTGTTTTTGTAACTATCATTGAAGTTGATAAACAAAATTCAAAGGATGCATAAGCATGTACAAAGTGAATTCAGTTGATAATTTCTTGGATTATATTCACTTGTTTCTAAGCAAAAGGTTCTCCATTGCAATCATAGTAATCCACCACAATCACACATAGATGATTACTTCTCCTTAAAAGAAATTTTCCTAATGAGTTTAAGCTATTACTATGATCAAGGCTTTGTTTTTCTTTCCCATTCTCATCATTCCTTTCTTGTGAATTGGATTGTCTACCCTTAGCCTTCTCTATAGCTCTCCTAATATGCTCTTGAATAACTTCATTAAGTAAAACCATCCTTTTGCACAAGTCTATCTGAAGTATTAAATGAACTCGAGTGATTATCTACATCTAGAGAAAGCCTGAGAGATATATCTTGTACATCCTTGAATAAATTAGTCTCTGATTCTAATTATGCACTTTCAACTAGATCACTCTGCAACGATGGATGTCTCATCCTGCATTGTGAAACTCTTAACAAATATATTTTGCAATGTTGGGGCTAGGAATAGAGGTTAATGTTATTTAAGCCATTTTTTCTACATTCAAACCTAAGATTCTTTCAAGTTACTTTCCAATAATTGTTCATGGTTTTCAGTGCTCTTGCTTGTGTAAGCTTCTTTTTTGTTCTTTTAATCAAGAATTCCATTCCATTATTTTACAAGGAACACCTTAGAGGCAATTTTTATTTATTTTTGCAATGAGTTTTTCAACTCATCACTCGTGATTACAAATAGTTAACTTTTGATCCAAAATATTCCACTGTCACCTCATCACTTGCATTTACTCTTGTTAACTGATGCCCCACCTAGTATTTAGTTTTTCTTCATTTCCCTTTCTGCTCAAGAATTTCTAATTTTTTTAATCCAATGGTTTCAGTTGTTGCTGCTATCCAATTTTTCCACTCTATTAAATACTTAATTCAAAATTATTCTTGCACTATGACAAAATAGATCAAGTTGCCTCCAAGATTGATGTGGAAAACTTCTCAAAACTTCTCATCAAGCCATGAAATTGCACCAATGTGTAAATGGATGATAAAGGAGCAGAATTGCGAAATGGTTTTGAATGAAGCCATGAGATTTGCAAACTATTAATACTCAAAGATGGACTTTTAGCATTTTCTGAAAACTTGCCTTTGTTAAGAATCACTTGAAACTCATCAAATTGCCTCTTTGGAAAAATATCAGATCTGATTCTTAGAAGCTACCACCCTGGGGATTGGTTCATTTAACTCACATGGACATGTAAGAAAATGGGTTTTTCTTCAATCTTATTCTTTACAATATATTAAAAATGAAACTTGACCACTCTATAACTGTATGGAAATGCAGTCATCAAATTGTGTAAAACCCATTTGGTTTTTTTTTTCTTAAAATATCAAAGTAATTGCTAAGGCTCTAAAAATTTGCATGAACGCACATTAAGGTGGGAAGAATTTGAAGCACCAATTGATTTATCATGACATCTTTTCAATTGCTTAATATTTCTTTCCAAAGTTGACCTACTTGGTAGATTTCACTGTGCAGACAACAACCCTTCACAGAACCCTTTAGTTTGGCTTTTTGAAACCAAGTAAAAACTGATCGCATGAAGCTAAAAATTGGTGTGCACACTTCCATATGTTAGATAAACACGCTTGCAATTTTTTTTTGCATGAAATTTCACTAGCTTCAAATTTTGATTTTTCAAAGTAGGCTCTCCGAGTAGATTTCACAATTGCGTTTTTGCGTGTTGTATCAAAATTTTCAACATGGCACCTTCAAATTTTGCCAAAATTTGAAGGTTACAATAGTGGCTCTGTCTGGGGATGTATGCCCCCTATGGGCATAGCAATAATTCAGACCTCTGGGAGAGTAGACCACAAGCCTTTGTCCATGATTTGTATGATTTGAAGATCACACCACAACTGATGGCACTAGGCCACCAAAAAGAATGACCCATACTTTCCTTTGTCATAAATCTTACTCTGATTTGAGTTCAGTGAACTCCCCTTGAAATTATTCATGTCATCTTCCTTGCCATTCTTGCTGCCATAAATATATTTGCAGCTCCTTTCGCCATTTTGATATGGGTCATGCATCATGAAATGATATCCTTGCTGATTTGAAAACTGAAAACATTCATTGTTCATCATATAGTTGAGATTGATTTGCGGAAGAAATTTGCAATCATTATTAGGCCATTTATGCAACCAAGAAGTACAACCTTCATGTGCATGGGAAGAGAAACAACCATGATCATTTGTTTCACTCATCTCAACATTCGAATGCTTCTCATACAAATCTGAAAGCTCTATCATAACAACACTGTTTGAGACAAACAAATCTGAAATTTTTTGCATCTCTTCCATATCACCATTTGGAGATGACATTGAGTTTTGATTCATATTTTCATTGTCATGCATATCTGAACCAATCAATGTTGGATTTCTATCATCCATGGCATGCAAATAAATGCCTTCTCTACATGATCTCAAAACTGCTAAATCGCATATCTCTTCTTGAATAGATATAGATTCTCGATCAGTTTCAAAGGTTTCTCCATCACTTTGAGAAATGCACATGGAGTCATATGAATCATCGCATAAAGTACTTTCACTATCAAAGCATATGTAGACTGGACACAAAACTTTAGAATCATCCCTGTGTGCACATCTCTAGTATTCAAGAGTCAGCAAATCTGAAATTTTCTCACTACTGAGTGAACATTTTTCTACTTCCATATCTTCTACTATTTCTCCGTCTTCTTGATCTCCATAAGAGCCAAAAATATCTCCTTGTTGTAAATCAAGATTCACATGATTGTCCCCAAAATATTCTTCATTGTGGCATGATATCAAATCCCCTTTTGTTTCAACTTGGCAGGATGTCATCTGAGATCCTTCTATTATTTGATCATACAATGGTTTTGAAAAAAATTCAAAACCACTTTCAAGTGTGCAATCTTCTTGTTTATCAATCATTTCCTCATGGTTATCAGCTACAAATGAATATGTCATGTGTTCTTTGTCAAGTGGATTTGTTTCTTCATTGATCTCTTCTACATTTTCTTCATCTTGGCTCTCATGAAAGTTATCTTCCATGAGTTTTTCTTCATCATTAATGGCATCACCATGGTACTCAACTACAACTGGGTGTGTTATTTGTTCACTGTCAAATGAACTTGCTTCTTCCATTGCTTCTTCATCATAAGAACTGAAAGAATCACTTTGTTGTAGGTCAAAATCCATAGGTTCATCTCCACAATCTGAGTATTCAGTGGATCTCTCATAACATGCACTGTCACAACCTGTTATGCAGGAAATATTTTCTATATCTCCACCCTCCTCATGCACATTGTTATAGGAATTATTTTGACTTTCCCATGTCTCATCTTCTAACTGTGTTGCTTGATTGGTTTCTCCATACTCATCAGTGATTTCACCATTTTTATGCCTTTTCTCATCTATGATACCAATCCACTTATTTACCTAGTCTATAGTAACTGGCTTCAATCAATCAGGCCAATGAATGGAGTTGGACTCATATACCTGAGTCGTGAATTTCTCAATGAAGTGTAATTCAAACTTATTAGGTAGGGAATTAATAGGTATTTACATATAGGCATCTACCATTTTTCTGAACAAATCACGTCCCCATTCTCCTTCATGTCTCCTCATATCAAAAATGCACCTATGGGGGAAATTCCATAGTATGATTTTATAATGGAGTCTTGGCTTTGAGTATGTACATCATCATCTTCTTCCTCCTAATGCAGGTGGTCATCATTCTCACTTGCACATGTCTCCTCTATTGGCTGCATTATTTGATCATTTCTCCATCTTTATCCATACCATTCTTTTCATCATTAGATTTGGTATTGCTAGCATGCTCATTCCTGAGTATCCATAACCACAGCTCCCCAATAATAGTTGGCTTCGATGAATCGGACCAATGAACTGAATTGGGGTCATATATTCTCATGAATTTCTCAATGAGCTCAGACCTACTAGGTGGGAAATTAATAGGTATTTGCCTACAAATATTTATCATTTTGTTGAACAAAGAGCACCTAGATTCTCCTTTATATCTCCTTATGTTAAGAAAGGAATCCAAAAGACTTTTACTTTGTTTTTGAATACGTAAACGCTCATCATTTTTCTTCACAGATTGTCGATTCTAATATATACCATGCTACAAAATTTGATTTACACTTCCATGGAGGATGACATTGCTTTGCACATTCTGATGAGGGGCTTGGAATTGATATGTATAATGATTAGGTTATGGATTGTATTAACAATCTTGGTAACTTACTAATCTTTGTTCAAGAGGGACAAGATAAGCATTCATTTATTTTGATGGCTATAGTGAATGAATGTTCTGTTGTGCATGATATACATTACCTCCATTGCCAAAATTCCTAGTTTCATTATGCAGCACTTGGGGTGTCCAAGGTCTTCTTGCATTTGTATATTCATTCTTAACATAGAATGGTATATTTTGTGATGCATTTGGAACACATTTGACTCCAAATTTTAGTAGTTTTTGTTTCAATTGTATTATTTTTTGTTCCCATTGTAGCGCTTGTTGTTTTAATTCTTTCAACTCTCTTATTGAATGTTGCCTTCTTACTTCTTTTACATATTGACAAGAAAATTGGAAAAGTATCACTTGTTCCACAATGTCTATGCATTGTCTATCAATTTTAAACAGAGTTGCCACCTACTTTTTAAAAGTAGGAAAATGATTATTTTGAAATTATTTTTTATTTTCCCTACTGGAATCTCCTCACTCTGATTGTGAAACTTTGTTGACTCTATAAATGGATAAGCTGAAAAATATTTACTGAGTTTTTCCCTAGTAAAGTCACCAAACTATTAGGTCTCAAAAATGTGGGTTTGAACCATGAGAGGTTTCCAATATCTCACAATGTTTTTGGCTAATGTACAAGGCCAAATAATTAATTTGAACCTTCTCTTCAGGATCTGCCAAACCCAGGTGGGTGCACCTATGCAAATGAGGTAGATTTGAACTATGCTTTCTACTTGATCAATCTATCCACAATGACAATGTAATAATGGAGAGATATGATCCTAATTTGGTATAACTAGTATAAGCAATATCAAGGTAAAATCTAATATGTTCAATTAACAAATATAGGGTTTTTGAAACAAATTTGATAAAATGAAATGGGGAAGACTAGTGCCTTGTTGGGAAAATGGATTTAATGGAATATTATGATAGATAACTAATATCGGCTACAATTCTAGTTGTTTGGCACTTGTGAATATTTATAACTTGTATAAACATGCAAATAGGTAACTGGCAGACTCTTCTTATGAATCCCAATGATATCTTTCCAAGTTACTGTGATTACTTGAAAGAATTTAATCCTTCCCTGAAGGAGCCAGTCAAATAAATCACACAAGAACAATAAATTTATTTTGACAAATTAGATATATCCTTGATCTATATTAATTTGAACAATAGGAAAAGACCATTATGGAGACAATGTGATAGCTATATCAACTACAAATCTCTTCTTATTAATCCAAATGTTACTTCCAAGTTACTATAATCAATTTAAAGAGTTTAATTATTTAAAAGAAACCAATCAAATGATCACACAAGGGAAGAAAATGTGTCTAGATGAAAGTGACTTATCAACTTGGATATACATATTCAAATAACAAAGAAATAACACTATGGAGACAACCCAATAATTGTTTAATCTCAAAAAACAATAGACACAAATATTGAGTCACATAAATTAATAATTTCCATTGATTTCTCCAACATTTTATACATGCATCGTGGTCTTCACTATATAATCTAAATGGTAAACATTTTAAAAGTATATATTGTATATCTCCTACCTAACTCCTAAATTCTAATTCTACTCATTTGATAATTTTATTTCATCCTACATATACACATTGTTCTTTTAGGGTTGTAACCCTTCTCAGCACTCATCTGGTGTAACTATTATTTTTTCAGTGCAGCTCTTCGTTTAATTGTCTTTGGTAAAAATAAAATATTTAATTTGGAAAATTAAATATTTTAGCCTTCATTATTTTGTTTCCCGTGAACATCATTTTGCAATAAATTTTAATTCCTTTGCCGACAATCTTCACCTTTTCACCCAAAAATAGAAATAATTACCTGCCTTATAACTCCTTTGGTGAAAAATATTTTTCCTTCTCGTGAGAAAATTTTACCTTGCATTTAATCTATGTATCTTCATCCCTCCTGAAATAATCTTTGAATCACAATAATCTCTGTATTTCATAATACTTTAGTATTAATTCTTTCGCCAAAAATTTCTCATTTATAGTTACTTTTGGGGAAAATATTTCTCTAGTATTTCACCTACTATATTTACATAGTGAAAAAATCACTTGTTCTCCTCAGGTGAAAATATCAATATTTTCATCCCTTTTCCACACATTTATATTCATTAGCCCAAAAACACTATTTCCTTTTCAAAACACCATATTCGAATATGTTTCCATTTGTAAAATATCTCACATTATATTTATTCCTTCAATTTATTTTATTTCATTTAACACCCATTCGCTTCTTTCACTCGTACCGCGACCACTGCATGCAACTTTGAGACCTCTTGCGATAATGCGGGGAGACTCACCGCTCAACTGCACAACCACTAGGGTTTACTAGTAGTAAAGTGGGAACCACCGCTCTCCCACACAAGTCTTAGTAGGGATGTGGGAACCTCTTCAGGCTTCCTTTTATTCATTCCCCATGAGATTTTTTAAGTGTCGTATATGTGCAGGATCATGATGGGCCAAAAAGTGGCGATATGTAAGTGATATGATGGCCCATGTGGCTGATGACTTTTTTTTTACCCACAATTGATGAGAAGAAAAGGGTTTTTAAAGGAGATTCTTAGCTTTCCACCAATATAAATTATTCTTTACTTTGAATTTAATAAGTAATTATTATTCATTTTCTATTTGAATTATGACTAAAGTCCTAATTGATAGGCTGATTGAAAAACATCCAAAACTTTCAAATGGTATCACATTTTTTGAATCTGAAACATGCGTCACATTGTATGCTTTGCATATTATAGGATTAAAAAAAAAGAATTGAATTTCATGAAGTTTTGACCAAGTTAAGGTGGTCAGACATACAGATTTTTTATATTTTTTAAAAGTTGTAATAAAAAATCAAAATTAATTATTTACTTGGAAAAAAATTACAATAAAATATGCATCACATCGGTACATAATTCCTCTACTTATATCTACTTCTTATTTTTTCCCTAAAATTTAAGTACTATTGCATTGAAATTTCAAATTTTCACCAAATAGATTTTTTATTTTTTAAATAAACCTACTAGTTTAGAAACTACATTCAGTTTGCTACATATTCTATTCTTACATATTTTTGAAATAATATAGATAACTTATTCAAATATTTACGTCAAGTTTCCTAACTCTGATTTTCTGAATTTTCATTGCCACTTAAGGGCCTGTTCTTTCCATGATGATCCTGCACATACCCTTTCATACCAATTTTTTTTAGAGAAGCTATCAACTCTTGGTTCTGAAATCCTTCATAATCTTTACTTACAATAACCATCATTATATTTGGGATTTGTAGAGGAACAACATCCTCTCTTCCAAAACTACTAGGACTCCCCCCCATCTTCTCACTTCCACTATTTACAATATTTCATAGTATTATTGTCTTGTGCATATCTGGAATCATCTCCTCATAGTTTGTGTCACCTCTTTCACCCACTAACACACACATGTTATCTATATCGAGACCCCATCTGACATATAAGTACCTTGAAGCTTGAGATATCCAAAGGTAAGATCCACAACCTAGTATAAGTTTGATAGTAAATTTCATGGCAACGTGCACCTCTCATTCGCAATTGCTTCATCAACTCATCATCTTTGGGAGCAGTGGATATGTTCTTCACTTTATAGGCCAAAAAATGAGACTTAGCCGCTAACTCATCTTGCCCAAAGAATGGAGAATCCTTTTGTCCACTCACTTTTACCTACTACATTCTCCTAGTGATAATCTATATGATAATCATAGTCTAGATCTAGAAATATGGGTGAGTCTACATTATCACTAGATACATAGAACTCACTTCCACGGTTAAAATTAGGACATCATATGTAGACAGATTGATTGCACCAAACTGGAGCAAATAAAGTGTTTATGTAACTGTCATTGAAGTTGATAAAAAAAAATCCAAAGGATGCATTAGAATGTACAAAGTGAATTGAGTTGATAATTTCTTGGATATATTCACTTATTTATGATCACAAGGTTCTCCATTGGAATCATATTAATCCATCGCAATCACACCTAGATTCTTTCTTCACCTTAAAATCAATATTCTTGATGAGTTTAAGCTATTACTATGATCAAGGCTTTGTTTTTCTTGCCCATTCTCATCATTCCTTTCTTGTGAATTGGATTTTCTGCCCTTAGCCTTCTCTATAGCTCTCCTAATATGCTCTTGAATAACTTCATTATGAAAACCATCATTTTGAACAAGTCTATCCAAACTATTAAATGAATTCAAGCGATTATCTACATCCAAAGAAAGCCTAAGAGATATATCTTGTACATCCTTGAATAAATTATTCTATGATTCTGATTCTGCACTTTCAACTGGATCACTCTGCCATGGTGGGTGTCTCATCATACATTGTGAAACTCTTAACAAATACATTTTGCAATGTTGGGGCTAGGAATAGAGGTTAATGTTCTTTAAGCCATTTTGTCTACATTCAAACCTAAGATTCTTTCAGGTTACTTTCCAATAATTGTTCATGGTTTTCAATGCTCTTGCTTGAGTAAGCTTCTTTTTTGTTCTTTTAATCAAGAATCCCATTCCATTATTTTACAAGTAACTCCTTTGAGACAATTTTTATTTATTTTTGCAATGTGTTTTTCAACTCATCACTCATGATTACAAATAGTTAGCTTTCGATCCAAAATCTTTCACTGTCACCTTATCACTTGCATTTACTCTTGTTAACCGATGCCCTGCCTAGTATTTAGTTTTTCTTCATTTCCCCTTATGCTCAAGAATTTCTAATTTTTTACCTCCAATGGTTTCAGTTGTTGTTGCTATCCAATTTTGCCACTCTATTAAGTACTTAATTCAAAATTATTCTTTCACTATGACAAAATAGATCAAGTTTCCTCCAGGATTGATGTGGAAAATTACTCAAAACTTCTCATCAAGCCATGAAATTGCACCAATGTGTAAATGGATGATAGAGGAGCACGATTTCCAAATTGTTTTGAATGAATCCATGAGATTTGCAAACGGTTAATACTCAAAGTTGGACTTTTAGCATTTTCTGAAAACTTGCCTTTGTTAAGAATCACTTGAAACTCATCAAATTGCCTCTTTGGAAAAATATCAGATCTTATTCTTAGAAGTTGCCACCCTGGGGATTGGTTCATTTAGCTCACATGGACATGTAGGCAAATGGGTTTTTCTTCAATCTTCTTCCTTTACAATATATTAAAAATCAAACTTGACCACTCTGTAATTGTATGGAAATGCAGTCATCAAATTGTGTAAAACCCATTTGGTTTTTATTTTCTTAAAATATCAAAGTAACTCTTAGGCTCTAAAAATTTGCATGAATGCACATTAAGTTGGGAAGAATTTGAAGCACCAATTGATTTATCATGACATCTTTTCAGTTGCTTAATATTTCTTTCCAAAGTTGACCTACTTGGTAGATTTCACTATGTGCAGACAACAACCCTTCACAGAACCCTTTACTTTGGCTTTTTGAAACCAAGTCAAAACTGATCGTATAAAGCTAAAAATTGGCGTGCATGCTTCCATATGTTAGATAAAAATGCTTGCAAATTGGTTTTGTATGAAATTGCACTAGCTTCAAATTTTGATTTTTCAAATTAGGCTCTCTGAGTAGATTTCACAATTGTGTTTTTGTGCGTTGTATCAAAATTCTCAACATGACACCTTCAAATTTTGGAAAAATTTGAAGGTACCAACAACTTGGAAGCTTTTCTTGTGTGATAACATGTACCTTTTATTTTCTCATCCTACTTATCTTGATTGTTATGTGCATTATATATAATACTTTATGCATAAAACCTTATTCTTGAACGCTAAATGCGACTGTTATGTAGGTCAAGTGTGAGTCACTATGGTGACCACCAGACAAGATGCAGGTGGTAGTGAACATGAAAATGGGCCAAGTAAGAGGTTGGATCAAACTTTGGAACTCTTGAACCAACAATAATCTTGAATGGACCATTTGTAACAAGAGGTTTGAGCAATGTGGGAAGATAAAAATTTCACGAATGAGGTACCCGACCAAGGAGAAGGGGATCATAATCGAGGTTGGATTGAGGAAGAACTAGGAAAGGATCTTCACAAGGTAGCACCACTAAAGTTTTACGACAAGGCTATCAGAGATGGGGTGAAGGCTTGCATCATATAACTAGAAAAATAATTTGGTCTTCATAATATTTCAGATCAAACCAAGGCTGCTTGGGATGTATATCAGTTATCTGGAGAAGCAGATACTTACTAAGATAATGAGAAAGATGAATGAAGACTCCCTCCAGAAGGAATTACTTGGGAATATTTTCTTGAATCTTTTAGATAGAGGTCGCTACCATAGCTTTTTTTTGACAAGAAAATGATTGAAATTCAAAACCTGGCCCAAGGATGCCTAATAGTAGTGCAATACTAGTAGAATTTCTCCAACTTGCTTAACTATGTGGCTCAGTACCAAGAAGATGAGTGTTTCTAGATTTATAAGTTTATATTGGGGTCCTAGCACCACACATTGGAGCTAAAGTGGATCTCCATAATAATCCTACTGTTGGCCTCCTATAATGTTTTAACGACTAAGCCTTTACAACTCTGATTCAAATATTAGACATCTATCTTGAATATCTATCTCAATCATCATCAAGGTGCATTTAAATTATCAAACTAGGGACGTAAACTTGAAATGGGTCAGCACTGTATGTTTACTAGGAATCCAAATCAGCCATATTCATCCTATAGCTAAGAAAGACATAATACTGAAAGTAAATTTCTTGGAAGGAAATAAAATAAATGTTGAAAATCAACCAATAACCAGGCTAAACTAAAATGCATGACAAAAATGAAAATCTAAGTGAACAAACAAGAAACTACTCTATCTTCTTTGGTTGCAGGAACAGTCACATAATGGAATTCTAGTGGCTACAAGAACAATCAGTCCCATATTTTTAACTAATAACTGAATAGAAAATAACAACTAAACTAAACTAAGATAAAGGATGAAATACTCACCAATTGGGCCCCCTTGGATAAGTATTCCCTAAAACTAAGATAGACTCAGGTGCACAAACTTATATCTTAATTTCATTTACTGGGAAACAAGAGTACAAATGAGCAACATGACTGTATTACTAAAAAGTTTAAGAGAGCGATTAGATCAAATTAAACAATATTCCATTTTCTATCTGAGAGCTTAGAAGGAAGATCAAAGCCTTATTTATCCAACCACCTAGCAAGGCGGTCAACTCTAGAAAAACATAGAGGATGCCACATTAGGGAAAGCACAAAAAAGAGTAGGGGCAACGACACATGCACAAAATCTATCAGACATGCTTGAATTAACATGACTCTGGCAAAACAATAATTCCAGTGCTCACTCAATAGAATTTAATACCATTATAAGGTGGTTACACTTCGATCTACGTGAGGAATCTCTAACTATCAGGAGTATTCCCTCCATTAAATGACCACCTTGTTGACCGATATGGTAGATGACCAGCTGGTGGAATCTTCCTGAATTGCAAGCTTCAAATTATTTGCATGACAATGTTAACACACATAACAACCACATATCCATAATCACTGTAAAGAAACATTCATTAATCACATGCAAAGTTAACACAGTCGGTTCATATAGCATGTCAATATCATTTGAAAATTATGAAAATAACCTCATGTCCAAAGTCTATAGTTTCAAAGAAATATTATGAGAATATCAACTCCCAAGTATCAAAGTTTTAAGACAACTACAGGAAATAGACAACAACCCTATCAATAATTAGACCATAAACTAGACTCATAATTCCCCCCAAACCTAATATCTTGTTGGTCCTCCAATAGAGGAAGAGTTATAATTTTTGTTTGGTCAATGCTCTAAAATTGGAAACTGCAAGTTGTCCCACATCTATTTCTATTGTATCTGAATTAGGATCCCAATAGAATCCTTGTTGTCTCTCCAGCTTGCCCCATCTCTATCTTTCATTAGCAATGTCATACCTATGCAGCCTATAGTTTGGCACCAGCCACAATACAATAGGAGGCTAAAAATTTAATGGAAGCCAGAATTCCCCTTTTTTTCCCCCAAGCTACATATACCTATCAATTCTTTTTAGTGTTGTAGCATAGTTGTGTGTGGAATGAAGCTTTGCTTGCCTCAAATCATCAAATATGATATTCCATCTCTGTTAGAGGTATCCCATTATAGAGTCTCTTGTGGTTCTTGCCATCTCTTCATATTCTTTGTAAAATGTCTCTCTCTCAGGTAGGATCCTGCAACTATAGCTTGGCCGATATTCAATTCGGTGCCAATCCTTAAAAATATCTCTTGGATGTCTAGACTCAGCCCTAATGGGCAAGGGAATGTTGAATTCAACTTCTCTATAAGCTATGCACTACTTTCCCCAACTTACTTCATTTTGTATCCATGACATGAATGCCCTTAATTAGACATCCCCAACATATAGCAGTGGATTCCACTCATGGTCTTTGGTTACAACAAAATTATGTAAATAAAATTCACACAACAAATTTTTCATCTTAGGAAAAGCAATCTGAAAAGCATTGAAAAATCTAGTAGGGGTCTCAATGGAGGGGTTCGGACCTGAAACATTTGAAAGAAAGATGCATCTCCTTTAAATATAGAGCATAGACCCTTTGAGGAGCTCTGCTTTCTAGTATCTACTGTACTAAATTTTTCATGTCATCCACCTTCTTCTTCAAAATAGCAATCTCTACATTCTTATCCTCAATCTCCTCATATTTATGTTCAATTTCATTCTTTAACCTACATTTTTCTACTTTCCATTCTTCTTCTCTTCTTTGTATTTCTTTCAATAAATTCAGGATTACCATGTTCATTGTAAAATCAAAAGGCCTATGTACTCCTACCATTATTTTACCTGGCACTTGTGCTTGCTCTTGGTAGAGCACCAATTTCAAGGCTTTTGTTTGCTCAACCAATTCTGGCTACAGGGCATCAAGTTTTTGTTCTCTCATTTCAATCCATAGGGCCTTTTGCTCTTTTTCTTGCTCATGTTGAAGGAACTCTTACTATAGAAGCTACTAATTTTCCTCACATGCCTAGTTTTCAACTTGCTATGCAATATCGACAAGATCTACCAGTGTTCATTTTTTTGCTTCCTCAAACACATCATTTTCCTCTACATTTACATGCTCCATTGGAGCTTTTGTATCTTCTCGTGGTGACTTTCCAGGTTTAGGGCTTCCCTCGGGAGATACCCCAATGGCTAGCTTAGTTGACTCTTATTTTTTGGGAGGGTTTCTTCATTTTTCCTTTTTTGTCAGAGGAAAACTGTCGAATTTTCATTTCCTCAAGCTTGGCACTTCCTTTTCTACCATTTTATTTTTAGCTTTTCCTTCCTTTAGTTTTTCCTTCCTCTTTTATGCCCTAGTTTTCATTAAGGTCCTAAGAGGAACATAATCATCACATTCAAGTGAGGAACTCTCTTTATCATAATTCTCTACCTTAGAAGAGCTAATCTCGATAGTTTGTGTGGTTGTAGGAGGGTTTCCACTAGGGATTGTATTAGAAAATGAGGCGCCAAGAATGGCCCCATTATTGCTCCTTCTTCTCCCAACCCTACAAGGTTAAGGCAAAACCCTAGGCCGCAAATGTTCTGGTCTAATTTGATCAATATTTAAAAACTCTTCCCAAGAAATATCAGACACATCATGCAAAGATCTTTCAACTAATAGTTTAATCAGACAATGGTGTGAAATGGAATTTTCCCTACCTTTCTAGATATATGCTTCCATGATCGAAAGAAGATGGAATAACATGTTGGGAACATTCATTCAACTTTCGTTCCTCATGTGGTTCAGGAGCTTAAAATGCTTGGAATGTAAATTTTATTAGTGACCTTTGCTAGTGATATACTTGATGACATAGAATACAACCTACTTTAGTTGCTCAGGCAAAAAAGTCCTCTTTGCTCCTTGTTTGTCTATGCTCAATGGAGGGTCATTAAGTTCTATAAATTCGACCCTAGCTGACCTGGCGTCCATAGTGGTAGGGTAATTTTTTCTGTTAACAAGTAACCTAGTAACTTTTGTAATTCTTCCTTTCGTAGATGTGACTTCCAACCCTTTCATCATGGCCTTTCCTTCAGACAATGTCTGAGTGAATTCCAATGCAATATATCCATCAAAACTATTCAGCTTTAAGAAATAGTCTAGCCATCCATAGTTTCTAAACTCCACCAGGCATGGTGCACCCTATAATAAAACATCATACACTATGGGTTCATTTTGAATCAACCCACCTCCCATTGAATTTAATCAAACAGTTGCTCTGCAAAATTATCTTCCTGCAATTTTTTGTCTGAACGCCAAAATTCTCCTTCCTGCAACGCTACTAAATTTCCAATGTTGGTGTCATTTGAATTTTTCCTTTTTTCTTATATTGTGACAAGAGTAATAAAATCAATAAAAGAGTATTAAATGCAGGCTATGATTAATGAAAATGGTGGTGGAGGATTGCATTTCACACATATGATTCATCACTTACTGAAAATTCAAATTGGCTCAATAATTTTTGCTGACGTGAACTAGAATAGACAAACATGCATACATGGTATTGACATGTCCCCCCCCAACCTAAATTTGCACATGTGTCCTCACATGTGAGGTGGAATGCTGATTTGACAAGGGCATGGAATAATTGCATGTTATGGAAAACATTCCATATTAACTCACAATAATTAAATAAATGCACTAAAATAAAATTAAGATATAACAATTGATGCGCACGAACCTAAATTCATGGAATATTTATTACAAAAATCATGGAGGAAGTATCGGTCACTTTCCAGGAAATGAGTTGAGCAATTAATGAGAGCAAAGAAGAATGATGTGGAATGAAATGAAGTGAAGTGAAATGATGGTGGTGAGGTGGAAGAGAGAGAAAGGTGGAATGAATGGTCAGATGGGTGAATAATCATACCCCCACAAAGTGGGTATATTTATTATTAGAAGTGACATACCTTAATTAGTCGGAAGAAGGGACACTAGTTCCACTTCCTTCAACTACAAGAAGTTCAGGTTCTACATGTTGAGTGAATTTTTGCAAGAACTCTTCCTTGGAATTTGGCTTGTGATAAAATCTTAGATGATGACCATTCACCAACAGCTTAAACCTGACAGGGTCAATGGTAGTAAGCTAAAAAAACTCCATTTGAAAATAATTCAACCACCTCATATGGGCCAAGCCATCTTGTCTATAATTTTCATGCATTATCCTGATATCTTGAGTCATAAATTAGTGCCCAATCTCTAGGCTAAAATTTCTTATCCTTGATGAATTTATCATGCCACATATTCATTAAGTCTGCACTACCTCTATGTGATGCAAAGTTTCCCTCCTCATCCCATCCAAATCATTCAGTTCCATGACTCTATCTCTTTATGCTTTCAAAATATTCATGCCCAATTCTACTATAGTCCTAAGAGTCTTATGCTAAAATTCAATGGTATCATAGTTGTATTTCCATACAATAGCTCAAATGGAGTGAATCATGTAGTTGTTTTCCAGGTTGGTTTTGTAGGCCCAAACAACTTCTGGTAGCCTGCTTGCCCAATCCTTTTTATGGATAGCTACTATTTTGGTTAGAATGGCTTCAATTTCTATGTTGGTAACCTCAACTTGGCCATTGGCCTAGGGGTGACAAGGAGTAGACTTCCTATGCCTAATTTTATACTCATTGACTAGTGTTGTAACAAGGGTTGAAGTAAATTGAGTCTCTTGATCAGTCACTGTCTCTCTTGGAACCCCATATCGTGAAAATTTCTTCATACAAAAATCTAAAACCTTATTATGTCTTGCATGCTTCATGGCCTTAAATTCTACCCATTTAGTTACATAATCAATGCATACCAAAATATAGGATTTACCTTTTGATGGAGGATCAATGTGTCTTACGAAATCCCATCCCCACATATCAAATGGAGTGATTAATACCTAGGGGTAAAGTGGCATCTCGTCAAATTTGGTTGGTCGGACCATCCTTTGGCATCTGTCACACTTCCTTGTATACTTCTCTACATCCTTGTGGAGTGTTGGCTAGTATTATCCTTTGTTCGAAATCTTCATTGCTATCCTCTTGGCTGCAAAATTTCCTCCATAGGGTTCATTGTGGCATGCATGCAGAATATCATATGTCTCATCTTCCCTCTCACATATCCTCATGACTTGGTTAGGTCTAGTGTAGAATAAACATCCAACAATCCATGAGAAAGGAAAATATTTTTCAATGAGCACTCTCCTCTCTTTTGGAAAAAAGTGAAGAGGGACTCTCCCTATGATGGGAAAATTAGCTATGTCAACATACCAGGGTGTCTACACATGAATGGAAAATAAGTGCTCATCAAGGAAAGAATCATCTATGACTTGATTATCCTCTGATGTGGTTAGCCTTGAAAGAAAATCTACAACAACATTAGCTTTCTCTTGTTTGTCCACAATGGTTATGTCAAATTTATGCATCAGCAATAACCATCTTGCTAGCCTTCCTAAAATCAAAGGTTTATTCATGAGGTATCTAATGGCTGCATGATTGGTGTGCACAAAGATTTGGTAGCCGGTTATGTAATGTCTGAATTTGTTAAAATCATAAATCACTGGTAGCATTTATTTTTTTGTCACAGTATAGTTGAATTGAGCTCCTTGCAAATTTTTGCTAACAAAGTAAATGACATTTTCAATAGCTCCTTATTTCTATCCTAGGACTTATCCTATAGCATAGTTTGATGCATCTATATGGATGTGAAAAGGAAACTCCCAATTATGTCCCTTGAGTAGAGGAGCATGAGTTAAAGCTTCTTTCAAGTCAGAAAATTCCTTGTCATAGCCTTATGTCCATTGGAACTCAACATATTTAGTTAGGAGGTTATACAATGGTGCTACCATTTTGTTGAATTATTTGATGAACATCCTGTAATAACCTACATTTCCTAAGAAACTCCTAAAATCTATTTTTTTTACAAGGATAGGAAAATTGGTAATTACCTCAATCTTTGTAGGATCTACTTGAATTCCTTTGTGAGAGATGTAGTGGCTAGGAACTACACCTTACTACATCATCATGAAGCACTTCTCACTATTTGGAGATAGATTGTGGTCTTCACATATTTTTAGGACTCTTTTAAGATTTTCCAATGCTTCATTGAAATCAGCACCATAAGTAGTGAAAGCATTCATATAAATTTCCATACAATCATGAGATATCTAAAAAGATGTTGATGACTACCCTTTGAAATGTTGTAGGTGCATTGCATAAGCCAAACAAAAGTACCAAGTAGGCATAGGTACCCCATTGATAGGTAAAGGTGGTATTCTCTTGGTCCTCTTGTGCAATTTGCATCTGGTTGTAGCCACTAAATCCATCAAGAAAAGAAAAGTACTACTTTCCTACAAGTGAGTCCAGAACTTGATCTATGAACGGCAAAGGAAAATGGTCTTTTTTGGTGGCAAAGTTAAGTTCCTTGTAATCAATACAAACTCACCACTTTCCTCCTTTTTTGGGCATAAGAACCAATGTGGAAAGCCACTGGATATCTGAAATGGGGTAGATAAATCCCGCATCTAGCAATTTCTATAGTTCCCCTTTTACTATTTCTCTTGATGCAGGGTTAATTGTTCTTTGTGGCTGCCTCACTGGTGTACAATCATCTCTTATGTATATCCTATGAGTAAAAAACTTAGGATACAATCCCTTTATATCATGATAGTCCCATGCAAATCCATTTTGGTGGGCCTTCAGTACGTTTTCCAATGACAACTATTGTTCTCACTAAATTTACTGATGGTATTCAAATGTTTCCCTTATGACACTTGCACTTATGTAGTTAACTCTACCATAGCTACTTCATTGATGCTTGGTACTTTGATTTCATGTGGTAGTAATACATGAAACATACCTATTGTTGCAGGAAATTTAGCCACAAGAATAGTGTCTATAGGACAAGCAACTACAGGAAGAGCGGGAAAGAGTGTTTTCATTGTATCGATAGAATCAGATACATGAGAGGGTGATGCTACCTCTACCTCATAATGGTTCTAAATTATTCTAGACAATACTACATGTTCATCTTGAAGCTCCAGGAAGGGACTTCTACTGAACATCATAAGTTGTGCCATAAAATTAGCTTCCTCAGCCTATTCACCAACATGTGGCCATACTAGATCATCCTTATCATGAGATGGTTGAGCGCGAGGGTAGAGAACAAGATTTTTGGTGCTCTTTCTATAAAAATAGTCATCTCTCGTGTTCGACATCCAATATAAGTATTTTTTTTTGCTAACCATGGTCTTCCAAGAATAATGGGGTCCTGCTTAGTGTGGCTTTAGGAGAAAGAATCATAAAATTTGTTGGGTACTCCCAAGAATCTAGAGTTACTACTATATCTTCCACTATACCATCAAGCATAATAATAGAACCATCAGTAAGATATAGGACAGTAGGAGTAGGTATCATTCTTACAATATTTAGTTGTTGCAGGATGTCCTTAGTCATCACATTTATTCTTGCTCCCAAGTAAAACAGATCATTCTTTATCTACATCCCATTTATAACAACTCCTACCATGAGACTCCCGGGGTCATTATACTTGGGAATAGTCACTTTCTCGAGCATAATGTCAGCAAGCTATCCCACCACATGAACTGTAGTGGGGTCTTTCTTCTTCCTACCTGGCTTCTTAAGGCATGCTTCCTTGATTGCCTTGCCATATATGGGAACATCTTTTATGGCTTGAAATAGAGGTATTTAGACACATATATGCTTCAACTGATCTAAGATTTCAAAAAAAATCTCCTTTTCTTCCTTTTGTTTCACAATTTCCAACCTCTAATGAAATGGTGGTTCTGGCTTATTCTATTTGACTAGAACTGGTTCAGGATTTTTAGATGCACCTAGCTGAATGGGGACATTTAGAGGCTCCTCCTTTTCCATAGGAAGCTCAGTGATAATAGGTGTGGAAAGGGCTGGAAAAATTAGTTCCTGAACACAAATTATGTCACTTACACTTACAACATATGCAGGGAATTGATTTGGATCAACAGAGTACACTAATTTTTGTTGTTGTTTTTTATTTAGGCTAGGTGTGGGCTGGGTTGGTAGCTAAGTAGGTTTATGTGTATTTAATCTTAAATTAGCACAAGGAAGCACTATAATTGGTTTTTGGGGATGAGAAGGTGGTTTCAATTAATTGGTTGACTGGTTTGTCCATTGTTGTCCTCCCCTCCATTGAGAGGTTTGTTGCCAGTTTCTTGGAGGTGGTTGCCAATTTCCTTGAAACTACTATCATTGGGGTGGAGTGTTTTGGTGATTGGGCCAAGCATGTGGAGGGTTACTCCAAGGATTTGGTGTATATCCTCCATAATTGGATGGATATGGGGGTTTCCATTGATTACTAGATGAATAAGAATTGAAATATGGCCCATCAAAAGATAGTGGATCAGGTGGCATACCCTATCTTGGAGCCCAAGGCCTCCTTTGTGCAACATAGTATACTTGGTCATATTCACCCTAGATTGGCTTGAAATTGAGTTCCATCCTCTTATTGTCAACATTAGCTATCATCTTGCATCTGCAGTCCTTCATCTTTTGTCTGCAATGAGGGCAATATTCTACCAACATTGCCTCTACCTCCTTTTGTTTCCTCTTTCGCAGAGGTGAATCTAGCTGAGTATCCAGATTGTTTATGATGTCTTGCTTGAAATTTTCTAGCAAGTGAATAATCTCCATCCTTAAAACTCCACTGGTGGATGACTTACCCATAGAAGATTGGTAAGCTCTCCCCTTCTTTGAAGCTTCCCTAGAATAGTTCTGACATATCTTCTTGATATCCTTCCAAGGAACTTGGGTGATATATCCTCCTCCCATCAATTCCAAGGCATCTATGCAATTGCCATTAATTCCTCTCAAGAAAAGAAGATTTTATGATTCTTCATTGAATGTATGGTGTAGAGATTTATGTAGAGAAAATAGAAAGCTTTAAATGTAATCCTCCAAGCTCTCATCTTCCTTTTGTTGCATTCTAAAAATGTCATCTCCTCTCATGTCACTGCCTCTACAATACTCTTTGTATTTCTCAAGGAAATTTGTCTTCATGTCTTCCCAAGTTTCCATAGTATCTTTTCCTAGGCTCATTAACCATCTTAATACAACTTCTTTCAAAGTGGTAGGGAATAACTTAATCCTATGGGCATTAGTGGTATATTCATAACTTTTGCAGAGTATATCAAACTCAAACAAGAATGTATCAAGATATTTTTTGAAAATTCCATAGAATTTAGGAAAGACTGAAGTAGGGATATTATTGAGGTTGTCTAATTCATTTTGATGAGCAATAGGGAAAGGAAAAGCTGGTCGGTTAGGTCTATTAGGTCCATTTCCATTTGCATCCCTCATGCTTTCCTAATGAAGTTCCAAAGAAAAAGGGTCTTCAAAAGAAACTTCAAAATTGGTCAGATCTAGAAATGTATCAACAAAGAGGTGTGGCTCTTCTTCTTCTTCATTTCTTGGTAGGTTATGACACTCAACTATTTGGAATAGATTAGGGTTTTTAGGAAGGAATCTCCCACGAGCATCTCTTCTTCTTTCTCTATGCATACACTATCAATTCACAATCATCCATCTCACACAAAGAATTGGGAAAATAATATGGGGGTCATAACTCTTCTAAATGAGGGGTGTACTAAGAAAAAACTTCTAGAAATACTACAACAAGGAAACTATCAATGACTCCCAAGAACTTCCTAGTTTGACACCATCCCCAACAACGACACCAAAAATGTTGGCCTCCTATAATGTTTTAACAACTAAGCCTTTACAATTGTGATTCAAAGATTAGACATATAACCTGAATAGCTATCTCAATCATCATGAAGGTGAATTTAAATTTTTAACCTAGGGATGTAAACTTGAAATGGGTCAGCACTATATCTTCTCTAGAAATCCAAAGTAGCCATATTCATCCTGCAATTAAGAAAGACATAATAATGAAAGTAAATTTCTTGGAAGGAAATAAAATAAATGTTGAAAATAAACCAATAACTAGGCTAAATTGTAATGCATGACATAAATGAATATTTGAGTGAACAAACAAGAAACTACTCTATCTACTTTAGTTGCAGGAACAGTCACATAATGGAATTCTAGTGGCTACAGGAATAGTTAATGTCAGATTTTTAACTAATAACTAAACAAAAAATAAAAACTATACTAAACTAAGCTAAAGGATGAAATACTCACCAAGTGGCCCCCCTTGGATAAGTATTCCCCAAAACTAAGATAGACTTAGGTGCACTAACTTATATCTTCATTTCATTTACTGGAAAACAAGAGTACAAATGAGCAACATGACTGTATTACTGAAAATCTCAATAGAGCGATTACATCAAATTAAACAATCTTCTATTTTATATTTGAGAGCTCAAAAGGAACATCAAAGCCTTAGTTATCTGACCACATAGCAACGCAGTCAACTCCAACAAAACATGAAGGATGCCACATTAGGGAAATCACAAAAAAGAGGAGGGTGATGATACATACATAGAATCTGTCAGATATGCTTGCCTTAACATGAACTTGGCACAACAGTGATGCCAACACTCACTCAATAGAATTTAATACCATTATAAGGTGGATACACTTTAATTTGCATGATGAATCTCCAACCGTTAGGAGTCTTCCCTCCATTAAATGACCACCTTGTTGACCAATATGGCACACGACCAATGGGCGATATCTTCCAGATTTGTAGGCTTCAAATTATCTACATGACAATGTTAGTGCACACAACAACCACATATCCATAATCACCTTAAAATGGCATTCATTAATCACATGCAAAGTTAACACAGTCGGTTCATATAGCATGTCAATATCATTTTAAAATTATGAAAATAACTTCATGTCCAAAGTCTATAGTTTCAAGGAAATATTATGAAAAGATCAACTCCCAAGTATCAAAGTCTTAACACAACTCGAGGAAATAGACAAAAACCCTATCAATAGTCAGACCATAAACTAGGCTCATCACCTATGATGGAAAAATATTTCAAAAAGGATATAAACCAAGATAAGAAGTTGCAACAGTTGTCTAATCTTCATAAAGGAGCATACTCTAAACCTCGGATTAGAAACAAAATATTTCAGAAGGATGACAGAAAGAAAGGAAGAAAGTCTCATTATATCAGAAGCTTGAAAAGAGAAGGTGACCCTCCAAAAAAGGAAGAAGGAAACTAAGGTGGAAAGAATAAAAGAGCTAACAAGGGTAGTGACACCACAATAGTACCCAACATCACTTAAAAGAAATAAGTCTAGAACTCAAAGAGGACCACATGATATATGTTACACTTGTGTGGGAGATCATTATGCCTCTAATTTCCCTTAGAAGCTGAGGTCACGAAAGCAAGAAAACCAACAACAAGCCTCACAACACAAGATTCATGTAGCAGTGGACAATAGGTAAGTAGAGTACCATGCTTTTCCAATATAGCTATCAGGTAAGGTCTATGGTTGAACCATTTCCATTTTGTGATATAAGAGCAACTAAATATTTCATAGACCCTAGAATTGTTTTGAAGCTTCCTATTCGACTTGATTATATATGAAAAATTCCTAGTCTATCTAGTATGAAGATCTAGCAAAGCAAGTAGTAGACTCTTGTCTCTTTTGTAGTGTGTTGGAACTTCCCACCTTCATGACCCAGGTTAACCTTTATGTTGCACCATTAGGATCATATGATGTAGTCTTAGGAATCAGCTGGATGACTAAGCATAAGGCTATTGTAAATTGTGAAGATAAGATGGTGAGATGTATAAATGACTCTTCAAACCTGGTTGACGTACATGGGGTACAACAACCCATGGAACTTAGATAGATCTTAGTTTTGTAGCTTAAGAGAGCTCAGTGGAAGGGTTGTGTCATATATGTTGTGCATGTCAATGAACCTAACAAAGGTAAAATATACCTTGATGATTATCTAATCCTTAGGTAGTTCTATGATGTGTTTCTTGAAGATCTCACTAAGATGCCTCTGACACAAGAATTCAACTTCTCCATTGAAATAGTGCTAGGAGCCAAGCCGTAGTCTAAGGCCCCATACAAGATGACTGCCATAGAGCTCTATGAGTTAAAATCCCAACTATGGGAGTTATTACATAAAGGTATTGTAAAATCTAGTGTCACCTTGGGGAGTACCAGTTATCTTTGTTAAAAAGAAGGATGGAACCTTATGTCTATGTGTATATTTTCAGATGTTGAACAAGGTGACCATCAAGAATCACTACCCTCTTCCAAGGGTCGATGAATTATTTGATCAGATGAAGGGAGCAACAATATTCTCAAAAATAGATCTTAGTTTTGAATACCATCACTTGAGAATAAAGAAGGATGATATTCTAAAAATAACCTTTCAAACTCGGTATGGGCATTAAAATTTCACCATGGTACCCTTTGGGTTAACTAGCATACATACAACTTTCATGATCCTTATGAACAATGTGTTTTGAGACTATTTGTATGATCTCATCCTAATTTTCATTGATGACATTTTGGTTTATTTCAAGATTATCAAGGATCATGATCAACACTTGAGGATAGTCCTACAATTACTAAGGGAAAATAAGCTTTATGGAAAGTTATCCAAGTTCTCATTTTACTAGGATAGGGTGCATTACCTAGAGGCCACATCATCTTACTAGGAAGGGTATTTGTGGACCCTGAGAGGATAAAACCGATAGTGGAATATCCATCAACTCAAAATTTGTCAAAAGTGAAAATTTTTATGGGCCTTGCAAGATATTATAGAAAATTTATACAAGGGTTTTCTAAAATAGCAACCCCAATAATTTATTTTAAAAAGAAAGAGAAGAGGTTCGATTGGATTGAGAAATGTGATCAAGCTTTCTATCTCCTTAAAGAAAAGATCACTGCAGCTCTTATACTAATTATTCTAGATCCCATTGGTTAGTTTTTACTAATCACATATGCTTCAGAAGATAGAGTGGGAGCAATGCCAATGCAAGAAGGGAAAGTAGTGGCATATGAATCTAGGAAGATGAAACAACATGAAGTCAACTATGCACCCCATAATTTTGAATGAGAAACCATAGTACTCACCCTACAAATGTGGAGACATTATATTTTGGGAAAGTTGTTTGAGCTCAAAAAAGATCACCTAGGATTGAGAAATATCTTCACTCAAACTAACCTCAATGCATGATAAAGGGGATGGCTAGAATTTATTAGCAAGTATGACTTTAGAATTGAGTACATAAAAGGAAAATAAAACCGAGTGGTAGATGCTCTTAGTAGAAGAAGACATATGGAGGCTATGACATCTATGAGATTCAACCTAAAACAATAGGTGATGTAACACTTGCAAGGTGATGAGCATTATGAGAAGGTGAAAAATTCTCTCGAAGAGAATTCACCAGACCATTGATTTGATGGGTACGAGTTTGAACCAAGAGGTATCTTAAGATACTAGAGACAGATGTATATCCCAAATTTTGGAGAGCTTAGGAAGTTGGTCCTAGATGAGGTCCACAATGTGCCATATTTATGGAACCCGAAAGTTAAAATTGGCCAATACTCAGGAAGGACGTAGTAGAATATGTAGCCAGATGCTTGGAGTATTAGTGAGTTGAAGCTGAGCACCTGCATCTAGCAGGGCTTCTTTATCCCCATGATATACCTAAGTACAAATGGCAAGTGATTATTATGGACTTTGTATAGGGGTTACCTCTAAGAAGGAACAAGCATGATGTCATTATAGCAATAGTCAACAAGTTGACTAAATTGGCACATTTTATTCCTGAAAACCTTATGGATGGATCATTGACCTCGGCCAAGAAATTTTTTTATGAGATATTTTTTTTGCAAGGAGTGCTAAAGACCACTATATCTGATTGAGATACATGAATGAAATCAAGGTTTTGGATGACCTTGAATGCCACATTGGGAACTAAGTTAAAATTTAGTTCATTCCCTCTTCCTCAGACTAATGGTCAAACCAAGAGAGTAAATTAGGTTGTAGAAGATCTGCTTCAGATGTATTATATGGATCAACATTATAAATGGAAAGAATACCTACCATTAGTAGAATTTTCTTATAATTAATCCCATCATGCATCCTTAGGTATAGCACCTTTCGAGGATATATGGTAAGAATTTTCACACTCGTATCAGTTGGGATAGGCTGGAAGATAGTGTAGAGGAAAACTAATGTGTTATGGACTTGGTAAATTTTACATAATTCAAAGGTGTTCCAAGATAAACAATCCTCTTGACATTGCAAGCAACATTAAACTATCAACCAAGATGCATAAACTTATGACGGTACTTCACCGTATGTGTCTTAACAAGTTTGTGGTCACCTAAATTACTCTATGCAAACTTATTCAGGTTACTCTACCTTACTAGAATTGATGAAACTACAAAAACAATGAAAGTAGTTACATACCCTAATGGCTACAGGAACTTGCAACATAAGTTGTATATGACTACTAATGATGTACGAGTGTAGAATTAGTCTGAAACTATTTAGAATGACAATGTGCTCACCTAAATTACTCTATGCAAACTTATTCAGGTTACTCTACCTTACTATAATTGATAGAACTACAAAAAAAATGAATTTAGTTACATACCCTAATGGCTATAGGCACTTACAACATAAGTTGTATATGACTGCTAATGATGTACAAGCGCAGAATTAATTTGAAATTATTTAGAATTACAAAATAACCAATCCTAATTTTCGGAGTACTATGATTTATCTGTGTTCATGAATAATCACAACTTTAACTAACCATAAACTATTCTACTTTGTAATGCATGTCTGTGTCACCAAAAACCATACCCTTTGACACTTTTCAATCATTTGGACCCTTGCCTATGGATTTTGGTCCTTTTTCAAACTCTTCTTGCCCCTTTCCAAGCCTTATTTCAAAGTCTTGTAAGGTTTTGTAAAACATTTTCACACTTTCCTAGGCTTTTCATCACTTAATTAACCCTTTCCTTATGCTATAATGATCTCTTAATACACATCCATGCCTTAACTTAGTGTTTTTTATGAGACAATCCCGACAAACAACAATAATCATACTTAAATCCCCAAAAATCAATGAAAAATTCCCAAGTGGACTAGGTCGCCACCTTGGGCGACATAGTCCCATGTGGCATACAAAAATAAATTTAACTTAAAATTCTTTCAAGATTTTGTCTCTAAAACCCTAAGGTCAGCCTATATGGTGTTATTTCAAGAAAATTAGGGCATAACTTCTCTAAATAATGGTTTGCCCCCTTTATTTTGCACCTCCTAAGCTTCATTTTTCTCCTCTCAATCTCTCATCTCTCCTTCCTCTCAAGCAAGCTAGGGTTTTGAGTATTCTAAGTCACCAAGACACCTCTCTCAAGAATCATCCAAGGGCTGAATCCTCCATTGTTGCAACCCAAGATTTATCATAGAGGTAAGGTAAACTCCATTTGTTTCATGCTTCAATACATTATTTTATCTTCTTGGTCTAATTTCTCAAAAGGGGTTTGACTAAGGAAAATCCCTAATCCCTAATAATCAACAAGTTTTCCCTCTTTGTGTGATTTGCAAGTCCTATAGGTATATTTGGCAAAGAACCAAGGTGGGAGAATATTCAAAAATTCATCCAAGCTTTTTGTGGTTGGAGAAACCGTAGTTGAAGCTTGGAGGACACCTATAGATCAAAATCTTCACTTTCAGGACTAGACACCCAGATGAGCGAAAAACATAGACCAAGGGCTTCCACTTCTAATTTCTAATCTTCAAAAATTCAGAAGAGGACTAAATTTCCAACAATGGAAACCTAGTCCCTCTGAACCTTTTTTTCAGAGATTGTTAGAGATCTAGATACCCCTTTTTTCTGAGATGGGCTCCGATGCAATTTTCTAGAAAAAGGACTAGGTCGTCCAGAATGGTGTAAGTGTCCTAGAAGGATTAAGTTTTAGCATTGGTAACATTTCTAGCTTCTACAAGTTTCTAGGTTCACACCCCTTTCATCTCCAGCTTTATGTATTAGTTTAATGTTTATTTCTTAGGTTATCTTGTACATACTTACATATCATTATGTGTTTTCCAGCATATTTTACATTCCAATAGTTTACATTCAATAGATATTTTATTTCATTAGTTTCCAACATTTAAGGCATCCCAAACACATCACTTTAAGCCCATAACCCATTTGAATGAACTCACCCAGAAAGATAATATCACTAGGTGAGAGAGAGTCAATTTCCTAACCTAGCTTCTAGGTGAAAAACCCTAGAAGCTCATTGGGGAATTCTCTTTCCCTTTTATCATATCATCTTTTTGGTGGTTCATTTTGGTGAACTCAACCTTCCCATAGCCTCTTTTTTGATTTGGACTTCTTTAGCATCCTAGAATTAACTTGCATTTCATATTGCATTAGTAAAGTTAAGTGCTAGGGTTCCAAAATTTGCATTAGTGAAAAGTGCATATAGATTGCATTTTTGTATCTTAGATCATTATTCCTTTCTAAAATTATGTATTTTCTTCTTAGATTTGTATTGTACAACAAAAAAACCACCTATACCCATCCAAATATTTTTCAAAATCTCTAAAAGATCACCAGGAGGACTAGGTCGCCACCCTGGGTTACTAGTCCCTTCAGGCATATGAAACTATAGTTTACAGAGCTAAAAACTCAATTTTTAATATTTTGTTTTGTGCGATTACCTACCTATATCAATTGGTTGTGTTTCGGTTATATGCATTTCATTAAAATTATCTTAAATTAGCTCATTTCATACATTTCTTAGTTTCAACTTTGCATATACTACACTTCTTTTTCAGATTGTTACATAGTGTGATCAGAAAATTACCTTTTTTGCCATCTAAAAAATTCCATTTCAACAATTTAGTTAAAATCATTTCATTTGATTATCTTTCCTCTCTCCTCTTACAATGTTTTCTTTTCAACGATGTGGCTTTGATTTGGTTTTAAATGGATTACATAAATTCAACATTCCTTCCAATGAGTTCAATGTAGATTATAATAATGAATTCATTATAGAACATGTTAATAACCAAAAAATTGACATAATTCTTAACATTACACTACCTCTTGATGAGAATGTTAGTGTTGACAATCATAACAATCATACTTATGCTTCTCCCTCTACCTCTCCTATTAGTGATGAAGGTATCATGGTGATAGAAGATACAAGCATTGAGGGTCTTGATTATCCCTCTCCTCATCCCCCTTTGCCAAACACTAAACACCAACATGATGACATCATAAACACATTTCTAACCATTACCTTACCTAGTCTCCTTAACCATTATTATCAAACTTTCCCTTCTTCTAATATCCCTCCTCGATGCAAAGAGGGTAGGTTGTTAGAATATTTACCTCCTACAATTCATGAGACTCTTGACCCTCTCTTCCCTCACACTCCTACCATTTGGGACAATCTATTTGACAATCATAGTGGTCCCTCTCTTGATTCCTCCTATCCTTGTGATGAAGCATGTGATGAACCTCTTCCAAGGTCTCAGACTAGGGTAGATAGTATGGAACAAGAGACTAACACCTTTGAAAATAAAATAGAACTCTCTCTTAATCATCGCACTCTTCCCTCTCCCATCATTGATCATTCCTCTACTTGTGATGAGGCTATTTTAGAAGAGACAATCCTTACATGCCATGAACATGAGGCTTGTACTTCTCCTAAAAACTTTCCTCCTAGGTAAGATATCATGATGCAAGCCAAGGATAAGATTGAATCACCTTCCCAAGGGGATGTTAATATTATTTAACCTCAACTCATCCTTTATCCCCCTTCAAATTAACCCAAACCTGAATTCACTCTCTACCCACCTCAACATAATGTGTTACAGAAATTGAGTCATAATACCATTGCTCATATACATTACACTAGAAACAACCCATGATCCCAACAACCAACCTCAACACTCTTACCTCTATCCACTCCTATCTTACCTATTTCCCCTCACTTAAATTTAATTATTAAGGAGTATGACCTTGTTGACCAAATAAGGAATACTCCCACAAAATATCATTACAAGATCTTATTCAAGCCGCCCCTCACTATAACAACATGATGCAAGAAGCCTTACAACAAATTCCCATCCCTTCTAATGTGCACACAAACGACATATCAGCTATGATTCAAGGCTTAAATACTAACATTGTTTTCTACCAAAGTGAGCTCCCTCCTTTGGAAGTGTAAATACAAGTTGAAGCCTTCATGATCATATCTCAATACAATTGCATAGGGATCAAGTGAACCCTTGTTGATAATGCCTTCACTATTAATGTGTGTAGTGTCAATCTTTTGGTTAGGCTTCATATCGATAAATTAACCATTCAACCTACTTCCTTACTTATTAGTGGATTTGACAGCAAAGGAAAAAAGGTGCTCGGTGTGATCACTTTGCCTCTCACCATTGGAATGGCCACATTAGACATATTAAACCATGTTATTCCAATGATGTTTCATCTAACCTCATTTTAGGTAGGCCGTGGATTCATGCTATGAATGGCATGCCTTCCACTCTTCATCGTAAGATGAAGTATATCTACAAAAAAAAAGTGTACACACTCAATGCTGATCTTGAGCCTTATAGTGTCTTACAACTTGAGAAAACAAAATTCAAACCCTTCACCACTTGTACACCCACCATCCAAGTGGAACCCATACAACAAGAATCCCTAGATGATGATTGGGGTTCCTTAGTCTTCACACCTCCTTTACTAGGAAAATCCAAGATCACCAACATAGACTCTAAAAAGGGAAATGTATTCTTGTCCACACAAGACTCATTAGATCCTTCACAAGAATCCACCTCAACTACTTTAGACAATGAATCCAAAAACGAACCCTCACCCGATCCAAAAGTGCTAAAAAATCTCTATGGAAAAGGTTATGAGCTTATGAAACAACTTGGCTATAGTGAAAAAGGATGTGGTGCTAATGAAAAAGGTATCCACACCCCTATAGATCCTATCAAGTGAAAACCACATCATGGTCTTGGTTATTATCTTCTAATCGAAACCACCAAGCCTTCACCTCCCATCAACAATATCCCAAATCACCCTTCTACCCCAACCTTGAAAAGTAATCCTTGGAAGCCAACAAAGGAATTTTTGCATAATTCCAATTTTATCTCACAACCCACTACTAATTTAGATTTTACACATTCCTCCAAAGGAGTAAACAAAATCTCACAATATATAGCCTTGCATAAGTATGACATCCTATACTAAGCAAGACCCCCATTTGTTACATAATAAAGGAACACCTTCTACCCTTGATCAAGAGGGTATCTTGTTGAGCCTCCTCCAAGATCACTTGATCTCTCTTCCTCCAAGAACTCGAAAGAAATGTTACCACAATTTTTACATTCCTTTTGTGCCTACTACTGAGTTAATGGTCATCACATTAATGAGTGTAAGGCCTTGAGTATCAAAATCCGACATCTTAAGGAGCTTGGTGATCTCCCTTATGTGGGGGCACCTCATTCCTATAATTGATACCAATTTTCACTCTACCTTGTATCTCATCAATCCTTTCGGCTCACTCTTGTCCTCCACTAAGTGTGGGCAAGGCGTTAGTTAGCCTTCTCCCTCATATGTTACTTGTCATTGTCTCTTTTGACTACTCATTAACCTTTCATTATCATATAAGAGAAGGCTTGGGATGTGGATGACATGTCTTAATTTTACTTTCATGTGACATACTACCCATTGTCATGACGTAGTTTATCAAAAACATATGACTCAGCATAGGGCTTTCCGAACAAGCTCTCATGTCCTCCTCTTTTTCTACTCTAAAAAAATTTCTCACAATACAATGTTTCACAATTCCTTTAATGTGGGGGCATACATCACCACTCAAATTTTATTGTTTGATTTTTATTTTTCTTGCAATTCCCTCTCTTGAAAATATTAGGTACAATGTTGCCCACGATGAGACATTTGCATCTTTCCTCTTTTGCATACATGATGATTCCTTCCTCTCTTGTATACAAGATGAGTTGATTTTCACATTTCCTCTCTTGGAAACATTACACATGATGTTCCTTAGGATGAGACATCGCATAAACAAAAGAAAAATCCCTTTGAAACGCCATCATTTTCAAAAATCATTGTCTTTTGTGGTGCCTTATCAAAGTTATCACAAGGTATAACTTTGGTATGGTTAAGCGGGAAGACCAACTACTGGAACAAATTTCTCCATAGCCACCTTTGTATGAGTGAGTACATACCAACCATGTGTATGTATCTCACCTCCTTCTTGGCATTCTCACTTGGCAAACAACCGAAAGTATCATCGGCCTAGAGTGATTACATCCTTTTCTTTCAGACAAATAGCCTAGATTTGATCCACAACTAGTTGGAAAAATGGTCGATGATTGATCCAAATCTTTTAACATTCCTTCCTCTCTTCCTTTAGTCCTTGTCATTGCATGATCATGTATCTAATTTTTCTGTAATTCATTCACCCTTGAATGATTCTCTTGCATTTATGTCGAGTTGACTTAGAATCTTGAATCCCTCAGGGCTTGACCACCTCCTTCATCTTTTGTGTTCTTCTTTTTTGACATTCTTCGTCATCTCCATTGGGATACTTTAGTGTAAGTTTGAAGAAATTTCATCCTCTCACTAAAGTGGTGGCTAAATGTGTCGCCAAAAAGTGTAGCCTTTGACACTTTTCACTCATTTAGACCCTTAATTATGGATTTTGGACCATTTTCAACCTCTTCTCACCCTTTTCCAAGCCTTATTTCAAAGTGTTGTAAGGTGTTGTAAAACAATTTCACACTTTCCTAGGCTTTTCATCACTCAATTAACCCTTTCTTATGCTATAATTATCCCTTAATACACATACATGCCTTACCTCAGTGTGTTTTGTGAGACAATCCTAACAAACAACAATAATCATACTCAAATACCCAAAAATCAAGGAAAAATGCCCAGGTGGACTAGATCACCACCTTGGGTGACCTAGTCCCATGTGGCATAAAATTTAAACATAACTTAAAATTCTTTCGAGATTTTGTCTCTAAAACCCTTAGGTCGGCTTGTATGGTGTTATTTTGGGAAAATTAGGGCATAACTTCTATAAATAATGGTTTTACCCCTCATTTTTCACCTCCTAAGCTTCATTTCTCTCCTCTTAACCTCTCATCTCTCCTTCTTCTCAAGCAAGCTAGGGTTTTGAGTATTCTAAGTCACCAAGACACCTATCTCAAGAAGCATCCAAGGGTTGAATCCTCCATTACTGCAACCTAAGATCTATCATCAAGGTAAGTTAAACTCCATTTTTTTCTTGCTTCATTACTTTATTTCATCTTCTTGGTTTAATTAATCAAAAGAGGTTTGACTAAGGCAAACCCCTAATCCCTAAAAATTAAGAATTTTTGCCTCTTTGCGTGATTTGTAGGTCTTGTAGGAAGATTTAGAAAATAAACAAACTGGAAGAATATTCAAAAATTCATCCAAGCTCTTCAAGGTTGGAGAAACCCTAGTTGAATCTTGGAGCACACCTATAGATCAAAATCTTCACTTTCGGGACCAAACACCTGAAGGAGTAGAAAACACAAACCGAGTGCTTCCACTTCCAGTTTTTGATCTTCATAAATTCACAAGAGGACTAAGTTGCCAACAATGGTGACCTAGTCCCTCTGAACTTGGTTTTTAGATATTTCTAGAGATCTAGATATCCTTTTGGTTGAAACGGACTCCCATGCAGTTTTCCAAAAGAAGGACTAGGTCGCCCAAAATGGTGTAAGTGTCCAATAGGCTTAAATTTTAGCATCAACATCATTTCCAACTTCTCCAAGTTTCCAAGTGTACAACCCTTTCATCTCCATCTTTTTGTCTTAGTTTAATGTTTATTTATTAGGTTATCTTGTACATACTTGCATATCATTATGTGTTCTCCAACATCTTTTACAATCCAATAGTTTACATTCAATAGATAGTTTATTTCATTAGTTTCTAGAATTTATGGCATCCCACACACATCACTTTAAGCCCCTAACCCATTTGAATGAACTCACCCAAAAAGACAATATCACTAGGTGAAAGAGAGTCCATTTCCTAACCTAGCTTCTAGGTGAAAAACCCTAGAAGCTCATTGGGGAATCCTCTTTCCCTTTTAGCATATCATCTTTTTGGTGGTTCAACGTGTAAGATAATGAAAACAAAATTAATAGAAATGCATAAATAAACAAATATATAGATGAAGTGAAGAATATTACTTGAGTGTCTAGCTCAAAACACTGTCACACTTAACTTAAATTGAAATCTAACTTATATTCTTACACATACATGCATCATACACCTTTATTCATTACATAACACTAGATATTTAGATAGAATCCTTCTTGTAGATTTTATTCCATAATATCAATTCAATAAAAAAAAATGGATAACTAGAAAACCATAAACTAGTAATTTCTAATAGCTTGTAACAAATCAACTAACTGAACTATGAACTCATCCCCTAACTTTATATAAAACATGGATATTTTTATTCAAATTTCTAACTAACTAAGAAACTAACTGCAATCATAAATCACCATTCCTAGATATGAGGATATGGAATTAAGATTGACTTATCCATCTAACTAAAACATAAAAAGAGACATATTTAAATAAGAACAACTTATATGTGAAACAAATGGGAAAATTTTCAACATTCAATAATAAATATAATTATAGCATCTATTCCTCCACAATTACCATGCTCAACTCCATAACTTCTTGCACTTGGATGGATTGAACTTCATTAATTCCCCATCATGTTGCTTTTGTATTCACTACAAATACTCCATTCTTGTTACCATGTGTTGAGATGTAGAGATATTAATGCATACAACATACTTATGCAACTAACCACAATAATTAAATCACAACATTCATTCATATACATATATTCATATTTAAACCATGCAATTCTATGAATATTTTCATCATATGTCATTTCAACAAAATGGGTTCAAGGTTGCAAAGTATGCATGAGAGGATAACACATTATGGAAGTTTTATCTAAAAGGTACTTTAAAAATATATGTAAAGTGTCTTAAAAGTGTATGAAAAGTAATAAAAATATACTAATAACCAGACCCATCATTCCCCCCTAACTTGTCATTTTTCTTGTCCTCAAGCAAAAATACCAAACTAAATCACCTAGGGAAGAATATTGTTAGAAAAAATGATCTACCTAAGATCCATGACTATGCTAACTCCATGTCCCTATTTGAGGTAGAAACCATTGTAGCATGCAAGCCTATTCGTCTTGTCTAATTTTGCATTCCTGTCATGATCATTACTTTGTCCAATCCAATGTGGAATTGGGTGAAGTAGGATAGGAGGGTGGTAAGTTAGTGGAAGCCACTCCACTCCCCTTATTCCTAAGATATCAATATACTTGTGTAACCTCTCAAACATGTGAATAAATTTGTGGAGGGAGTGAGGCTCCTTCCTTTGCAATTCTAGAGTCAAATTGTTCCATCTATTGTCCACATGTATTAGGCTATTTTGAAAAGTAGTAACCGACAATTGTTGAATCGTTTAATAATCCTTGAATCTCAAATTTGTAATTATCTTTCCTAGTCCCCTATGAGAAAAGAGTCATATCCATTGAGTAATGACTCTATCGGGATTCATTTCTTCTTTTCTAACCTATAGTGCTATTGTTTTCTCCTAATCTTCATATTTCTCCATTATTTCCCCATAGAGCTATTCATTTTCAAAATAAGATGTGAGGGATCTTAATTGAAAATACCCAACATAAATCAAGGTATTCCATTCGGTATCTTCTTCCATCACATAATTATGCAAAAAAAATCACATAATTGGTCTTTCTCTTCTAAACTGTTTTTGTTGAGGTAACTGAGAAAATTGTATCTCTTATTCAAAGAAAATGGTTGGTCATTAATAAACTGATTGAATTGAAAACTGAGAAATTTTTCCTTTAAAAAAAATATTTTACTATAGACGAAGGTCTAAATTCAAATATTTGAATAGCTCTATCAACCATTTTTGTTAATTTCTCCTCCAGTCTTTTCATTTCCAAATCCTTGGGTTCTAATGATGCATTCAATTTAATTTTTCTTTTCCCTAGTTTTTTTTTCCTTCCTAAGTTCGGTAATAACTGTAGTGTAGGAAAATGCATACCCTTGCATTTTCACACCTTTTTGGGCTGGAATTTCTTTGTTTATCCTTATTTATGTCTTTATTGGTCCTATTTTCCATCCACAAGCCTAATAAATCACATCTTTTTATGGATAATCCTAACAAACATAAAAGGATAAAAGATAATTTAATAATTTTGGATGTGTATCCCCGATTTTTGGATTGGGACTAAGATACCACCTAGGACATCTTTGTCCCCCAAAGGTCTCACAACCCTCTTGTTAAGATCACCTTAAAGGGGCCCCTTTTTGGATTTTGTGCCCTAAGTTTCAAGCCTCAAGACTAAGATTCCACCTAGGGTGTCTTAGTCCCTCTCAAATTATTTTCAAGATTTAATTTCAAATATTGGTATGATTTATGCTCCTTTAATTAATTATTTCATATATCAGCTTGTTGTGGTTTAATTTTGGGATATTAAGCATGTATAAGTATAAATACAATATTCTTTCACTCATTTTCATCCTAACATCTAAAAAGCATCCTAGAAACTTGAATACTCATTCATAATAGAAAATTTTAGTTCACAAGAGCATTCAAGAGAAATTCATCAAGAATTTGGAACCATCATCAAGATTCAAGCATCATGTCAAAGACATTCTTGCATCATGTGTGTTTTTGGGCTAACATTTGTCATGCAGGGTTTTGATTCCAGAAAGCAATTCAAGTCAAAACCTATCAAGCATTCCTTTGATTCAAGATCTACATTAAAGCTTGCCACTTCATACAAGTTTGTAGATTTCATAAGAATGGTTTAGAAAGTTGCAACGTAGCACTTTGTTCATTCATCATTTCCCTCCATTATTTCATTTCCTTTCAAGCTTTAATTACCAACAAGGGATTTGACTAAGGCAAACTCCCATTTACTAAAAATTAAAAAATCCTCTCTTGTGTGTTTATGTTTGCATATTTAGGTTGAAGATAATTTGAAGTGTAAATTTTTTAACTTACCAAGTTGCATTTCAAATTTGTCATCTTCACGTAAAGTTGCCTACAAACTAGATCTGGTGGTTTTAGGACCTAAGATCTGAGAAGAAGTGCATACATTGAGCCTCAAGATCATATTCATAGATTTCAGAAATGTAGATTGGGACTTGGACAATAGTAAGGGCATCTTAGTCCTCCCAACGGTATTTTACAAAGATTCCTTCAGATTTTGTTCTAACATCTGAGGATTTTGCATCTATCCTAAAAAATAGCAGCAGGACTAAGACAATAGTAAGGGTATCTTAGTCCTCCCTAAGATATTTTGATAGCATTTTTGCATTTCCAAAATCATCATTACATTTCTAGATTTCCAAGGTACACATATCCTAACTTTTTGTTAGTTAATTTTGGAATTTTTATTCATCATTTGGCTTGCATTACTAGATTTTGTGAGTTGACTGTTAAATTTTATTTTCCAAGCTTTTTCTTGGTGGTGAACCCTTCAAAGCCTAAAGAAACTTCCCTAGGTCATCCTCATTGATAATTGACTCACCTATGTGTTCATAGTCAATCAAATTTGGGATCTTAGGGCATTATGGAATGATAATTGGGAAAAGAGAGTGGTGTTATATGACCTAGGCCATAAAACACATCATCATCCCCCCTTTTCTTTATTGTTCATTTTGGTGAACTTGACATTTTAGAACATTTATTTTCTGATTTGGAGATCATTAAAGTCCTAGATCTAGGTTGCATTAATTTTTCACTGCATCTTGCATTAGTGAAAGTGAATCTAGGGTTTCTTTCTTGCATCCATTTATCTCATTGAAAATTTTAAAAGTTCATTCTTAATCATCCTAATTGAATTTAGGAACATTTTTATTGCATGAAAATTTGAAAAAATTGCATTCAACATTATATTTAATTGTTGTTATTAGTCACTTTATTTTGCATTCATTTGCAACCTTTTTTGTTTCTAAACATCAAGTCCCTGAGCAAGCAACCTAGGAACATTGTTAACAATTCAAATTCTACTTTTTTTTCTACGAAAATCGTTTACTGGGACAAAAACACCCTTACTGGCATCTTAGTCTCTTTGTGGGTTCTTGGCTTAGAACCTTGTCTAAGTTTTTTTCACTCTATTCCAGTTTTTGAAACCTCAAAATTTCACCAGTGGGACCAAGATGCCTTTACTGGTAGCTTATTCCCTACTAACTTTGATTTTTCAGTTTTCAAGGTTTGTAATTTCTTTTTTATTCTTCTTTTGGATTCTTCCAGTTTTCTATTACAATTTGCAGAGTTATTGTTATTTCAATTTATTTCATTTCAAGTGTATTTTTTTAATCTTGCATCATGAATATGTTCTTTGGATAGATGTCCCTAAAATCTTTTGTATATGTGTCATGTTGTGCATTTGGTAATGATCCTAATGACATTGAACACACTCATGCTCAATCCACTCCTAATGCATGTCCTCCTCATGATGTTGACATCATTGGAGAATATGGTGACAACATGAATATGTTCCTAAATTATTAGCTTAACAATTTTGAAGCCAATGCATCCTTTTATCCATTAATGAAACAACAACCATGCCCTACAATACCACCTCTTGAGATTTTGGGATACTTACATCCTGAAACCAAAACAAAAGTTGAACCTATGTTCCCTACAATAGGTGAACCTAGTTCCTCTAAACAAGAAAATACTTAACCATTTTATGATAAAAAAAGTAACAAACACTTCGATCAATCTAGAAGAAACTAATAAAAAACATGATTCACAATCTTGAGTAAAGAAGGAGTTGATACAACAAGTGAACATGTAATTACTCAACACCTAGATAAAATACCAACTAATGAAAACACAAAGGGGTTAGGATATCAAGATCACCCTCACAACATAACTTCTCCTAAAGAATACCTAAGGCTTCATAGAAATGGTATGGTGATCTTAGCTTCTCCTCCTAGTATGAATGTCTTTCTTCCCAAGGAGAAACCAATGATTCATAACAATGACAAGGATGATAGGATCACCTTAGGTCCTCCTACTAAACCTTCAGCCCAAGAAACAGGTGAATCTACCAAGTGAAAGAGGCCCTAAAAGTTACAAAAACTAAAGTTCCCTTGTCCACCACCTTAAAGTGAAAGGAAACTACAATTTATCTTTAGCAAAGAACTAGTAACATTACCACTAATGAAAGATAGGCACATACTATATCCTAAATATGAAAATGTTCCATATTGTCGATACCATAGAACTCTTGGACATACTAATGATGAGTGACATGCATTCAAGTTAGTATTGCAAAAATTTCACTTCGATGGAAACGATTTCCATTAAGTGATTGCATAGAATATGCTTTTCCATCCCTTGTCATGTAATAGTTGTAGAACATTCTATTCTCACTATTACGTGATATTTTCCATCACCTACCTTGGCTCATTCTTTTCTTGCGCTAAGTGTGGTAATGAAGTAGATAGCCTTGTCCTAGTAATTCATTTGTCATTGTCCCTTAGGTTTTTTGTCTACCTTCTTGTTATATAGAATGAGATTGGGAGGTAGATGACCTAATTTAGGTTGAATCATCTATGCCTTACTAGCCATTTTAATTATTTCATTTTCTTTTATTTGATTGCATGCATGTAATGTGATCCCTTGTATTATTTGATGTTTTCTCTCTCTATGTGTATTCCTCTATTTTCACCTACATTCTTCTATATGTCGTACTCTTTTTACATTTTAATTGATCTTTACCTTTTATTTTCATTTATCTTTCCATTGTTGTCCTTCTTTTTCCTTTTGGGGATGACACAAGGTGTCGAGACACCCTATGTCTCTTCCATGTTGACCCAAAGGATTTTTCATCATCTTTTCTTTATCTTTCCATTTTTGTCTTTTTTTTTCCTTTTGTAGATGACACAAGGTGTTGAGACACCCTATGTCTCTTCCATGTTGAACCAAAAGGTTGTTTTTTTTTCACTCTATTTGTCCCATTCTTCTAGTTCTATGTATTTGGGGAGTGATGATAGTTCTGAGCTCCCTAATATCATTGCAGAAAAGATAGATACTGACCTCGTATCCATAGATCCCTTATATGTTTCTAGGGGGAAACCTTCTTTTCCTTTTTCATGTTTTTTTAATTTAAAGTAGTTTCTCACATCACGGTGTTTAGCAATTTTTTAAAAGTGGGGGAATACATTGGTATGATTTTGGCATGATATAATTTGCATTTTTTCATTTCCTTGATGTGGTTTTCTTATTTCATGCGATGTTTTATTCTCTTTGTGGTGACATTGGGAGTAATTTCCTTCAAGAGCTTGATCTATCTTAGTGTATTACATTCCTCTTAGTGGTGATGTGACACACTACATTCCCTAAGTTGTGAATATCTTATCCTTTGATTTTTCATCTCTTGGAGACACTAGGAACAATGACCCCTAAGATTAATACTTTGCATGAACTATGAAAAATCCCTTCAAACATCCCTCTTTCTTGTTGTGTTACACCTTTTTACCTTATTAAAGTCATGGAGGTATGTCTTTGATATTGTTTCTTAGGGATCACCTAGTGAACAACTAGCTTCACTAGCCCTTGTGAGTGTACATTTTCTCTTTGTACCTTATTAAATTCATGGACACATGGCTTTGATATGGTTCCTTGAGGCTCATCTAGTGAACAACTAGCTTCACTATCCCTTGTGAGTGAGCATTATCTTTTTGTCCTTATCATAGTCATGGGGGTATGACTTTAATATGGACCTCTTAGAGCTCACCTAGTGGACAACTAGCTTCACTAGCCCTTGTGAGAATGTGCTTTCCTTTGCATAGTCGACAGTGCATTCCACTTGTAAGCCTTTTTCGATAAACAACCTAGAATCAGTCCACACCATGTTGGACGACCATTCAATGCTTGATCTATTGCATTTTCCTTTTTTCTTTTTCCTTTTTCTATCTTTGATGGTGTATGTTTGTGATCTGGTTATGGATTCATATATCATCTGCAAGTGTGTTTCTCTATGCATATGTTGGTCTTCCATGGGATCTTCATCCTAGGGGATTGGACACCCTCTTGGTTATTGTCATCTTATCTTACTATCATTCATACATTTGAAACCCTCTTGATTGTGTGGTTGGCTACTTTATGTGAGTTTCAAGAAAGTTCATCCTCTTACTAAAGTGGCGGTAAAATGTAGAGTATTAAAATGTATGCCCTTGCATTTTCACACTTGTTTGGATCGGCCTTACTTTTCTTATTCTTATCTATGTCTTAATTGGTCCTATTTTGTATCCACAAGCCTAATAAATTACATCTTTTTATGACTAATCCTAACAAACATCAAAGGGTAAATGACAATTTAATAATTTTCAATGTGTGTCCCTAATTTTTGGGCTGGGACTGAGATGACACCTAGGGGGTCTTTTCCCCCCAAAGGTCTCGGGACCCTCTTGTTGAAAGCACCTTAAAGGGGCCATTTTTCAGAGTATGTACCTTGATTTTCAAGCCTTGGGACTAAGATGCCACCTAGGGCATCTTAGTCACCCTAAAGTTATTTTTAGGATTTAATTCAAATCTTGCCAAGATTTAGCTTCCTTTAATTAGTTATTTCATATGTCGGCTTGTTGTGGTGTAATTTCAGGATATTAACCATGGATAAGTATAAATACAATTTTCTTTCACTCATTTTCATCCTAACATCTAACAAGAATCCTAACAATTTGAGTTTTTATTCATAATAGAAAATTTGAGTTCAAAACAGCATTCAAGAGAAATTCATGAGGAATTTGGAGCCATCATCAAGATTCAAGAATCATTTGAAAGACATTCTTGCATCATCTGTGTTTTTTAGCTAAAATTTGTGATGTAGGGTTTGATTCAAGAAAGCAATTCAAGTCTAGATCTATCAAGCATTCCTTTGATTCAAGATATACATTCAAGCTAGCCACTTCATACAAGTTTAAAGATTTCATAACAAGGGTTTGGTGAGTTGAAACAAATCACTTGCTTCATTCATCATTTCCATCCATTATTTCATTTTCTTTCAAGGTTTAATTACTATCTAGGGGTTTGACCAGGGAAAAATATTTTCCTCTCTTGTTTGTTTATGTTTGTAGATTTAGGTTTGAAGATCATTTGAAGTGAAAAGTTTTAAAATTAAAAAGTTGCATTGCAAAGTTGTCATCTTCACAAAAAATTACCTAAGGGCCAAATCGAGTGGTTTCAAGACCTAGGATTTGAGAAGAAGGAAATGAAAACACTGAGCCTCATGATCGAATTTAGAGATTTCAAAGATTCAGATCAAGACTAAGACAATAGTAAGGTTGTATTAGTCCTCACAAGGGTATTTTGTAGAGATTCCTTCAAATTCTATTTTGGCATCCAAAGATTCTAAATATGCCTCAAAAAATAGTAATGGGACTGAGACAATAGTAAGGGAATATTAGTCCTCACTAAGATATTTTGATATCATTTCTGCATTTCTAGAATCCTCATCACATTTCCATATTTCCCATATACACACATCCTAACTTGCTATTACTTATTTTTTTCATTTGCATTCATCATTTGGCTTGCATTACTAGGTTTTATGAGTTGAATGCTAAATTGTATTTTCCAAGCTTTTTCTTGGTGGTGAACCCTTCAAATCCTAAAGAACCCCCCTAGGTCATCCTTGTTGACAATTGACTCACCTACATGTTGATAGTCAATCCAATTTGGGATCCTAGGGCATTAAGGAATGATAATTAGGAAAAGAGAGTGGTGTTATATCACCTAGGCCATAAAACACATCATCCCCCTATTTCCCCATTGTTCAATAATCTTCATTAATTTAAATCCTAAAGAAAAAGTAGTATGGTAGGCTAGATTTTTTGCAATAGGGGGTCGTAGATCTAAGGCTACATTAATCGACAATATATGCCAGTAGGTCCAATTTATTTCCATGTTTGTAGGTCTGTATTCTCTCTTTCAGCTCCTTGATTCTCATTTCCTTTTATTTGTCTTTCTATTCATACCCTTTTACCTATTCTTCCAGTTTCTTTATCATTTCAAGGACTTCTTGAAGCTCCTTCCTTATTTTTCTATCCTCTAGAAATTCCTTTTCTTCTTCAAAATTCAAGCCATCACTGTCATCTCCTATACTATCAAAAACATCTCTAAGAGAGCCACTTGGAACTTCTTTCTTGGTCTTCTTGGCAATAAAAATATCCTTTGAATAAAAAATAGAGGAAGATACATACCTTCTCTTTCTAGGAGGCACATCAATGTTTTCAACATAAGCATTGTCAGGGTCAACTCTTTCCCTATCTTTGTCTGTGTCTACCACCAATGGATCATGATATTGCTTCTCCTCAACATTTTCTTCTTGTAATTGTTCCTCCATGTCTCCCTTCTAAATTTTGTCCTTTTCATCTTATTGAGCATTGGGGAGTAGTGGTTTCCTATTTAACTTTAGTCTCCTTTACTTTGTTACTCCCCTTTTTCCTTCCTGTATCCTCTTTTTTTACAACATTCTCCTACTTGTCAACTCCTTTTCTCTTCTTTCTCCCTTTTGAGGATGTTTACGTAGTAATTTTCATAACTCTATGGTTTTTAGAGGGTGAGGGTTCCTCTATCACCAAAACTGACACATCATGTTCCCTAGTCCTATTTGGTTGCAGATATGGGAAGCAGATGGTGTCATAAGGGAATCTTCCCTCTCATTTTTATCTTGCTCAAGGTTGACTTATAGTTCAGGCTCAGGTAGAAGTTCATCTTCTGATTTAGATGCCTCTAGCAACCATGAATTCCTTGCATTTCTTAAAATCATCCCAATCAACTTGTCAATGTTGAACTATCAAACTTCTCTTAACCAGTAGGGTTATCAAACAATGGTGAGACAATGTAGTATCAGATTGTTTCCTCTAATATTTAGAGGCAATTTTTTTCAATATGCTATATAGAAAATTGGGTATATTGACTAATTGGTCATGTCATAAATGGTTTAACAACTTGAAATGCACAATATATAAAATATTGTAGTAGTCATCACAAGTGAGCTATTTGATAATGTAGCACATTTTCCCTAAAATAATGGAAGGGAAATACTTTTAGTACCTTGTGATGTTGAATCTAAATTTTCACCTCATTCACAAAATGCTTCCCTCACTGCTACCACATCTACATGAACTAGATATTAAGAGATGGTACAAGGTAACCTTGTAACCTGATTAATTTCCATTTTTGAACCATCCACCACCAATCCCTTTATTGTTGCTTCATCATACTTCAACATGGTTGCAGAATCTCTTACGATCTCATTATCATATTCTATCAGCTTCAAGAAATAGTCTCACCATCCTACTCTGGTGAATAAAAGTAAAACCACCATATCCTCTAATATCTCTTTGTGAGCTAATGTTTCCCTATGAATTACATCACCTCTCATTATCTTGTTGCTTCTATAACCTCAAAAAGATCAAATTCTACAAGTTCAACTTCACCACTTAAAGGATGATATTAAATGCAATCTAACGAACTTGGGTGGGGGAAATAAATTTTTTTGATGAAAAATATACCCTTCCCCCAAAATTAAATTGAAGTGATCACACTTCATGCATAACTAGGTTTGGGTGATAGGATAATGATAAAAATTAATGGTGATAAAATCTACATGCATAATTTAAAGAATGAATAATAATCAATATGGAAAGAAAGCTAGCTTTAATCATGTGAAGTTACCTATCATACATGCATAATGGAAAGTAACACATATGAATTGAAAGGTCATATATCAAGGTATACAAGTGATGTGATCTGCATTGATTGCATAGGAGTGTATGAAAAGTCGTGTTTGTACTGGCAATGTGCACTTTATTGGGAAGTAAAGAACACATGTGTGCTCTAAGATATTTTGTAGGAAAAAAAATTAAATCCACTAAGTGATTATAGCATGCATCCAATAGGTATTGCAATGGGAACTCCAAGCATAGGGCTCGACTAAAATTTTCTTGTCAGGTCCCATCTGAATAGGTCCCTCTGGAGTAAAAAATAAATCATTATAGAGGTTGTGTTGTGTGTGCAGGTTATGTAAAACATGGGAAATTAGTCCTAGTTAATCTCAAAGGTTGAGTTGTGTAACTCAACCTAACTCAACCTCTATATTACTAGATGTGTTGGGTAATTCACTTCCTATTGAAACATTATCATACGTCCTAGATCCTAAATCAATAGAACTGTGTGCACCATACTTATCAATTAGAGATAGGATGAAATCATCGTGTTTAAATGGTTTCTTGTACAACTTGAGTCTATGTCCATTAACCAAGAGTGAAAATTTCACCTCATCAATAGTATGTAGTTATACTACACCATTAAGAAACAATTGTTGTATCTCATAGGGTCCTAGCCATCATGACTGCAATTTTCTTGGAAAAGATTTATATCTAGAATCATATAGAAGTGCCCAATATCCTACAATAAATTCTTTAGTCTTAATATATCAATCATTCCATTTAATCTATAGTTTTTGAACAACCACTATATGGTCCAATGCCTGCAATCTAATTTCACCAAGGGCATTCAAATTTTGCAACCTTTCTTTCTAATATTTTGTTAAGTCTATCCATAAATCAACTATTATACGTAAGGTTTTATATTCAAACTCTATGGGTAACACTGTTGTTTTTCCATAAACCAAATCATAAGGGGTAAACCCTATATTTGTCTTCCATGTAGTTTTTTATGACCAAATAGCTTCTTGTAATCTAGATACCCAATCTCTTATATGAATTTGCATAGTTTTTGTCAATATGTTCTCAATCTCCCTATTTGTAACTTCTACCTAACCATTTTCCTATGGATGGTATGGAGTAGATTTCTTGTGCTTGATCTAATTCTCCTTCACCAACTGGGCTATGAGATCTTATGTGAATTTTGGTCCTTGATTAGTCATTATCTCCTTAGGAACACTATACCTAGTGAATATTTCCTCATATAAGAATTTTGCAACATTGTCATCTCTAGCAAGCTGCAATTCTCTTACTTCTACCCATTTGGTTAAGTAGTCTATACACACCAGTATATATTCTTTGTTATTTGAAGTGGGAGATATAGGGCCAGCAAAATCTAGCCCCAATTTATCAAAAGGATCCAATGCTAGTTGGAACTGTAAAGGCATTTCATAACTTCTTGTAGGTCTCCCCATTCTCTAGCATCTATCACAACTTCTATTATACTTAACAAAGTCTTTGTGAAGGGTTCAAAAATATCACATTGTTAAGATTTTAAAAGTTATCCTCTTGACTATAAAAATTCCACCACAAGGTTCATCATGGTAGGCTTCCAATATATCAAACAATTCATCCTCCCTAATACATCTTCTCATACTATTATCTAGTCTAATATAGAATAAGAATCAATAAATCCAAGAATAAGGGAAGCATTTGTGAACTATCATTTCTCCCTAGGAGAGAAGTAAGCTACAATCTACCATATTACCAAGTAGTTAGATATATCAGCATAGCATGGGGTGTGCACATTTAGAGCAAATAGATTCTCACTAGGGAAAGAATCATCCACCACCCCTTTAGTTGATTAAGTAGGAAATCTAGAGAGGAAATCAGCAACCACATTAGCTTTTCTAGGCTTTTCAACTATTGTCATGTCAAATTATTGCAGCAAAAATAACCACCTTACAAGTCTTCCACCTACCACTAGTTTATTCATCAAGTATCTAATTTTTGTATGGTCTGTTTGTATGAATACTTGATAGCTATTAATGTAGTCTTTGAACTTTTTAATGGCATAGATAAGAACAAGAATTTATTTCTCAATTAAAAAGTAGTTCAATTATGCTCCTTGTATGATTTTTCTGATATAATATATGCCATACTCCTTAATCCCCTCTTTCTTTCCTAGGACAAATCCAATAGAAAATTTTGATGCATCAGTGTGAATGTGAAATGGAAATGTCCAATTTGGACCTCTCAAAACTGGTGCATTAGTAAAATCTACTTCTAACCTCTCAAAGGATTGCTGACAACTTGGTGTCCACTCAAATTCAATATCCTTTGTCAACAAATTAAACAAAGGGGTGGCTATTTCACTATAATCTTGAATGAATCTCCTGCAATAACCTACATGTCTAAGAAATATTCTCACATCATTATGTTTATGAGGGATGGGAAATGTAGATATAATCTCAATCTTTCTAGGTTCAACTTGTATCCCTAAACTAGAAATAAAATGTCCCAAGGCAATGCCTTCTATCATCATCATAAAACATTTTTCATTGCTCAATGATAAATTATTTTTAGTGCATCTTTCAAGACTCTAAATTTTGCAAAGACTCATCAAATGTTTCACAATATGTGGTGAAATCATCCATGTAAATCTCCATCTTATCATGTGTGAAATAGAAAAAATACTAAGCATTACTCTCTAAAATGTGGCTAGAGCATTGCACAAACAAAAATATTAAAACAAATATGCATAGTTACCCTAGGGATAGGTAAAAATCATTTTATCTTGATCTTCAAGTGTAATATTAACTTGGTTATAACCACTGAAACCATCAAGAAAGGAGAAGTATTTCTTTCCTATCAAAGAATCAAGAACTTGGTCAATGAATGGCAATGGAAAGTGATCCTTCCTTGTGGTAGTATTTAGTTCCTTGTAGTCAACATAGACTCTCCATTCACCACCCTTCTTGGTAACTATGACTAATGGTGAAACCCAATCACTATCTGATATAGGGTATATGAATCCTGCACTCAAAATCTTTTGCAGTTTGCCTTTCACAATCTCTTTGAAAGTTGGATTCATATGCCTTTGTTGATGCCTTATGGGTCTTTATCCATCATTAATGTAAATCTTGTGCATGCATAAGGTAGGATCAATAGCTTTCATGTCACTATAATCCCATGTAAAATCTATGCAAGGATTTATATTGTTCATCAGTCAATTCATTATTAACATTCAACATTTTTCTAGGCGTGATCTCTAATTGCATAAAAATTTCTTGTACAAAGGATAGATCAAGGCTAGGTATTATTGGCAACCATTGTTGGGGTAACAAAGTATGGATTATTTGGGATATCTCTTGTGAGGAACTTGTAGGTATTATGCTTTCCAAGGGATGTTTCAAGTGGGATAGACAACCTTGTTGTCATGAGTGCCTTCCACTGTCATTTTGTATGATATGAGATATCAACTTATCCTCATCTTAAATATCTAGTAGGGGGATAAATTCAATGGTCATTAAATTATGTAGTGATTAGCTATCCTCATCATCTAGGTGTGGCCAAAAGGTCTACTCAAGATCTTGATGTGGTTGAGCTAATGGATAGAGTAATATGTTCTTGGTTAAAATTTTGTTGGATATGATCATGTTACCTAACCTACAACCTATGAATGCATTTATTGTGGCTAACCAAGGTAGACCTAGGATCAGTGGATAACCAACAAGATTAACTTTGGCCTGAGGTACTATAAATTTAGTAGGGTAATCCCAAGAATCTAATGCAATGATCAGGTCCTCAATAGATCCTTTAAGCTTAACTATATACCTATTAGCTAATTGTAAAATTATGTGAACAGGCATAAGGTTGGTTAACCTATAGAAGCTACATGGTCTCCTTGGTCATTACATTAATTATAGCACCCAAATCTATCAAAGTATTCTTAATAAGAGTCCCATTGATTTTGACATCCACTACTAGACTACCAAGATCTGTATATTTGGGAATAGTTATGTTTCCCAATATTATATTAGCAAGGTTACCCAAAGTATGAAATTTTTATAGGTTCTTTCTTTTCCTTCATGGATTTTAATTCAGAGATCCCTCATAGTCTTAGTATAGATGGGAATATCTTTGATAGCTTTGATTAAGGGGATTTTAATGCTGAAATCTTCCAATTGGCTTAGAAGATTAGTTTCAGCCTATGTGTGTTGTTGTTGGATATCCAAAAATTTAGGGAATGGGGGATTTAGATGTGATGTAATCTGGAGCCCTTGATTAGACTCAAATTCCAGAGGTGGGTTATCTGATGCTTCTTGTGTGGGTTCTTCATGGTATAATTCTGAAATTTTGCGAGATGAAGGTCCTACAAGCTACTTCCATGATCTGGAATGAAGTTCACTCACCTCTACCCTATAAGTGGGGTATTGGACATCCTCATTGTTATAAACCTACTGAACAGGCTTAGTGTTAGGGTTTGTTTTAGGTTGGATAGGTATTTTTGATGGTCTAGGTGGCTGAGATTAAGAATTTTTTGGGGGAATTATAGCTTTCTATTGAGGTGGAGGAGGTAGCATAGGTGGCTAGTAATTCATATTATTTTTCCTTGGTTGACCTCTCTTCCACTAAGGTTACCAGTGATTCTAGTGGTTTGGCCATTTTGTATTGTAGTTGGAACCCTAAAAGTTTTTTTGTGGCCATGGGTTTGTCTACTAGTTCCAATTTGGCTAGGCTTGTGGCCATTGTTGAGGACTCTGCCATTGGTTTTGATTTGTTTGTCAGGGCTAAGAGTTTCAGGTAGAAATTTTTTTATTGCTCAAAGGGAAAGATGGATTAAAACCAAGGGGGGGTTTGGTGTCATACCTTTTCTTTGCTCCCATGACCTCCTTTCTACTATGTAGAGTATTTTTCCATCATCTCCTTCATTTTTTTGGAAATATAGTTTCTCAATCTTCTCTTGTTTGATAATAGCCACTCGTTTGCACTTACAATTGGCTCTCTTATGCCTATAGTTAGGACAGTACATAGTGAGCATAGCTTCATCTTCCTCCTACTTCTTCTTGATATGGATGGTGTCCAAATATGATTATAGATGATTGATTATATCCTACTTAATTTTGGACAATAAATTACTGATTTCAACTTTGAAACCCCATTAGAGGACTTACTTGTGATGGATGACCTCTCCCCTCTTGGATTTGTATAAAGAGTCCTAGAACAATTCCTACAAAATTTACAAATGTCTTCAAATGGACCTATAGAAATTTATTCTCCCCCAATAAGGTTGAGATCATCCATACATTCTTCATTAATCCCCCTTAAAAATACCCATTTAAGCGATTCCTCTGATAGTTTATGTTGTGGGTTCTCCTCAAAGAAAATTGAAATATTTCTATATAATCTTCCAATGGCTCATCCTCTTTTTGAGACATTGAGAAAATTCATCTCATCTCTAGTTCAATCCTCTACAATAGTCCTTGTATTTTTCTAAGAACTTTTTCTTCATCATGTCCCAATCTTAAACATCCCCACCAAGCCTTGTAAACCATCAAAGGGTAGCATCCTTAAGAGTAGCTTGGAAGAGCTTGAGTCAGTGGGCATCAGAAGTATAGTCATAACTTCTACACAAAACATCAAAAATAAAGAGGAAGGTATTTGGGTCCTCAGTTACCAAGCCATTAAATATTGGTAATGTTGATGGGGGATTATTTTTCAACACAATAGCTCTAGCTTGGTTAGCAATGGGGAACTCAAATACACAATGTTCTGGTGGATTAGGATCTACCATTGTTGGGAAGGTCCCTTCAGTAGTTGTGGAAGATGATGATGATGATGAAGATGATGAAGATGGAAAGACAATTTTTACTCTTTCAACAGTCTCCATAGTATAATCAACAAAATCACTAGTATCATCTTTGTCTTGACTGTCTAAAGGGAGGAATTTTGCTTGGTTATCTCTCTGCCTCTGTATTTAGTAGGTTTGAATTTATATGGAAATGGCCTTGCATAGTGTTAGTATAACTCCAAGTTTTTTTGAAGATGAAATATATCAGTCCTAATGCAGAATAGAAAAATTAACTATGAAAACTTATAAAAATAGGCCTATGAAGATAACACCATCCCTAGAAATTACGCCAAAAATGTAGAGGCAAACTAATGTGTTATGGACTTGGTAAATTCCACATAATTCAAGGGTGTGTCAAGCTAGACAATCTTCTTGACATTACAAGCCTACATTAAATTATCAACCAAGGTGCATAAACTTATGATGGTACTTCACTATATGTGTCTTCATAGGTTTAAGCTCACCTAAATTACTCTATTCAAACTTATTCAAATTATTCTACCTTACTAGAATTGACAAAAATACAAAAGCAATAAAAGTAGTTATAGAACCTAATAGCTATGGGCACCTATAGCATAAGTTGTAGATGACTTCTATGTACGAGTGTAGAATTAGTCTGAAACTATTTAGAATGAAAAAATAACCAATCCTAAGCTCTGGAGTACTATGATTTATCTTTGTTCATGAACAATTATGACTTTAACTAGCCATAAACTATTCAACTTTGTAATGCACGTGTAAGATAATGAAAAAACAATTAATGGAAATGCATAAATAAACAAACAAATAGATGAAGTGAGGAATAGTACGTGAGTGGCCAGCTCATAATACTATCTCACTTAACTTAAATCAAAATATAACTTAGATTCTTACACATCCATGCATCATACAAATCCATTCATTGCATAACACTAGATATTCAGACATAATACTTCTTACAGATTTTATTTCATAATATCAATTCAACATGTTTTTGGATAACTGGAAAACTAGAAACTACTAAATCCTAATAGCTTGTAACAAATCAACTAACTGAACTATGAACTCATCCCCTAACTTTATACAAAATGGGGAGAACTTTATTCATATTTCTAACTATTTAACTAACTGCAATCATAAATAACCATTCCTAGATACGAGGATATGGAATTTAGATTGACTTATTCATCTAACTGAAAAGGAAAAAGAGACCTATTCAAATAATAAACAATTTCATGTGAAACACATGTGAAAATGTTCAACATTCAAGAACAAGTATATTTTTAGCATTTATTCCTCCATAATGGCCACACTCAACTCCATAGTTTCATGCATTTGGACGACTTGAACTTCATTAATTCCCCATCACGTGCTTTAGTATTCGCTACAAATACTCCATTCTTGTTACCATGTGCTAAAGTGTAGAGAGATTAATCCATACAATATACATATGCAACTAACCACAATAATTAAATCATAGCATTCATTCATATACATATGTATTCATATTTAAACCATGCAATTCTACAAATATTTTCACAATATTTCATTTCCACAAAATGGGTTCAAGGTTGCAAAGTATGCATGAAAGGATAACACATTATGGAAGTATTGTCTAAAAGGTACTTTAAAAAAATATGTAAAGTGTCTTAAAAGTGTATGAAAAGTAATAAAAATATAATAATAACCAGACCCATTAGATAGGATCATAGTGAATCTTGAGAATTAAAAGAAATGGAAGAGTAAATGGGGCTTATCAAGAGGAGACTGAAGGAAGCAGTAGATAGGAAAAATATATATGCTGACATAAATAGAACCTTTAGATACTTTATAGTCAAAGATGAGGTATTTCTAAGATTTAGCCTATAGAACAATTCTATTACCTTTAGGATGTCATCCAAGTTGGCTCTGAGATATGTGGGACCATTTGATGTGCTGGAAGTAATCAACCCAGTTGCTTACAAACTTGCTCTACCCCCTACTCTAGCTTGACTCCATAATTTGTTTCATGTTTCTTTATTAAAACCATACTTCCCAAGTGCGTCTCATATACTTGATTGGTGTTGTTTACAGGTGGAGGATCTAGGAGTGGCGCTAGTGGAGCCTAATAGAATCTAGATAGATATAATTTCAAGTTGTGAAACAAGGAAATTATTTAGTATAAGGTCCAATGGGACTAGTATCATGATAAAAATTCTACATGGGAGGATGCAGAACAAATAGAATGCTCCTTCCCTCATTTTATTTCCTAAAAAGACTAATGATGATAATTTTTGTATTGTTGCCCAAAATTTTGGATTGATGTGCTTTGAAGTTTTGGCTTGACACAATATGAATTATGATTATCTATATATATTGATGCTTGATATTTTTATTTGGTACACCATGATGTTTGATTTAGAAAAAATTTGAATCAAAAAATATATGTAAAACTAATTTGTCTTGATCAGACATTGATGATGATGTCTCTTTTAAGTGGGGAAGGATTTCATATCTCAATCTCCTTTCTACATTTTAAAAATTGGGAAATTGAAATAATTGGAAATAGAATTAAAATTTTATTTATGAAATGGAAAAATTGCAATGATGCAAATAAAAATGAATATTATGTAATTTATTGATTTAAGAAATTATCATTTTTACATGATTATTGGTTGAAGGTTACTGATAAGTGGACAAGTTTAAGAATGTGTATGCAGGAAGCAGGTTGAAGGATGATACTTTGATTTAGTTAGGAACACCTAGCTGAATGACCATAGTAAGCAAGGATGGAATCTAAAATGCCACACACCATGATAGAATATGACATATGCATATGAATGAAAAGTTGATAATTGCATTTATACTTGGTGTGAGAATAATAATGAATGGAAAGAACAATTTGTGCATTCTTTCTCTACTTTATCTAATTCGAAATTCATATTCAATAAAGTGAATAAGAAATTTAACTTGTATGAAAATGAGAGTTTACTTGATCAGTCTCTTGGATAAATTCAAAATGTGATTTGAATAGACAAGTGATTTTATAAATGTAATGTGTGAAAAATTATTTGTAGGGGTATGAATATATATATATATATATATATATATATATATATATATATATTAATTCATATGTACATATAAAATGTGAACGAAATCCTTTGAATATTACCTCTCTAGAGAGAGCTATAGAAGATTGTGAGGGATTTGAATACTAATAACTCCCCACAAAATATAGATGAGGTTGATTCCCTTATGTGGGAGTGGGCGGCCAACTCACATTATGAAAAATGCAAAAAATTAAGACCCATATTCTACCCAAAAATTGCAAGACTGATTTGAATTGGGGAATAAGGGGAAAACATTAGTAGAAGAGGAAAAAGTAGAAAAAGAAGGAAGTAACTCAAGGAGTAGAATGAAAAAGCTAAGAAATATTGTAGAGAAGAAAAATCACCATGCCAAGCTTGTGTTAATTCAAAATCATATAATTATCTTTACATCTTAAAAGAATTATTTTCTTTTACATTCTCTATGTTTATTATGCATGTTTAATATGTGTTATTATTGATTTGACGTGAGCCCTAAGGGTAGATCTTATGAATATCTACAAATATTTTATGTTTTCAACTATTTGTGAGCCCAAGGGGTCGAGCTTATAAGGCTATGTAAGCTCATAACTGTTAATCAACCCCATGTTGAGTCAGATCTCATTTCCAGAATGCATCACTTATGCACATGAAGTTTATCATTCATGGTCTAGGCCTATTGGCCAACCCACATGTTTCTCCCTTTTAGTTTATGTTTTATTTGTATGTATTGTGTTTTAGTGTCGAAAAATGTCATTGGTGACATTTTCACACTTGTTTGGGCCCTCCTTGTAAAATTGAGCTTAATGGTGCCTTGACTTAGTGTTGTAATGTGTTTAACACACTCATATTAGGTCTTGGGATATTGTCAACTAAATAAACACAATACTTCCTTATTTTAGGTGTTTTAAAGTGTTTTAACACACTTTCAAACTTTTCTAGGGCTGTCATTAATAATTGGGCTTCCTTATGCTTTAATTGGCCTTATTTTGCATGCACAAGTCTTATTGAATGTATCTTTTCAAGGATGATCCTGACATAAATCAATAACCAATCATAATTTAGGTTTTTTCAGGTTGTGTGGCCTAGATTTGATGGTCTAGGACTCATACACCACCCTGGGTGTATGGGTCCCTCCTAGGGTTTTTGGGTCTCGATCCTGATTTCACACCTTTTTAAGAATTTTTTAATTTCATCCCATAGATTATGCCTAATGGGACTCATTTTTGACCTTTGGCGTATGAGTCCCATGTGGCCCAAAATTAGAATTAATTAAAATTATTGGTAAGATTTTATCCTCCTAAATGTGATGTCGGCTTGTAGTGTTGTAAATTTGGGAATTGTTCCATAATTTAGTATAAATACAAGTTTCTTTCTCTCATTTTCACCTTCGGCAAGAATTCAAGTATTCATGCATATAGAATATTTGAGTTCACAAGAGCATTCAAGTGTCTACAAGAGCATTCAAGAGTTTTCAAGAGCAAATTATCAAGCATTCTAGAGCATTGTTCAAGCTTCAAAATTCATGTCAAATATTTCATGCATCATGTTCATTTTTGAGCTAACAATTGTGAAGTAGGATTTCATGATTCAAGCAAGTGTTCAATTCATGATTTATCATATTCGAGAAAGAGTCAAGATCTACACCCATTGGATCCATTTCATACATGTTTGCAGCACTTCATTTCCAGGGTTCGGTGAGTTGCAACATCTTATTTTGTTCATTCATCATTCCCCATTCCTATTTCATATTATTCCAAGGTTTAATTATCAAAATAAGGTTTGACGAAGGAAAACCCCTTTGCACTAAGAAAACAACATGTTTCCCTCTCTTTAGTGTGTAATTTGTAGGTTTAGATTGAAGAATAATTAAAGAGAAAGTTTGGAGAAAGTTGTCAAAGTGTTCAAAGTTGTCACCTTGCATTGGAGATACTTGGAAGACTTCTACAGGTTGAAAATCAGAGTTTCAGATACATATATCAATTTGGGAGAGAAGATTAGACCTTGAAGACCAAATTCAGACTTTAAAGTTCTATAAAATACTAACTAGACTAATTTGCTAGTTTTGGCATATGAGTCCTAGTTTAGGTCAATTTTCATGTTTTTATAGATTCAGATACCCATTTGCCAAATTCATGTTCTTGCACAGAAACCCAAATCTAGGACTGATTCACTTAGTTTGGTGTATGAGTCCCAATTAGCATTAAATCATAATTTCTAGCAAGCCTCATTTAGTCCTTTTCAGGTTTCCAAGTGCACACATTCCATCCTATAGCTTTTTATTGTTTTACATGTTTTTCTAGGTCATTTAGTTAAAGATTGCATCATATTAGGGTTAAGCATTACATGTTACATTGCATTTATCTTTCCAAGTCTTAACTTGGTGGTGAACCCCTCATTAGTGTACAATCAGCCCCTAGGACAACCCTATTGCAAGATCTCTTTCTCCTTTACATTGATATCTCTAGGGTTTCTTCTTGAATGAAAGAGTGAGAAAGATTGTTGGTTTTCTATCTCCCAAGCATAGAAAACATACAATTTTCACCCTTTCATTTTGGTGAACCTGCATTTAGAACATCATAATTCTGATTTAGAGTGCATCATCATCCTATATCTTTCTTGCATTAATATTGCATTATAGTTTGCATTAGTTAATTGGCATCCTAGGGTTTCTAATTTTTCATTAGTGAAAGTGCATATAGCTTGCATTTTTGCATCTCAAAACATTTAAATTAATATAAAATTTTCATTTTCACTTAGGTTATGGATCAGACAACATAAGAAGCATCAAAATCAATTGATTTTTTTTGAAAATTTTGAAAAAAATCATCATTGGAACTCATATACCCCTCTAGGTGAAGCAATCCCACTACAATTTTGCATTACATTTTCCAATATTCAAAGCTCTATTTTTGTGCTCTTGTTTTTTGTTTGTAGCTTCTTTTTTTTAGTTTATAGACTTTTTGTTATAATCATTTCATTGTTCTTAGATTATATTGAATTTGCATCCATCTTTCATTTAGTAGCCCTTGCATGAGTATTTAGTGTCGTATTTCTAATATTATAGTGAGACAAAGTTTCAGACTCATGTCATCCCACAATAGCACAATATTCATGGATCTTGGGTTATCTATCTCTTCCACTCCTAGTATTGGCACTATTACACTAGGTATGGACCATACCCTTAACAACTCCTTACCTTCAAGTAGTGAGACACATGCTAAAATAATGGTTGCTACTGTCCCACAAGAAAACATAATTCAAATCCATGAAGACTTAGCAAACCTACAACATCAAGTGTTAAATGACAATATTTCAACTATTTCCATCCCTACTATAGATAACATTCATCACATTCTTGAAAGTGAAGACGAACCTGACCATGTGAAAAACATAGTTCAAATCTTTCGAAAACACCTCACCTCAACCACTAGTTGTTGTTTACCAAACAATTCCACAAGCCAAGGAGGAATTCAAATTCCTCCACCCACAACAATTGCATCAATTCCTACCTATACCAACCCTCAAGTCACAACAACAATGCAAGAAACTAGTAATGTGATTCCTTCCTTGGGTATTTTTTCTAGCATCCCTAGTACCTTTGTGGCATCACATATCATATCGCCTATCACCTTACTACATGTAATCATTCCATTTAGTTGTCCCTCAAACACATACACCCCTCCACCTCTTTCACCTCCATCGCATAACACAAATAATGACCCTATCATAAATTAACTCTTCCAAACCATTTCATCCCTTCAAAATAAAATTTCCACCATCAACCAAAATCAAAATTGCCCACCTATATATTATGTCAAAAGCAACCCATTATCCTTTGGAGATATTGCAAACACTGATTCCACAAGGTGTAGAGGTACCTAGATACGAGAAATATGGGGGAAAGGGAGATCCTTCTAACCATGCCAATGCTTATACCACCTTATGTAGTGACTTTGTCCTTGATGATAAACTCTTGGCTAAGCTTTTCCCTAGGTCCTTGAATTATAATTCCTTGGAATGGTTCTCTTTTTTATCAAACAACTCAATTCTTTCATTCAATGAAAATTTTGAGGTATTTTTCAACCATTTCAAAGTTCATATGACTCCTAAGATGACCTTGGCTGATTTGATGAGATGTAAGAAAAAAAAAAGTAGAAAATATTACTGACTTCATTTGATGCTCTCAATCGCTTTATTCTCAAATCGATGTCAAGGTTCCCGACCCTCACCTTCAAAATATGTTCATAGAAAATTTACAAAGTAAGATACAAGACAATATTACCATGATGAAATTTCCCTCCTTCATGCAATTTTGTACCGCTCTCCATGATTATCAAAATTCAGTTAGTAGTCGAGATACAAAGTCCTCTTCTAGCCGAACTGAGAAGTTTGAGTCCACAAACCAAAACAATTACAAAAATTTTATAAAACAAAAGAATGGTTTCCTCCAACTAAATCCCCCCAAGTAACCACTGAACAAGTCAATAACCAAGTAGCTTCCGTAAAAGCAACAGTAACCTTTAGCTATGGGAACCCGAAAAGACAATTCACTCCCCTACCAAACACCCCTCATAATACAATGTCCCAACTTTTAGAACAACAAATTATTGCCTTTCCTCCCATTAAAATCTCCTAATCCTAATAATCCTTTACCTTTAAACTTTAGATCAAATTCTTATTGCCATTATCACCAAAAAAATTGACACGATATGGAACATTGTAAGTGTCTTAAACATCTTGTGCAAGACCTCATTGATTTTGATCGACTTTCCATTAGAGGTGTTAATGATCAAGGAAATAATTTTGTTGCCCCTCCCAACAAAAAATTACAAATTCTTACCAACCCCATGTCGAAACATAATATTTCATTTTTTAAAGCTAGTGAAACTACAAAGACTGATGTGATGAATTTTGACATGGAGGATGAGAACATAGATACAATTCAACAAAGTCCTATAGATACTGATCAACAAGAAAAAAATCCTATCAATATTTTGGTTGCATTGGTTCAAACTCAACATCGTAAGGGTTGGACTAAAAATCCTCTTGAGATTGCTTTCTCCTCACAAGATATACTTAAACATGCACCCAATGGTCCTCTTTACATAGCCAGCCAAATCTATGATAAGCATACTAATGGGATATTAATAGATTCCATCTATGGAGATAATTTTATTACCAAGGAATTATTACTTCTTCATGAGTTCAGTCTATCAAGATATATATGATAAACTGACAGCATGGATCAAGATGCATAACATTTTTTCTTGCCCTATGATGGGATCAATCACCTTGCCTTTACAAATAGGACCAAAAAAATTATATATCTAATTCTTCATCATCCAATAGTCAGACCAATTTTGTGTGAAGCTAGGCTATCCATGGCTTTACTCCATGAACACGGTCCCCTTAGTCATACCTAAATGCTTAAATTTTCCCTTTGAAAATGAAATTTTCACCATTCATCATAGTGGATTTAACCTTTTGTCCTCCTATGGAAAATTTTCCTTAGATTTCTTTTGGACCGAGCCTATAAAACCTATCAAGCCATGAGAAGAATTCTTTTTCAAATCCTATCAAAAGTTAAAGAAAAATAAAATAGTAGAATTATCCCTCAAAAATGTCCCTCAACCTATGACTGATTCTATCATCCTTGACGAAACCATGATTAAGCCTAAAGAAAATCCAAAAAACCATGATCAACCTAAGACAAAACCTTCACCTACTTCCTAAAAAATACCAAGAGATAATGAAAACAATCTCGTCAAAACTCCTAGAATAAAACACATTTACAAATTCAAAGAGAAAGTGGTTGAAAAACCTCATGTGGTTCCTTCCATTCCTCCCCTTAGGGAGGAAAAGAAACATATGGTTGATCAATCCACTCCTACACAAACACAACTTGAAAACATAACTAAAATAAATAGAGGTGCTAGAGAGTGTAGTCATAGATTTCATGCCCTTTCTCAAAATTTAAATGAAGAAAACAACAAAGAAAATAAAAATCCAAAGTTGACTGAAGCAGTACATGATGATTCTACCCCCTCCTCAAAACAAAAAGATCATATAATGCAACCACAACAAGAGTTTTACCCTTCTTTAGACATTATCGTTTGACCTCCTATTGTGATTAATTTAGAAGATGATGAGGAATTTTATTAACTTGATGAAGAGGTGCATAATGAATTGAATACATTGCTTTCCTCTTCCATGAGGTTAAATGAAAACTATCCTAAGAAGAGTGTTGAACCTGGTGATGGCCCTAGTTCGACACTTTCTATTGTCATTTTGGCTAGTTTCCCACCTTCTATATATGATCAACAAGATTGGGATGCAAATTACCTGCTCATAGGTTGACTCACATGTGCCTTACTAGTCTTTTTCATTGTTTCATTTTGTTTTACATGATTGAATGTGCGTGATGTGATCCCTCATGATGTTTTTTTGATGTTCTATCTCTCTTTGTGGAATTCCTCTATTTGTACCTACATTCTTCTCTATGTCCTAATTCATTTTGTCTCCCTCATTTGTCTTGTGTTTTCCTTTTGGGGATGACACCAGACATCGAGACATTCATGTCTCTTCCATGTTGACTCAAAATATTTTCCTTTACTTTATATTTTCTTTTTATTGTGTTTTCCTTCTAGGGATGACATACGGTGTCGAGACATTCATGCCTCTTCCATGTTGACCCAGAATTTGTTTCTTTGTTTTTGCTCTCTTTGTGGCATCCTTCCAGTTCTATGTATTTGGGAATGATCATAGTTTTGAGTTCTCTAAAATCATGGTAGCAAGAACATACTAACCCCAAATATATAGATCCCTTATGTTCTTTTTGTTTTCATTTTGGGGGTAACTCCTCTCTTTTTCTTTGCATGATGTAGCTTGATTTGGAAACATATGAATTGGAATAGGGCTTTGCAAGTTAGCTCTCATGTCTTCTTTTTTGTTAGCATTTTCCATTTTCTACTTTAAAGTAATTTCTCACAGCATGGTGTTTAGAAATTTCTTTAAAGTGGGGGAATATATTGGAATTATTCATTTGCATTTTTGTTTTTCATGGTTCATGGTGTAGTCTTCTTACTTTATGCGATGCGTTTTTCACTTTGTGGATGATATTGGGTTTGATGTCCTTCAAGAGAATGATCTCTCTTAGCGTATTACATTACTTATAGTAGCTAATACAACACACTACATCCCCTAAGTTTTGAATCTTTTATTCTCTAATTGGTCCTCTCTTGGAGACATTAGGCACAATGTTCCCTGAGTTAAGACCTCGTATGAACTAAGGAAGACTCCTCTAAATGTTCCCTATTTTTCAATTTTCATTTTAAATTATATGGCCACTTTGCATAATACATCTTTCATGCTTGTGGATCCATCTCATTTTTTCATGAATTTAAATCATACAAAGTTTACAAAGTTTACTTGCCTCGTGAAGCTCGAAGTTCATTGTTCATGAGATCCAAGCATACAAAGTTTTTCTTACCTCATGAATCTCAAAAATAATTTTTCTATGTGGTACCTTATTAAAATTATCAAGAGGTATAACTTTAGTATGGTTTTTGATGGGAAGCTCGATTGAGGCATGAATTTCCCATAGCCACTTGTGTGTGAGTGTGAGTGCATACTAGCCATGTGTTTATGTGTCAAATCTTTTAGATCCTCACCAAACATACAACCTAAACCTTCATTGCCTCAGAGTGAGATTTCATTTTTCAGACAAACAACCTATATCTAATCCACATCACAATGGACAAATGGTCAAAGCTTGATCTTCCCCTTTTATTTTTCTTCTTTCTTGATTTTAAGCAATTTATGCTTGTGCCTTTATGATGCTCTTTATCATGTTTTATGTGTGTTATTTTCTACCTATGTGGGTTTTCCATGGGATCTTGATCTTGGGGGATTGATCACCATTATTGATAGTAGTCATCCAATCTTTCTAGCATTGGTACACTTGGAGGCCTCTTGAACTGAGATTTTCTACTTTAGTGTGAGTTTGAAGCAAGCTCATCCTCTCACTAAAGTGGGGGCTACATGTAGTGTCAAGAAAATGTCATCGATGATATTTTCACAATTTTTTGGGTCCTCCTTATCAAATTGAGCTTAATGATGCCTTGACTTAGTGTTGCATTGTGTTTAACACACTCGCATTAGGTATTAGGACCTTGTCAAGAAAATAAACTTAATCCTACCTTATTTTAGGTGTTGTAAAGTTTTGTAACACACTTTCAAACTTTTTTAGGGTTTTCATTAAAAATTGAGCTTATTTATGCTTTATTTGGCCTTATTTTGCATCTACAAGCTTCATTTAATGTATTTTTTTGAGGAAGATCCCAACATAAATCAATAACCAATCATAATTCAAGTGTTTTTAAGTTTTATGGTCCAAATTTGGTGGTCTAGCACTCATACACCACCATGGGCATATGGATCATGTGAATATAAATTTCCCCAAGCTCCCTTCAGGTTATTTTTTATTTTTCTAAGTACTAGCCCATGTCCCATTTTTTGAACATCATCAGGCTCTTTTTTGTAAAAGCTTCATCCAACTACTGCCATGTGTCTTCTAGGTTCTATTCATAGGAATTTCTTCCTTCACTCTTCCAATAGTTCTTGACATGCCTCCATGTGTTAGCATCACACACCCTTTAAGGCCTCTTCCTTCTACTTCCCTATCGAGCCCTGATCACATGCCACATAGCATGGGTTTGCATACACTTCTTGGTAGACCCCACAAACAACATCCTTCATAAGGAAGACCTCCACGTGTCTTCATCACAAATATCTTCATCGTAAGGAGGGAGGAATGAACCATAGGCCCCGACCTTTTGCCACATGGATCTTGTGAGTAATTCATCATGCAAGAGTAGGGAGCAAGCAACAACCTCACCATGATTGCCATGTGTTCTAACTGCTGTTGTGAGTGAGCGATGCATGTTGGCACTCTGTTCTACTACAACCACTACCATCATTCATAGGGAATGCATCTAGCTTGAGGGTGACCACATTCATGGATCAAACCTTTTTCCATTGTAACGATCAAGGGAAATCATTACTATGTGCATCATTGCTCATAATCAAGGAATCTTTTCTGTTACTAGCCCACCAGGCAGTGGGATTCTACTTTTAAATATTGCTTATTCTTTCGAAGAAATGTTCAGAATTTGTAGAAAAAATTATGGACACTAGGCCTTTGTATTGTTTTATATTATTGCATAAGATTCATAGACTATGCCATTGCTCAGTCTCTCTATTTCTTGAACTATTTGATAAAATGTTTTACTGTGCTATATTTGTATTGATTAATTTGTTCGCGGACTTCTATAATTTCAATATAAGCTTACTGATTCCAACCATGTCTTAGACTCTTCTTTTCAATAAATGTATGGAAGTTATTTTATGTCATTGATTGAGTTATTCAGGTTTCCATTTTGATTTATGTGATTTTGGGACATAGCAGATTGTTGAATGACCCTTAAATCATATCTAAAATATAGGTTTATCATGCCCATATCTACTTCTTGGTGCATCGCCTAATATTATATTTAATTTTACATGTGTTTCCTTCTAACCTTTCCAATCTTCCAATTATAGAAGAAGCCATCTTCTTTAAAATCCTAGAGGTCACTTAGTTTAGCGCAATAGGTCCCCCCTTTAACTAAGTTTCCCATAAAGGTTGTTACCTTGCCAATTTTTGACATGAACAATTTCTTTTTTCTAGCACACTCGGTGGGATACTTAGATGTACCTAAATCATAATAGGGTGTATTCTTCATTGACTTGTTACTAGATCTCAAACAATGAATAACCCTAGCTTATTAGTGCCTCTGCTAGTAATATTATGAACCTAAAATCGTCTAGTGAACATTTTGATCCCTCCACTAGTCATGTTTCAAGTCGCAAATATAAATTATATGGCTTGGAATTCCAGAAGTCCCCTTGTAACACTAGTTACGCCCGCCGTTTGGGCACCTATCCCGATCTCTACTCTAAAATATATACCTAAATTTACTGTAAATGGCTCGAGAACACCATCCAAACATCTGCAAGATGTAGTGGACAAGTTTTTGGTTCATGGATTTATAGATCAAAACATAGTGCTAAGGTTTCTCATAGCCTCTTTAAGAGGGAAAGCATTAGACTGGTACCACACTCTATCAGCTAACACCATCAGTACATGGGATCAGCTTGGAGATCCTTTCTATGAAATATTGTTGAATGATGGAGACATGTCTTCGCTATACCATCAGTTTTTGACTATAAAGCAAGCTCCTCATGAAGCCATGACTGACTTCAATGCCCGATTTCACATAACTTGGCAAATAATTCCGGTTGCTATCTGGTTGCCAGTTGATTTGGCATTCATGTTCTACCTAAAATCCATCAATTCCAACATCTCTATGATGATCCAGTCTCTTGGAAAAACCACTCTACTAGATATATAGTAGCATTCAAGGAAGAGAACAATCTAATCGACACCAAGACGTTGCCACCTCAGCCTATTATGCCCATATTTCCTGAAGTGTTAGTTCCTACTTAGGAGATGTCATATACTAGTGTGCCACTCCTCCTCAATCTATGTACACATATCCAAGCATGCCAGAAAATGTTGCTTCTACATTCCTCTCTTCAAATGATGAGATGAGCAACATAAAATATTTTTTATGAAACCTAGCAAATGAAGTAACTACTATCAAGTGCAGCCAACATAACTAGTATCAAGGAGGCACACACATAAATCTATAGGCTTAAGCAACTAATCAATTAGTTCCAGTACCTACTCAACTAGGAGAAACTCAGCTAAGTATGAGCAAAGAGTTAACCATAGGGTAGAACAACCTCGTTGAATATATTAATCCTTGGTGCTTCCCTTGTGGCAATGCGCACATGCCCCAAAATTGTCCACTCAAAAACTTACAAGAAAAGGTTGGAGAATAGTGCAGCCAAGGTGTGGTGTCAAATTTTGAAGGTTACACATATGCCTCTCCACAAATGGAAAATGCGGTACTCAACACTCAAATGCAAGGAATGTCCCTTGAACAATAAAATGACACAGCTCTTGATCACACACTCTTCTCATGGATGAAAGGAGAGGAAGCAATGTTCACATGTGAGGCATCTACATTAGAGACCACACAGGTGCAATCTGACTAAAATACGCATTCAAAGAGGAGATTCATGGGTGACCTGGTCCCTCCACATCTTAGGAGTGTCCCTGACCAATCCCCTAGTCCTTTTGCAGTTACTCCACTACCGTAGTTTTACAAGGAAATTGTTATAACCAAGGCTAAAAAATAGAAGCCTTTGAATCTACCACCATTCAATGTACTAGAACAATTGAATAAATATTCCACTAAGATATCCATTTGGGATATATTAGCTATTCTATAGAAAAATTCATTTATGCAAAAGGCACTCCAACAAGATTCAGTTGATAAATGGACATAGCAATCACTCAAAGAAAAGGCTACTAAACCATCATCTTCGGCCAAATTTCTCACAAATACTACAGACGAGACCTCTATTGAAGTTAAAGAGACGCCAAAACCTAGGCCCTTTTCTTTACTCTCATTGTGGGGAAGAAATTATTGCATAATTCCATGATTGACTCTAGCGCTAGCACCACAATAATATCCAAATAGATAGTTGACACCTTAGGACTCAACTATGAACCTTTAAGAAGGGGGTTATGCAACTTGATGGTAACAAAGTGAAAATTGTAGGAGTCATCAAAGACCTACCCTTTACCTTATTCGCATGCCCAAGCATCATATTTCTACAAGATACTATGATCATAGATGTTCCTCCCATGTTTGACATCTTCCTATCCAGGGAATTCACTTCAAATATAGGAAGATACCTTTCTTTGGATTGGTCGCACCTAGTCATCAAGACCAAGCATGGAGCTAACATGAAAATAGTGTGTGAATATTTGCATTTAGAACATGTGGTTGATCAGGCCATGATCAACTTTGAGGTTTCTCACACTTCTTTTACTAAAGAAGAAGCATACAATATCGAGCTACTAGAGGATGAGAATGTGACTGGAGATCAGACCAATAAAGAAGAGGTCCTCTTGAGTGAATGCATAGATGTTGATCCTGTTGGAAATTATTATGCTACTGGGCTAGGTACCTATGTCATCTATTATGAAGATCAAGAGATTCTAAAGGTTATAAATGACCTCGTAGTTGATCAAGCCTCAGAGTTGTGGACATTGCACTTTAAGGGTTCGAGATGCAAGGTTGGTGTTAGCATTGGGATATGCTTGATGTCTCTGACCAATGAGGAATATGAGGGCCTTGTACAAGGACTGAGCCTCAGAGAGTGAATGGAAATCAAGAAAATAACGGTGTTTGGAGACTCTGAACTGATAGTTAATCAGGTTTGAAACATCTCTATGACAAAAAATGTCTGCATGCGGTCTTCTAGACACCAATTTTTGGACCTCATTCAAGTTTATGAAGCTTTTAACATCCAGGTGGTTCCTAGGGAGAAGAATTTGACTATAGATCACATGGTGACAATAGGATCTCAGTTTGATCCTACCTCCAAATTGATTAAGAATGATCACTCTGTGCCTGTGATTGTCTGAACTCTATTCAGGATAATGATCAGAGCTGGAAAATGTTTGAAAGTGATGAAAGCATCACCTCATTCATCCAACTATTAGGAGAATTTTATGATTAGCTTCAGCTGAGGATTCAAGAAGCATATGAAGGGCAGATCATTCAGCTAAGGACCAAAAAACTTCCAAAGGGATCGGTCACTCTTGAGAATCTATTTGACTATGATGATGCAAGGAATGATAGGAGAAAGTTTGTGGTAGACCAAGTGGACTATGCCGATCTTGAGGTCGGAGATGGGAAGAATTGTAAAGTCAGAGAAGATTTCTTGAAGAATGACAAGGAAAGACTCATGCACTTTTACAAAAAATATGAAGGGGTAGTGGCCCGATCTTATGATGACCTTAGGGGATATGATCCTGACATCATTTAGCCCACTATTGAACTAACAGAAGGTGCTAAACTTATTCACCAAAAGAAAAGGCCCATAAATCCAAAGATTAAAGCCTTGATGGTGCAAGAGCTAAGAAATTTGATCCAATCTTGTTCTTGTCTAAAAGAAGAATGGATACATTCATCTCTTTGTTGATTTTTCATGACCTAAATCAAGCATTGTTAAAAGATCACCACCCACTGCCTTCCATGGAATCAATCTTGTAGACTATGGCTAGTTCAGAGATGTTTTCTCTGTTAGATGGCTTTTTCGGTTACAATCAGATCCAATACCAAGAGGAGGATCAACACAAGACAACATTCACCACCAAGTGGGGAACATTCACATATGCTAAAATGCCTTTTGGCCTCTCAAATGCAAGAGCTACTTTCTAGCAGGCAATGGATATCGCTTTCAGCGAATTGATCAATAAAATTATCTTAATTTATTTAGATGATCTAACTTTATTCTCCAATTCTAAAGATGATCACTTTTATCATATAGATGTATTTTTTTAAAAAAATCAAGAGTTTGAGGTATCCCTGAACCCGAAAAAATGTGACTTCGAAGTACCGCAAGGAAAATTATTGGGACATGTAGTGTCCAAAGAAGTAATCAAAATTGATCTTGAAAGGGTAAAAGAAATTAGGGAACTTCCCCTACCAGTCAATGAAAAGGGATTCTAGTATTTTTTGGGGAAGGTTAACTTTGTAAGAAAATTTATTTATGATTTTGTAGGAATAATTAAACCAATCACCCTAATGCTGAAAAAGGATCAATTATTCAAATGGATGAAAGAAGTGAGAGAATCCTTCGAGAAGGTTAAGGATGCCATTTCTTTAGCTCATGTACTAGTAAATCTAGACCTTTCAAAGGACTTCATAATGTATGTATTCAGTAGCAAGACAAGAATCACTACTGTTTTGACTCAAAAGGACAATGAAGGAAAGGGAGAACATCTGATAGAATTTCACTCCCAGACCTTAAAATAATATTAGATGAACTACAACTTCATTGAAAGGAAAGAATTTTCAATTGTAAAAGGACTCAAGATGTTTCGACATCTTATATCTTGCAATAAGGTGATTGTTTATGTGGGTATGTGCAGGATCATCATGGAAAAAATAGGCCCTTAAGTGGCAATAAAAGGACAAAAAATTGAATAAGTTATCTATATTATTTTAAAAAAATGTAAAACTAGAATCTGTAGAAAATTGAATGTAGTTTCTAAACTACTAGACCATTTTATTTATTTTTAAATCTATTCGGAGAAAATTTGAAATTTCAATGCAGTAGCATTTAAATTTTAGGGTAAAAATAAGAAGTAGGTGTCTGTCTAACCACCCTAACCACAATAAAATGATAATATTTTTTTATAAGATTTTAGATATAAGTAGAGAACTCATGTCCCGGTGTGATGCATATTTTTTTATAATTTTTTTCCTAGTAAATAATTAATTATGATTTTTTTATTACAACTTTAAAAAAATATAAAATCTTGTCTGTCTAACCACCTTAACTTGGTGAAAAATTCATGAAATTCAATTTTATTTTTTTAAATCCTACATTATGTGAAGCATAGAATATGACGCATGTTTCAGATTCAAAAAATGTGATACCATTTGAAAGTTATAGATGTTTTTCAATCAGCCTATCAATCAGGATTTTTTTCGTAATTCTAATAGAAAATGAATAATAATTATTTATTAAATTCAAAGTAAAGCATAATTTATATTGGTGGAAATGTGAGAATCTCTTCTAAAAACCCTTTTCGTTTCATCAATTTTGGGTTAAAAAAAAGTCGTCAGCCACATGGGTCATCATATGGCTTACATATCACCTCTTTTTGGCCCATCATGATCCTACACATACCCATGTCACACATTCTAGTGTCTGTGAATACATCATGGAAGGAGAAATCACTGAAAAAAGGGCCAATTGGATCACCAAGATCCGTGAATATGACATCAAGGTTAGGCCTACAAAGACTATTTGAGGAATAGTGTTGTGCGAATATTTGGTGCACAATGAGGAAATGGCGGTTGAAGAAGAGATTGGATCTGGTTCTAACAAACGAGTCTGAGCCCAAAGGCTACTAGCTAGTGGATAGAGTGAGATTTGTGCACACCATAAAATATCCACTGGGACTTCACAAGATTCTACTAGCTGAAAAATAGTGGATACTCACTCGTTGAAGGAGTCCTATTCAAGAGGAATTTCAACGGTGTTTTACTATGGTGTGTCACCACACAACAAGCAAAGAGAATTCTTGATACCTTTCACAGTAGTCCTGCAGGTGGACACTTCTCTATGAAAACCAGTTCCATTAAAATCCTATGCATTGGGTACTTTTTTCCTACGCTATTCAATGAATCATACGTGTAGAAGTTGTGAAATCCAACTTCACAGACCCCGAAGATCACTTGCATGCAAATAACCTGTCACAGAAGAAGACATTGGAGACAAAAAAGAAAGGGTGCTCTAAAAGCTGAGAGTTGTATAATCAGAGAGAGGTAATAATACAATGATCAATCCTTAAGAAAGGAGATTGTGCAAAACCTAAGATAAACCCTAATAGGTAGACATTTAATAATTAATATAATTATTAAATTTCACATTATGCAAACTAAAGGTGAAATCTTAAGAGAGGAATAAAGGTAACTTAATTAACATAATTAAGTTAAAACCTTTACTCTAACACCCCCCCTTAAGATGATCAAGAGTGTAGCTACAAACATGTGCAAGAAAGCAAAGGTAACTACAATGCATGAAAGGAAAAACATGGGTCCCAGCAACTAGGCCTGATCAAGTACCCATTTACAAAAGCAATGCAAACTAAATGAAATGGGGTAAAGGAGAAAACCCAGTGGGAACAAAACTCCTCCCCAAAATAGAATGCAAAGAAAGGAATATGATGTACTAATGAAATAAGGATAGGAGGTGGATTACATGATAACCCCCATAGATAGCTTCTATCATATAAGTACATATACAATGGTCTCCAGACGAGAGATAGAAAGAGAGAAGAAGTCCCCCCCACAATGAAGAAACTCTTGTCACAATGGTAGATGCCTGATGTAGGATCCAAAAAGAGATCCTGAAGCAGAAAATAATATTCCTCCCCTTGGGAAGAAATGGATCCAAAGGACGATGTCGAAGAAACCCTATGAAGAGTGATGAACCAATCTGTCTCAAGATGTGTGCCATGATCAGATGTTGAAGAATCTCTTTGTCTAAACTAAAACAAATGATGTCAAATCCAAACTGATGTGGAGAATCCTGAAATGCAACCTCTAAATGCATTGATAATGGTGGGCATATAGTGATAACCTGACTGTTAAGGTAGAGGAGATGTATGTCCTCGTAAGAATCCTCCAAATCTGCAATATAGGACTCAACAAACAAGAAAGATATGTCTGCAACATTAGAGTCCAAAGTAGCTATGTTTGGAAGGTGTATGATGTTCTGTTGCATTGAATTAGGAACAATAGGAGATGCTGATGAAGTCTCTGTCTGAAGAGTAGGAACTGTGGGACAAGCCTCTGATCCATCAGAACATGTAAGGGTGTCTAAATACTCAAGCTCCTCTAAAGTATCATGATCAAAGGGTGTATTCTCTCTCCAAGAAATGGTTAAGAGACAATCCAAAGTAGGATCCTCTAGGAATGGAGAGAGATTAGGGTCCCATAGATCTCCCAAAGACGTGTCCAAAGTGGGTGAGGACAATCAATGTACGATATAGCCAACACACTGTTATGATCAACACCAGACAATATAACTCCTACTATGTGATCTCTAATGATATACCATGCTAATTTCCCTCTAAAGTGATTGGTTCAAGTATGAGATCATACAAATAAGGAAAAATATTAAGCCACCTACAATGTGTAAGTATACCCTTTGCCCATGATACATAATTACCCCGTTCCAGAATAACAATTGAAGGGAGAGCAAAAAAACCCATGATAACTCTTCAAATTAAAAAAAATGAGAAATCTAACCTTACTACATTTAGATCAAATTAATATAACCTATCCCACGCAAGAAAAACCCATGTAGATGCCAGAACATCCAAGTAATTGAGAAATGTGTAAAAACACCAAAAGCTGAATAAAATTTACTTGGTAAATTTTATCATGAAATAGACTACATATCTAGAAATATATCTACAACACCTTTCCAAAGCCTATTCATTTGTGCAAAATGGAGTTCAGACGCAAATGATACGCCCCTGGGAGTGAAAAGCACAAGTTCTGACTTTGACTGGCACAAAATAATGCAAACCAGCCAAATCATAAAAATTCACCAACATCAATGGAATGGCACTAGAACCAGATTTTCGGTGATATCTTGTTTTCACAAAGCAGAGATTGTATGCAAAAAATATGCCCGATTCCATGAAAATAGCTCCAAAAAACCCAATTTGACCCTTCTAGCCCTCAGTGACTAAAAAATTTCAGCCCCTAGTCGTATGGTGACCAGGGGGCTGGCGGTTGGCACCTTGATGTGCGGCTCCTGGTCACCAATGTGGCCGGTGTTGCACTGATGTGACCTTGCACGCATTTGTTAAGCCCATAGGAGTTGCAGACCGGCGGTGGCGGCGAGTATGGGGGTGCCACCTGGTGGCCACTGCTCCTGGTGGGTGTCGAGTGGCACGATGGTGGTGCCCTTCCTTAAAATTGGCCGCACATTATGCATGCACATTTTTTAATTTTAATTTTAATTTTTTCACATTTTTCAATAATTTTGACCTTAGACTACGTGTTGGGGAGGCCACACAGTCTCTCTGGCAAAAACAAATTTGCCTCGCCGATCAACTTTGTCCAAAATGGGTGAATGAACATTTGTTTTTAGGGTTTTGGGTTGTTGCGGACTTAATAGCAAGATCCATTTGGGCTCAAAATGCTCTGATCAAATAGGTGATTCCTAGATCAAAAAAGCAAACCCCAAACCATCGAAGCTCCAAAAACTTCAGAAGACGAACAAGAAGCAATAGGTCTGGAGCTCTAATACCATGTAGAAGTTGTGAAATCCAACTTCACAGACCCTGAAGATCACCTACATGCAAATAACATGTCACAGAAGAAGACATTGGAGACAAAAAAGAAAGTGTGCTCTGAAAGCTGAGAGTTGTATTAATAAGAGAGAGGTAATAATGCTATGATCAATCCTTAAGAAAGGATATTGTGCAAAACCTAAAAGAAACCCTAATAGGTAGACATTTAATAATTAATATAAATATTAAATTTCACATTATGCAAACTAAAGGTGAAATATTAAGAGAGGAATAAAGGTAACTTAATTAACATAATTAAGTTAAAACCTTTACTCTAACAATACACTTTGGTAAAAAGTACGAAGAATACCAATTCTTTGCAAGAAGAAGAAAAAATTATGCAATGCCTCTCAATCTGATAGTAGCAGATGAACCATTTGCACAATGGGGACTAAATTTCATTAGAATGACCAATCCCATCTCTAGCACTGAATATAAATGGATCATAAAAGTCATAGACTACTTCACAAGATGGACTGAAGCGATGCCCTTGAGGAATGCAAGAAAGAAAGAGATTGTTGAATTTCTCAAGGGGCTAGTAATGAGATTCAACCCACCAAAGACTGCCATTTCGGACACACTAAGGCTTTCCTAGGATCTAAGGTATCATCAATTCACACTTGTGCATGGCATATTCTTGAAAACAACATCAAATTACTACACATAGGGGGAACGGCCTAGTCGAGTTGACTAAGAAAAAATTAGTCTGACTCATTAAAAGGATCGGGTCAAATCATGAGAAGGAGTAGCACAAGAACCTTCAAATAGTACTCTAGGAAGACCGCATAGCTCCCAAGCAAGCCCTAAAATTTTTTTCGTACAAGCTAGTGTATGGAAAGGAAGCATTATTTCCTATATGATTTGAGATACCTACATTATAGTTGTTGAAGTCCCTAGAAATTGAAGAAAAAGGAGCTATAGAGGTTCAGTTGGCTAAATTGTTCGAAGTGCAAGAAAAAAGGGAAAGGGCCTTGATAGCCATGTCTAACCACCAATAGGTGGTTAAGAGATGGTTCGACAAGAAAGCCTCAAACCAAGGTCTAAAGTGTGTGGACCTGGTATTAAAATTGAATGAAACGGCTACAAAGCCTAGCAAACATGGAAAATTTGACAATGTATGGGAGGGCCCTTTCAGAATAATTCAGTGCAAACAACACATTGCATTTGAATTGGAGAACATGGAACAAGAAGCACTGGATATTCGAATTAACGAGATTCACTGAAAATTGTTTAATTAATTTTCAGTTATTTCACCCATGTAAATATGTGAATAAAGTAATTATTTTCCTTCATGTTTTGTCAGATGGTCTTTCAATAAAATCCACATTCAGGAAGTAGACATAGATAGAACCCATCATTGCAAAGAGCAGAGAAAAGAAAATTCTACCCATGATGCTGAAAAATGAACTCATGTGCGAAGAATTAAAATAAATCCATATTACAGAAACACAAGTTGAGGAAGGAAGTTTAATAAGCAAGTATATTCATTATATATATATGCTTTGGTAAATCATGTTCAAAATGGATTTGAGGCCATATGTTCAAAATTATATCTATATATTTATGCAACTTCTTCATATATGTGTATGAGAAAGCCTTTTCTAGGCATATATATACAAAAAGGGAAAAAAGAATTTGGAACTTTAATTGTTTAGAGTAGGAGCATTATCATCCGAAGCAGGAGGGTTGTCATTAGAAAAAAAGGGCTAGGAGTAGTGGCATCATTCACAACACCAAGAAAAAGTGGTAGAGGGAACATAAGGCTCCAAAAATATGTGTACCAATCCATGTCATAAAATAGCACCACATTGTAGCAGTGCAACAGGAAGTGACATGCATAGGTGGCCCTCTCACGGTGCTCAGTTTGTGAAAGAAGCCAAAACCCGCTTAAAAATGGAACCCATGGTACCATGCAATCCTCTTCAATCTAATTGCACATGTCACTTAATACGAGGGCACGAGCCATAAAATCCATTGATCACCGCCTCTCCAAGGCCATCGAGGTATTTCTTCAGGAAAATTTGCAGTGCCAAAAGAAGGATCATAGCTTTGGGGACTTGGATGTCAAGCAAAGAAGCAACAAAGTGAGAGAAGATGTCCGTGTTGACTCTGTACTTGTCTTTGTATTCAATACAGTCTCTCCCCAGAACCCATTTCATGGATATGATCGCAAAAGAATGCTTATTTTTGGTCATACGCTTGAGGCACGTATTTGGAATCTCACCTAAAAAAGTTGTTTGGGACTTGTTATAAACTAGCCTAATTGGAGTATTCATGGTAACATATTTTTCTCAGCTAGCTAAGCCTAGCTCTAGGAAAACAAAAACTCTACTCAACTGCCTAACAATAATCCTAGCTAATCACTCCATACCAATTTTGCTAATCTCTAAGTGTGATTTTTCTATGGTATTAGGGCCTATTTATAGAAATGTTTGTGGTAGCTTCGCGCCATAAGCATGATGCTAATTGATTTTTAACTCAAAAATCTCACCAAAGGCGAGCTCGAAGTTCCCACCCAGTTGCGTCTATAGGTACAAATTGTTGTGTGCAAGATTAAGGAGTGGTAATTTATTAATGCACATTGTTGGCAGTCCCAAGTAATCTCTCATACAGATGGATGTTGAATTTTCATGTTGCAGGCAATTTCAAGCTCCAAGGTTGAATGCAAATATTTTCTAAGTACTCATCATGTCTTTGTCTTAATTATTCCTTTTAGGATATTAATTTCCAAAGCATGTGAAAGGATAGCAAGCTTTCAATCAGTGGCTCAATTTTTGAGGAAAACCATGTCGAAAGACGTGATCACTGATGTAATTATGAATTCTTGTCTTTTCAAAAAAGGCAAGTTATTCATTCCACATGTGCAAGAAGTTTAGTGGTACATGCTGAATTTAATATGAAAAGGCAACCTTTGTCTACCGGTTTAATGCAAAAAATCAAAGGAAAAAGCTAAGTATTGCATATAAGAGCTAAACAACATAGAAAGCTTCCTGAATACGCAAAAGGATTTTGAGTGCAAAATTGTTGAGAAGGCCTGAGCGTGGTACAAAATAACGACAAATCAGCTAAGTGTAGAGAAATAATTGCAAGAGATTCACTACTTTAGTGTGATTTGAACCCAAAGCAAAGGCAAGAGTTCCTTTGGGTCTAGGTTCAGAGCCTTGCATAGTGTTTTAGTTTCCATTCATACCACTTCAATGTGCTTTCTGAGGAAAAACTTGCAAAATATGGAAGCATCCCAAAGTTCTCAAAGAGAAATGCAAGGCGAAGAAACATAAATTTTATATAACGCCATGCATGCAGTAACTGTCGCTTATGATTTTGAAAAGATATCCTACGCTTTGCCTAGAATACCAGAAAATCTAGTGTGGGTGAATACAAAAGTTGTAGAAAAGAAGACCCATAGAGACCAGAGCCGAATTAAAGAGGAATGGGATAATATCCATGATCCTATCCTTAAGAATAACCCTAAGACTCTTAGGGAGGTGGCCAATGAGAGGATGAAGAAAAATAATGACCTAGATTCCTTGGTGCTGAAGTGTTGGTTCAGTGGGCTTCCATAATATATGGTCTGATTCGTGCACTACTGTCCAAAATTGGTCGATGAATCCATCAAGAATTTCAACCCAGATACCATCACCATTGAGGGCCTAGAGCTAAGAGTTAATATTTGCAAGGAGGATATCTAGGACATGCTATGAATGCCAAAATGAAGCTCCAAAGTGGATAGGATAGATTCATTCACTACAAGAAAGGGAGAGAGCATATGGAAAACCATAGATTTTTCTCTATATTTTTAGAACAAAGAAATCGAAAGGTCCAAGGATGATCAAAAGAAAAATATACCAATCCCGAAAAATGCATAGAGATTTTAAAGAGGACATGAAGGATGCCTTCTCGATGATGACATTTTTTTGTGGTGTAGACAATGTTAGACATGTTCAAGAATTTCAACTATGCTTGGTTCCAATTGCATAGGCAACGTTCCCTTTTCTGGTATGACTTTGTATAATTTCTCATTGAGGAAATATTGAACTAGATAGTAGAGTACGAGACACAATAGAGGTTCAGGTTTCCTTCCTTCCTCGCCCACATTTTTTTGCATTAGATCCCTCACTTCTTCCAAAGGCATGTGGGGTTGGCCATATTTGATGAAAATCAACAGAAAAATACTATTTATGTATGGAATCCTCTCCTCTCCACAACCTATGGTTATTACACATTTTCGGATTATTTCTTAACTCTGGTTCTACAAGATTTAAGGGGGATAGCGGTGTTTTGCAGCTCAACTTAGAATAGACGAAATACATGCATAATTTCACTCCAAAATGTAATTGGTTTCTAGGAGAATATTTCACATTCATTTGGTTGTGTGATTTCACCTGGGAACCATTTTGGCTTCCAGCATGTCTTACTAATCAGGTGTTGGCCCTCAAAATGTTTCACGAGGTATCAATTAATGACTTCAGCTTCTACGGAGGAAAATCTAAAAAGAGAGGATTTTTTGGCTGTCCGCTGAGCTATAAGATGGTAATCATGACCAAGAAGAAAAAACGTGACTTGCTTGAAGTAGAGTTGGCTCATCTGGGGTTAGTATGGATTTGCGATAAATGGAATTACAAACCTAACAATGGCTTATCAAATGAATATGTCAAGGTAACACACAACCCCCAACCTTACTGGGAGAACCAGTGGAATCCAATGGAGGATACAGATGACCTGATGGTGGACCTAGTCCATATTCCAACCAAATATAGTCATCTTCCATGGTTGAAGTTCTACTTTGCATCAAGAAAATATGATAAACAAAACAAATCGAGGCTACTCTTCATAATAAACAGATAAGAAATTACAATTGGAGCAAAGAGAAGATTAAGGATTTCTAGATTTACTGACAGGAAATCCAGTGCACTCATGCCCCTTATGAGAGCATGGAGATGGATGAAAAGTTCGATAAATTATGGAATGAAGAGCATATTGATTCTGATGATATTGGTGATGAAGATGTCGACCTGGAGGAGGCCGAAACATGTACTGAGGAAGGAGTGACACCAAAAATGGAGCTTCAAACAGCCCCAATGCAGCAAAATGGGAAGACAATAAAGTAGCCTATCAAGGTTTCTTCAAACGTGTGGCTAAACATATCATGTGTGAAGGCTTCGCTAACTCATACCTAGACCACAAAGAGGACCAGAACAACTCAATAGCAATAGTCAGAGACTATAGTGGTGGAAGACTCACCACCCACCAAACGGCAGCGCACCAGAGCATCATTAGTAGAGTGTTCATAGGAGCCCAAGGCTAGACAAGAGCACACAACAAGCCAAGGATCACAATCATCCACACTGCAGGTATCTTTCACTCCCTCTTCTCTTGCTTCACAGTCCTTAGTAATGCTTTTTGTGTTTGTGGCACTACTCACTTCAAGCATTGGCCCCTATTTCTTTGCTTCTGCTACAATGGTCATAGGAGGTTTCACATAGTTCTCTGGGACAACACCCTTTACCTTTACTCCATCGTGGACCTTTACACCTTTTTCCTCAACCCATTCCAAGTTCGCTACTACTTCACATTTTTCTTCCACAACCGCCATTGATACCTCTCTTACTACTACTATGTTGGCCCCATCCCAATCTACCCAGTAGATGGAATCTGCCATGACGCCACTTCTCTTGAGCCTTCCTACTAGTTCACAAGCCGAATATTGGCATATCCCTCCTTTCTCCCTACAAACAGTCAACCTTCCATAAAATAAATCACCTAAAACCACTACCCTTTCGTTCACTTTTTCCCTTCCTCCTGGTACACCTTTCACAGGTGGACTTATTCAGTCACCAATAGAGTTCTTATTAGAGGGCGATCAGACAAAGCAAGAATAGGCTATTAGGTTCAAGAAACAAAGAGACGAGTATGCTAAAAGGCTGGTGGAGCCAAAGGTACAAACTATTTACAATGAGGCTCAACAATCACCACATTTTGTGACTATGTACCCATCTATCATCAAACTACTAGGAGAGATGCAATTGGATGATTACAATGTGTATGGCATGGGGCTCGATCTAAGCATAGCCTTACCACAAGACAAGGTTGAGCTCATGGAGGAGGCACAATGGGTGGTGACCATTGAATTTCTCAAGCTCACTTGCCAGCTAAAGAAGAAGGAAGAAGAGCTGAAAACTATTAAGGAGAAGCTCAAGGTCTTATTGGAAAAATAAAAGGCAAGGGATGTTGAATTTAAGCACTTATCTCAACAAGTGGAGACAAAGCAAGCTAAACTATGGGAGGAACTTGCAAAGATTCAATCCTTTGACTCAAACCTGGTCACTGAGTAACAATGGAAAAACCAAGGATATCAAGACTAGTTGGCCCAGGAGGAGCAAGAAATGTACCAAAAAGATGAGGAGTTCCACCGCCAACGCACTCAACTAGAACAATAGATGAAAAAAAATGACATGGACTTCAATGCCCGCTGACTCAACTAGAGAATGAGGTCTAGGAAATGAAGTCTTCCCTTAAGATGGAAGTAGCAAATAAATAATGAGCTGGAGCAATGTGGATCGAAGAATCGAAAGCTCTACAGGGACAACTTTCAGCCACAAACAAAAGGGTTGCAGAGCTCACATAGGAGGTTGGTTCAAGAGATTCGAAGATCAACACTATGAAAATTCTTCCCCAACCCCCTACTTTTCAATCGAAACTCCTTCAAATAGCCCAACAGTAATATGTTTCATATTGGGAAAAGGTTAAGGCCTTCAACCTGACTCTCTAACCTACGCTCCAATTCATGGTGGAGGCAACAAGTTTAGGTAGGGATGTTCATGGAATGATTGATTTTTTCCCACAATCCATCACAAAAAGAGTCCATGAGGCTATGAGGTTGTTGGATAGGCTATATATGGTCTGGGATGAAGTCTTAGAAAATGTAGGGATTGGAGAATGAAAGGCCACTACCAAAATAGCTAAGATGTTTATCCACTACCACACAACCATCCTCATTGCTAATGAGTGTTCTACAAAACTAGAGAAAACCATAATTAGCATGTGCGTGAAGTTCTCCCAGCTAACTTAGATGGGCTTACCTTCCCCATTTCTCCTAGATGAATGGATTTCCACAGTAGAGAATATTACAACAAAGATTGAAGAGAAGAAGCAGGATGCATCTACTTTTTAGAGCTTTAGTCAACCCCTAACTCTAGAGGACATTAAGAGCATCACCCATCTGATAGCATGAATTCTTTTCCAACTCCATTCCTAGCTCGGTATATTAATGATCTTGCCTCACAAAGAAATGTTCAATCTACATGAAGTGCAAGAGAATCTATGCAACATATCGATGGAATTTGAGGCCGACTGGTTGCCCCTATAGACTGCTCTCTCCAAGATTTGATCTCATCACCCAATGAATAGGAATCTAGTTTTTAAACTAGAAAGATATTGGGTTAATCGTTCCATAGGCAGAATGCCCCTAGTAGTCGTCAAAAGCTATGAATATAAATTTCCCCAAGCTCCCTTTGGGTGATTTTTTATTTTTGCTAAGTACCAACCCACTTCCCATTTCTTGAACATCATTGAGCTCCTTTTTTGCAAAAGATTCATCTAGCTACTATCACATGTCCACCAGGTGATTTTCACAAGAATCTCTTCATTTTCTCTTCCAACGGTTCCTACCACACCTCCACATGTCATCATCATGCACCCTTCAAGGCCTCTTCCTTTTTCTTCCCTATTGGTTCCCGACTTTGTGCCATGTAGCATGTCCACATACACTTCTTGGAAGACCCCACCAATAGCGTAGTTTGTAAGGAAGACCTCCACTTGTCTTCATTACACAAATCTTCATCACAAGGAGAGAGGAATGAACCAAAGGCCCTGACCTATTGCCACATGGATCTTCTAAGGACTTCATCATGCAAGAGTAGGGATCAATCAATGACCTCATCATAATTTTCATGTGTTCTAACTATCATCGTGAGTGAGAAACACATATCGACACTCTGTTCTACTAGGACCACTGCCATCATTTAAAGGGGATGCATCTGGCTTGAGGGTGACCACATTCATGGCTCAAATATTTTTCCATTCTAACGGTTGGGGGAAATAATTAATATGTACATCATTTCTCATAATCAATAAATTTATTTTGTTACTAGCATTCCAGGTAGTGGGATTTTACTTATAAATACTACTTCTTCTTTCCAAGAAATGTTCAAAATTTGTAGAAAAGATTGTGGAAAGACACTAGGTCTCTGTATTGTTTTAGATTATTGCATAAGATTTGCAGACTGTGTCATTGTTCGGCCTCTCTATTTGTTGAATTATTTTATACAACTTTATATTGTTCCATCTTTTTATTGAGTAATTTGTTTGTAGACTTCTATAATTTCAATATAAGCTTACTGATTGAGACCATGTCTTAGACTCTTGTTTCCAATAAATGTATGGGATTTATTTTATGTCATTGATTAAGTTATTCAAGTTTCCATTTTGATTTATGTGGTTCTGGGACATAGCAGATTGGTGAACAACTCTTAAATCATATCTAACAGATATGTTTCTCGTGCCCATATCTACTTCTTGGCACATCACCTTAGATTAGATTTAATTTTACATTTGTTTCCTTCTACCCTTTCCAACTGCCCCAATTACAAAAGAAGTCAGATTCTGTAAAAACCTAAAGGTCACTCAGTTTAGTGCAATAGCTCCCTCCTTTAACTGAGTTTCCCATAAAGACTGTTACCTTGCCAATTTTTGGCATTAACATATCCCACCTAGGGTTTTGGGTCTCGATCCCAATTTCACACCATTCCAAGATTTTTTGAATTTGGTCCCATAAATTATGCCTAATGGGACTCATTCGCCACCTTGGGCATATGAGTCCCATCTGGCCTAAAATTAAAATTAATTTAAATTATTGGCAATATTTTATCCTCCTAGATTTGATGTTGGCTTGTAGTTTTGTAATTTCGAGAATTCTTGTATAATTAAGTATAAATAAAAGTTTATTTCACTGATTTTCACCCCAAGCATTCAAGTATTCATGCATATAGAAAATTTGAGTTTACAAGAGAATTCAAGAGTCTTCAAGAGAAGATTATCAATCATTCTAAAGCATTGTTCAAGCATCAAGCATCATGCCAAAGATTTCATGCATCATGTTTATTTTTGAGCTAACAATTGTGATGTAGGGTATCATGATTCAAGCAAGTGTTCAATTCAAGATCTATCCTATTCAAGCAAGAGTCAAGATATACATCCATTGGAGCCATTTCATACATGTTTTCAACACTTCATTGCTAGGGTTTGGTGAGTTGCAACATCTTATTTTGTTCATTCATCATTCCCCATTCCTATTTCATATTATTTTAAGGTTTAATTACCAAAATGGGGTTGAACCAAGGAAAATCCCTTTCCACTAACAAAAACACATTTTCCCCTCTCTTTAGTGTGTTATTTGTACATTTAGATTGAAGATACATTGAAGAGAAAGTTTGGAGAAAGTTTTCATAGTGCTCAAAGTGTTGAAAGTTGTCACCATGCATTGGAGATACTTGGAAGAATTCTATAGGTTAAAAATCAAATTTTTCGTTCTATAAATCAATTTGAGAGAGAAGAGAAGAACCTAAAGACCAAATTCAAACTTTAAAGTTGTGGAAAATACTAACTAGACTTATTCACTAGTTCCGGCATATGAGTCCTAGTTTAGGTCAATTTTTCAGGTTTTTACAGATTCTTGTTCCAACATAGAAACCTAGATCGAGGATTAATTTTCCCAGCTTGGTGCATAAGTCCCAATCAACACTAAATTTATAATTTCAAGCATTTCAGATCCTCATTTAGTCATCTTAAAGATTCTAGGTGCACACATTCCATCTTGCAGCTTTCCATATTTTTTACATGCTTTTCTAGGCCTTTTAGTGAAATATTGCATCATATTAGGGTTAAGAATTACATCTTGCATTGCATTTGTATTTCCAATTCTTACCTTGGTGTTGAACCCCTCGTAAGTTTACAATCAACCCCTAGGATATCCCTATTGCAATATCTCTTTCTCCTTTGCATTGAGATCTCTAAGGTTTGTTCTTGAATGAAAGAGTGACAAAGATTGTTGTTTTCTATCTCCCAAGTAGAGAAACCATAACAATTTTCCCCCTTTCATGTGTATACATCAGCTTAGGTGATGAGCCGAAGGGTAATTCTCTATGTAATCTTTAAATGAAAATCACTATTTTTTTGTAAGCTCGTTGTATGAATTGAAGGGTGGTGAAGGATTCCTGTGAGTTAGAGGCCAAGTGTGGCCTCACCATCCACTATCATGTGGTGGGAATTTCAAATAATAGATGTTGTTGTTGTGCCCTTTGTGAAACCCATGCAGGCTTGTATAGGCTATGACATTTGAAAACCCATTGTTGAAACTTTGGTCAAGCATATGAAAATAAATATGCACACACACACACACGCACACACACACATATATATATACGTAAATGCATACACATTGGAATTTAGTCGAGAGAAGAGTATCACTATTATTTATTTTTGTTACACATAAGTCAAAATTATTGACTAGTTTTGTTATTTTATTCATGTATTGTAATGGGTAAAACCGATGGCTTGAACGAAAATTGGCCCAAGATAACAATCTAGAGGCATATGATATCATGTCATCAAGAGTTGATAGCATGTGTATCGTATCCTCTAGAACATTTGGATTAATGTGAAAGGTTTCTTTTAATTTCTGCAATTATTTTGAACATGAAAATATTTATGTTTTCTCAGATTTGTAGAAGATCGGATACTCTTGTATTTTGTTAAGGGGTGATGCTTTTTGTTTAGATTCATCAAATTTATTCTATATGAATCCATTACTTTGAAATAAATTTTGATGGTTTCAATGTATCCGAGATTGGAAATAGATGATATAATTATTTGAATTAAATATCTAAATGAATGAATGCTTTATTTCTTCTTGAATATGAAGGTATACTTGTGTGAAAGATAATTTTATTTTCATTTAAATATCAAAATGTATACACATATTCATAAAGTATATATTTTCAAGTATATATTTGATCATGCATAAAGATTCCTTTATACATGCTCACATACATGCAGTATACCCTCTGATTCATCTTGATTTACTTTACTTATTGAGCAAGCTATGAATGTTCTACAAATGGAATCAAAATGTAATTTTGGAACAGTATTGACTTTCAATCACATTTGATAATTAGATGAACAAATATACCATGATTGATTGAATAATTTTGAATTTTGTTGAATGGAATGATACATGAATTCTTGATAGACTATAGAATGAAAGAATGTTTCTAATATATGGTAAGGGAGGGATACCCCTTGATATGATAAGCTTTATTTCTTGGAATGGGTGTCAAAGGGAGTATATTTTAATTTCCAAATCTAACTAGAGTTTTATTTCATATGGCACAAGCTTGTCCAAGCTTTGCATTCATTTTTTATATATTGTGAATGGAACAAACTATGTTATTTACCCTCCCTCTAATGTATTAAATTTACTTAACATGAAACTTGCATATTCTAACAAAATAGATAGAAATGCATGTTGTTAGGCATGCACAAATTCCACCTTGCAAATTGTATCTCTTTCTAAGTGTTTCATGACGGGTCAAGTTTTCTTCGACTGGCTAAATAATTTGAGGAAGCATTGCTTCTTGGTTTGGAGGAAAAATACCTCAATCACATTCTCATCCACTAGTGGAGGCAAGTTGTCATGAAGGAATCATATCAAAATTCTACTATTGTAATGTATCATTGATGTAAAAGAAACAAATGAGGTATTTTATGAAGACTATGTAATCTAATTTTATTTAAGGCATTGAATGCCTAGTCAAATGTGTATGTAAATATTAACATATGGAATTGAATGAAATCTTTTATTTTAGATTTAATTGATGTATTACATGGAATTTATTAATGGAATTAACTATGGAATCTGTGTCATATCAATTGATATTTGAATGATGCCATCATTTACTTATTTTTGAGGTAAATCTAGTTGGGTTGTTACACTTGTGTACTGCCCTTCATGATTATCAAAACTCGGTTAGTAGTCGTGAAACAAAACCCACCTCTAGCCATCTTGAAAATTTAAAATCCACAAATCAAAACAATTACCAACCTTTTAGGAAACATAATAAAGTCTTTCTTCAACTAAATCCCCCTCAACCAACTCAACATGTTGATAACCAAGTGGTTGATATAAAGAAGACAAATCCTTTTACATTTGGGGATCCGAAAAGACAATTTTCTCCCTTACCTGATACCCTCCATAACACCATGTTGCAAATTCTAGAAAATAAATTGATTTCCTTACCACCTATTTAAAATACTAATCCTAATAAGCCATTACCTCCAAATATTAGATCAAATTTATATTGTCATTTTCACCATTGAAAAAGACATGATATAGAATATTGTAAGCATCTTAAACACATGGTGCAAGATCTCATTGATTCCAACCATATTCATATGGGTGGTTTCAATGATCGAGGTAATAATTTTGATGAGGATATTCCCCTTATAATCTAAAACTCACAAAAATAATAGATAATGGCACAAACAAGAAGCAAGAAAGCAAGAAAATATTTTCTATTATCACTGAAATAAAAATGAAATTACAACATTATATTTGCCATCACATGGGATTTTCTGATTACATAAATCTACAAATTGGAGCCACCAACAATGCTTCTCTCCCTCCCCATGTATCCCCCCTTTCACATCATTCATTTGGAAGGTGTAATTTCCATAGAATCTTCTAGAAAGTGTAACTTCCTCAAGAAGATATTTTGAAATTTTATTAATTTTGGTAGTACAACTTCATGGGGTCATAAATTTTGATCCAACTGTCGGATTTCCTATTATAATTTTCCACCAACTTTCAGACCCATTTGGAGCCTCTAAGTCCCTCAAAATTGACTCTAAAGATTTTACTAGGATTTTTGAAAATTGAAATTTTAATATCTCTCAAATGACAAATGGTATTGAAGTGATTTCTTTGCCACTGGCTTATTTTTTCCATTTTGGAGGTATATGTAAGATTTCGTGTCCAACCGTGCATAAATGCAAACTTACTAAAATACTAACCCTGCCAAATTTAGCCCTTATTGAAAAGAAACAACATTTTTTTTTGGTGATGCAAGATTGCTCTTACACCCTGAATGCTCCTGCATCAAATTCTATTACCCATCCTAACCAGAACTTATAAAACTATACCAACCCCATGCCAAATCATAATATTTCATTTGTTAAAGCTAATGGAACTAAGAATGAAGTGATGAATGTTGACACGGATGATGACAACATGGATACTAATTAAAAAGATCTAATATGGTTGGATTGATTAAAATTCAACCTTGTAAGGCCCAAACTAAAATACCTCTTGACATTGATTTCTCATCACAAGATATAATTAGAAAGGCAGCTGATGGTCCTCTTTAGCTAGACAAATCAATGACAAGCCCACTGATGGGATATTAATTGATCTTGTCTATGGAGAAAATGTGATCACTAAACAATTCTTACTCATGCATGAACTATATCAAGATACATATGATAAACCGAAATCATGGGTAAAAACACATAATGGTTTTTCTTTCCTTATGATTGGTTTGATCATCCTTCCTTTAAAGTTGGGACCGAAACAATTAGATGTCTCATTCTCCATCATCCCAAAATTGGATTAATTTTGTGTAAAGCTTGGTTATCCATGAAATTCGTCCTGATAGTTGTGCATAAATGCTTAAAGTTTCCCTTTGATAATGATATATTTATTGTACACCATAGTGGCTTTAATCCTTTGTCTTCCCATGGGAATTTTTCATTAGATTTCTTTTGGCCTGAACCTATTGAACCTATTAAACCTCTTGAATATTTATTTTTCAAATCTTATCAAAAGTTCAAGGAAAAATGCAGAGCATAATTATCCCTTGGAAACATGCCTCAACCTATGATTGAGCCTCCTATCCTTGACGAAAGCATGATTGAATGAAAATACCTTGCAAATAACGAAGACCAACCCAAGACCTATCGTTTTCCTATTTGCTACAAGAGACCAAGAGAATTTTAAAACAATATCATTGTACCTCCTAAGATAAAACAATTTTATAAAGTGAAAGAGAAAGTGGTTGAATAGTCTCCCACGGTTCTTTTCATTCCTCCTCTAAGGGAACAAAAGAAACCTATGGTTGATAAAGTTGATCCTACACAAACACAACATGAAAACTATACCAAAATAAATATAAATTCTAGAGAGAATGTGCATAAATTTTGTTCTATTTCTCCAAGGTTAAATGAAGAAACAAACAAGAAAAATCAACATCCAAACTTAAGTGAAGCAATACATGATGAGTCTCCCTCCTTACCACAACAAGAAGTTCCTATATAACAACCACAATAGGGAGTACCACCTCCTTTGGACATTATCATTTGACCTCTCGTTGTGATTAACTTGGATGATGATGATGATGAGATTTCTAAAATTGATGAATAAATGCATAATGAACTAAATACATTGTTTTCCTCTTCTATGAGCTTAAATGAAAATTCTACTAAGAAGAGTGTTAAACTTGGTGATACTCCTAGTATTTCACTTTATATTGTCCATCTAGGTATTTTTCTGCCTTCCACATATGATGAACAAGATTTGGATGTAGAAAACCTACTATAGGTTGAATCTCATATGTCTTACTAGTCTTGTTTTTGTTTTTTTTATGTTATTTATGTGATTGTATGTGCATAATGTGATATCCTCGTATTGCTATATTTGATTAATCTCTCTCCTTGTGAAACTCCTCTATTTGTATCTACATTCTTGTCTATGTCATAAACATTTTCTTTTCTTTGTCTTTTATTTTCCTTTTGGGGATGACAAAATGAGTTGAGACATTTAGGTCTCTTCCATGTTTACCTAGAATATTACATTTTATCTTTTCTTTGTCTTCTGTTTTCCTTTTATGGATGAACCAAGGTGTCGAGAAATTTAGGTGTCTTCCATGTTGACCCAAAATATTACCCTTTATCTTTTCTTTGTCTTGTGTTTTCCTTTTAGGGATGAAGCAAGGCATCGACAAATTCAAGTTTCTTCCATGTTGACACAAAATATTACCCTTTATCTTTTCTTTGTCTTGTGTTTTCCTTTTGGGGATGATGCAAGGCATTGAGATATTTAGGTCAATTCCATGTTGACCCAAAAACTTTTCTTTGTTTTTACTCTCTTTGTATCATTATTCCCATTCCATGAGTATTTTGGTAATGATTTTATTTTCAAGCTCAATAACAACATTGTAGTGAAGACATACTAACCCCAAATCCATGGATCCCTTATGTGTTACTTTGGGATTTAATTTTGGGGGAAACCCTTTCTCATGGCGTGGCTTCATTTGGAAACATATGACTTGGCATAGGTCTTTCCAAATAAGCTCTTGTGTCTTCTTTATTGTTAGCATTTATCATTTGCTACTTTAAAGTAATTGCTCATAACATAATGTCTAGCAATTTCTTTAAAGTAGGGGCATACATTGGCATTATTATTTTTCATTTCAATTATAACTCATGTTTCATTGTGTAGTATTCTTACTTCATGTGTGCAGGATAATCATGGAAAAAATAGGCCCTTAAGTGGCAAAAAATTCAGAAAAATCAGAGTTAGGAAACTTGACATAAAAATTTGAATAAGTTATCTATATTATTTCAAAAATATGTAAGAATATAATTTTTATTAAATTGGATGTATTTTCTAAATTACTAGGTTTATTTACAAAAAAATCAATTCTATTTGGTGAAAATTTGAAATTTCAATATAGTAGTACTTAAATTTCAGAAAAAAAGAAGAAAAAGTAGGTGTCTGTCTGACCACCCTAACAACATTAAAATGATAATATTTTTTTATAAGATTTAATATATAAGTAGAGGACTCACGTCCCAATGTGATGCATTTTTTTTTGTAATTTTTTTCCAAGTAAATAATTAATTATAATTTTTTTATGACAAATTTTAAAAAATATAAAGACTCGTACGTCTGACCACCTTAACTTGGTCAAAACTTCATGAAATTCAATTTTTTATTTTTTAATCTTATTTTATGCGATGCATAGAATGTGACACATATTTTGGATTCAAAAAATATGATACCGTTTGAAATCTATAGATGTTTTTCAATCAGCCTAAAAATCAGGACTTTAGTCGTAACTCAATAGAAAATGAATAATAATAATTTATTAAATTCAAAGTAAAGAATAGTTTATATTGGTGGAAATTTGAGAATCTCCTTTAAAAACCCTTTTCGTTTCATCAATTTTGGGTAAAAAAAAAGTCATCAACCACATACCCATCATATTGCCACTTTTTGGCCCATCATGATCCTGCACATACCCTCTTGGACCATGAATTTTTTTTTATTCATGTTGTGTGACACCTTATTGAAGTTATTAGTAGGTATAGCTTTGGTATGCTTAGTGTATGGGATTTTACCATAGGCATGACTTTCCCATAACCACTTGCTTATTTATGTGGGCGTATACCGGTTGTGTGTGCATGTGTCTCACTGGGGGCTCACCTAGTCAATATCGAACTCCACTAGCCCTTGTGAGCATGCATTTTTTGCATAGTGGACATTGTTTTCCACTTGTATACATTTTTTGGACAAAAAACTAAGGCTTGATCCACATCATGTTGGACAAATAGTTGAGGCTTGATCTACCTTTCCTTTTCTTTCTTCTTTATGTCTTTGAGAGTGTATGCTTATATCTTGTTGTTGCTTCATACATCATTCACATGTGTGATAATTTTTCCCTATTTTGGTTTTCCATAGGTTCTTGGTCTTGGGGGCTTGATCATCCCTCTTGATCGTTGTCACTCTATCTCATTAATATTGGTACACATGGACCCCTCTTTATGCGAATTTGTCTACTTTAGTGTGAGTTTGAAGCAAGTTCCTCCTAACACAAAAGTGGGGGCTAAATGTACTATAGGAAAATGGATCCCTCTACATTTTCACACTTGGTTGGGTCCTCCTTGTTAAAATGAGGCTATCTATACCTTACTTGGTGCTTTTTTGCATCCATAAGCCTAATTAAATGCCCTTTTCTCAAGATAATCTTAACATTTAACAAATGAATCATAATTCAATGTTTAAGGTTGTGTTATAGATCTAGTTATCTAGGACTCATATGCCACTTTTTGTGTATGGGTACCACCTAGGTCTTGAGGCCTGATTTTAAACATTGCATTAAACTTAACACTTCTTAGAGTTCATGTCCCATGCTTAAGAAATTGGGGCTCATATGCCCAACCTGGCGTATGAGTCTCACTTTAATCAATACCTATTTTAAATCAAATTTTTGGCAATATTTTATTATTCTAGATCTGATGTTAGCTTGTAGTATTGTAATTTTAGGAAATTTGACATAAAAAAGTATAAATACAAGGTTATTTCACATAAATTTAGCTAAGATTTTTAAGAGAGCATTCCTAAGGTAATTTTATGAGATCAAGAGCATTCAAGAGCTTATTATCAAGCCTTTGGAGCAATATTCAAGATCCAAGAATCATGTCAAAGTATTCATACATCATGTGTGTTTTTGAGCTAACATTTATGATGTAGGTTTTCATGATTCAAGCAAGTATTCAAGTCAAGTTTCAAGATTTCAATCAAGATTCAAGATCCACATCTATTGGAGCCATTTCACATAACATTTTATCCTTTATTTAAATTTTTTGGTGAGTTGCAACATTGCATTTGTTCATTCATCATTCCTTCATTCTATTTCATTTCATTTCAAGGTTTAATTACCAAAATGGGGTTTGACCAAGGAAAACCCCTATTCCCTAGCACAATAACATGTTTCCCTCTTCATGTGTGATTACATATTTAGGTGAATTCTTGGACCTTGAAGATCCTTTGAAGACAAAGTTGAAAAATTTATCAAGAAGTTGTCATCTTCACGAAAACTCGCCTACAGGCCAGAATTCAGACTTTTAGACTTGGAGATCAGATAAGATGAAAGCTATAAAAGATCACTAGAGGCTACAAAAGTTTCAATAAAACCCTAATACTAGGACTAAATCACCCTTTTGGGTGTATGAGTCCATGTATACCTCTTTTAACCATCTTTTTGTAGATCCTTATTTATCAATAGAAGATTCTAGATTCTACCCAGATTCATGTTATAGGACTAAATCACCCAACCTAGTGTATGAGTCCTAGTGCACTTTAGAAACAAATTTTTTTAGGATTTTGAGATCTTGTCTAGAAATATCCTATCCTCCAAGTACTTTTGTGTTTATCTTTGTTTAGTAATCTGATTTCATGTTTTAAATTTTTATGGTTTAGTGCATTAGTGTTTTCATTTATTGTTTGAAGATTCTTTTTAATGGTGAACCCCCGTTCAATCACACCCAAGGAAATATCCTACTAGTCCCAGTAGTAGTTCCCCTTCCCTCAATTAACTTTCTTGGTTGAGGGATCTTGGTTTCCTAGTGAACTAAGAGTGAAATAAGTCCCTAGGTTTAGTGTCCATCTCCTAAAAGGTGGACCCCTACACCCCCTATTTGTCTCAGTTAGGGACTTAATCACATGTTAATTTTACTTAGGATATAATATTCTTTCTAGAAGTCATATTTGGTATGTTTGGATCTTATCTTTCTAGAATTTAATGTTTGATTCCTATGTTGTTAGGAGTTATTTGTCAAAATTCATAAGACTAAGACACATTTCACAATCATGTTTAATCCTATTCTTCACCTTGCCTATATAAGAAAGGTCAGTGTACTCATTTGTAATATAGTTTATGCGTCATCATAACTTTGATAGATCTTAATGTCAAGTAAGCTCATATTTTTGCATACCCTCTTGTGGAAGGAATCTATTTTTTGTAGGTGGTCTTGCGTATAGAGCTAATCTTCAGCTCTTCGATGGTATCAGAGCCAAGCCTTGTATAACCCTTCGCAGATCTGAGGGTTGAGCTATTTCTAGTGAGAGATGTAGGTTATTTTTAGTAAGGTTGAGTATTATCTTCCCTTGCACCATATGGTGAACTAGAGAATACAAAAAAAGTTTTAAAAATGTTGAATTTTGAGGGTTTCTCTATGAGGGTTTTCATTGTAGGTCATTTTGCTTCATATTGGAGGAAATCTAAGCTCATTTTTTAGTCCAAGACAACTAAGAAAATCAAGATAATATTTTTTTATTTAAATCTGACATTTTTGTCAAAGTTGCAATGGTTTGAAGATTTCAAGAAGGTAGGTGAGATTTCAACACACTTTGAGCCCAAATTGACCTCACCATTGTGTTTAGAAGGCCTGAGAGACAAAGTTTGATATAAAATTCACCTATGTTTGGCCTCAAGTGTTTTTGAGGCATTTTTTTTACTAGGGTAGGCCATAAGACCCCTCAAGTGTTTTGGGGAAAACATTTATTAATGTTTATAGGAATACTTGTTTAAATATATTTTTGGGGTAAAAAAATTTACAGTCAACACATTTTTTTTTCTATAGAATGGTATTATCGGTTTTGTCATTGACTCTAAAAATTCTTATCAACCACCCACTAATTATTATGGCTGGTACTTTATCACAAATCCCTTAGTTCGTTTATCACAAGCCCTCTATTTTCCTAGCAAAGCCCCTAGTGCTTAAGGGAGTAGTGTGGGAACCCATTGCCTCACCACCACCCTTTTCCTCTGTCATCTTGCAGCCCACTTGGTGATGGGTATTTATTTTTCCTCTAAGCAACACGTGTTCACATTGGTGACCAAGATAAAACCACTAGGTGCTTAAACTTTGCACCTCTATATTCTACCATACCCTAAAAGGGCAGATTTTAGAACAAGGCATAAATTTTTACTCAAATATCAAAATTTTACAAACAATATATTTACAAAAAGTTAGTTTTACATAATTCATAGTGGTCTAGGTCATTTTTCCATATTTTATTGTAGGTACATTTTATTTTCGACTAAAGTAAAATCTCCCATTTGGACCTTCAAACTCATAACCTTTTTCCTATATCTCTATTTTTCATGATTTTTGTAGCATCAGAAAGATATTAAGGAGCTCTATTATTGTGCTCATACACTTTTTCCAAATTCAGCCCCATGTATTATTTATCTAGTATTTTTCACATTTGGCATTGTGACTCTTTCCTTGGACATCCTGACTCCAAGAGATGTTTTTTTAGTTTGGGAAGGCTTCATTTACAATATACATCATGTTTAAGTGTTTCTAATTGTTGTTAAATGTCAATGTCAATGCATTTTTGGATATTTGTCATAGTTCATTATGAGGTTTTCATTTCATCCTTCTCTAAATATATTAAAAAGGGGAAACTATAAACAATGGAGAGATGGTATCAAAAACATCTAAATGATGGCTTCATTTTTTACCACATTTGTATAATCTTGTTCCACCTCCAGGTACAACTAATACAAGAAATTTTCTTGGAATTGAAAAAGGGATCATGTCTTAGGATTTATTTTTATGAATGTAAATGATGAAATTTTGGATTCTATTGATCATTTTAAGTGTCATACTCTATGGACTACAGTTTGGGAGACATATGGAGATGTTGATGCTCATCCATTCCCAAACTATCTTATTCTAGACTGTCTTGTCCCTCTTCATTTTTCAAAATGGATACCCTACGATTATGATACTATTCAAGATTTTGAAGATTTGGAATACTTTGAATCGTCAAATGAGGATGATGAGTTTTATTTAGATTCTCCTTCTTCTCCTTTAGAGGTACTCTATGTACCTTCACCTTCATTGATTTGTTATGTAGTCATTGATTGAGGCTCTCATCATTCTTGTTTAGTAAGACTACTCATCTTTTGTTGGTGATTCATTCCAACAGGTATATCATTGTCTTCATGATTGGGATTCCTATTTATCAAACATTGCATCCTTGTTTGTGGATTTTGACATTTCATATTTTGAGGATATATTTGAGGGACCTTATCTATCCTATTTGATGTGTCCATTCATTGCACAACTCTTGTCAAAGCATCCTTGTCCTTAGACCTTCTACAACATTCATTCCCACCCTCTTCTCTGATTGGGCATGTACCTTATTTGAGTGTGGTATCTTCATATTCAATGGACAAGGAGATAAAAGAGAATATTTAAGAGACATCACCATACATATTTATACTTCTTTATTTCAATACCTATCAGAATGGGAAGCATTCATGAATTTTTACATGGTTTTTTTACTTTTGAAAGGGAGACAAGTGTTTGTCAATATTGGATCATGTTTTATCTTTAGGCACTTACCATTTCTGTAATTTTCTCTAGGGGCTCTTCTTTTCATTCTTCTTTTGGGGATATTTTTACCTTTTTTATGTTGTAAGGCATGAATGAACTATATCCTCTTATGGTGACCTCGTGACATAAGCTACAATTGAAATTTTCTAGACACTTTTAAGAACTATACAACAACATATTTATTTGTAAAAACATTCAAATAAAGTGTAAAATATGATTTTATTTTCTTAGGGGATAATTTTTAAATTGTATTATGTGTCTTTATACTCACACTATTTTATAAATTTTCATGATGGGTTGTTTACATTCATTTTTTATCACAATTTTTTCATATGTGTGTCCCTTCATGACAATAAAGAATCCAATATATTCTTGTGTCATGTGTGCTTTAATTTTTTGTACACTCATTTTAGTTTCTTATATATCATATTAGACCTAATTTTTTTTGTTATATATACATAATATGATTATTTTATTAATTATAATAATGAAACTATAATCGTCTACATAGCAGGAGAAAAGCATCATAAAAAAAAACCTATAGAGCTACCCGGCCTTCATATTCACCATTTATACCAGTCTATACACAACCACCCCATCATTGACACAGTAACCTCAAACATACAAAAAAATAACCAAATCCTTTTCTTTACTGTAAACAGGACATCAAAAACCTTCAAAAACAAGCTTCCCCATAAGCCAAAAAACCACAACCAACTCCCACCTTACATAAAGCCATTTAATTTTGCAAAATCTTTAAAGTCTGTAATCCATTCCACACAGTCAAATTTTTTTAGACCAAATAATTTTTTCAGAAACTTGACTTCCACCACCACCTGCATCCTATGCCTCATAAGTCCCGGCCCATCCAAATCCAAAAGAAAGGGGCATACCTTCATAGTGTCCTCCGTACAAATCTGCTGCACATAGCAGGGCCTTGGGCAACTTTTTCCTTCAATGACCACACTCATAATTTCATCCACACCTTCCACCAAATATTCTTTAAACATTTTGACTAATAGCCCTTTCGCTTCTACTTTGGGTACCTTGTTATCTAGCAACGAGGCAAGGAAACGAGATGAAATTTGTAGATTATCCCTCCCGTATTCCTTACTTTCCAAATGGCTCGACCCCGGGATCATCTTCATAGCCACCAAAACCAAGGGATCATAATTGAGTAGGATGTGCTTCAGTCTCTGATCGGTAATCTCCCTGAAGGAGGTTTGCCTTGCCTCAAACCGCAGTGATATCGGTGTGTCTACACCAAATCTAGTGAGGCCCTCCACTGATACCTTTATTACAAACTTCAAGGTCTTTGCCATCATCAGCCCTACATAGACCGCACCCAGAAAGAGAGATGGAGATGGCTTGCATACTCCATTTTGCACTTGCAGAAAAAAGACAACATAGCCAAGAAAAAGGGCACTCCACCCATTAATAGTTTCATCAGTCACAAGGTCATCGCCATCCTTTACAAATGGTACGCTTATCAGCGTGCAAGATTTCCTCCTTGTATTTCCTCACCACAAGGAGGAAATCTTGAAGGCCCAATTTTAATTTATTTCAATGCGTGAAAGTGAGGGTCATAGTTGTCCTTCGTTACCCTCCGTACTCCAGGCCAAAACACCATAACCACCTACTTTAACATAGTGGATGTCATCTTCATCCTTACATTTCCCAAAGTCCCTGCCACCATGGCATAAGTTGCCACCTTCCTCCAACAACTGGAGGGATGCCCACCCTTCCTCCCACATATTAGACCTAATGTTTCTTTTGCATTCATTTATACATTTTTTGTGCTACATGTTTAGTTGATATACTAATACATATCTCTTGTCTACATTATTAGGGATATAATGACATTATTATACTAATGTTTCCTTGATTTAAATGGAGAAATGGAGGAAACCTTCTACCATTTTTAGTTAGTAAGTATTTTTTAGACTCTAGTACTAATGTAAACAAGCACATGTAATTCTATTGAATATTTTTATGTATCCTTCATCATACTACCATTAAAATTTGAACTTCATTGATTAGTTTTTCCTTTGTGTCATATGTGCATATATGTTTGATTAATGTACTCCAAGTTGCTTGTGCAATATTTTTTGTATCTCTCATTCTAATCTACATTTATTTTAGTGTTTATTAATTGTAGAAAACACCATTTAATATTTTCTAATTTTTATCTTTTATTCATTCTTCAATATTTCTTCATATTTATATTTTTAGGGATAATTTTTTAGGATGTTTGTTTATCCCTCCATTTCTCTCTTTTGGAGAGGGTTATTTTTCATATGGTCTTATCCTTTTTTATTTATGAGAGATATTTATTATACTTGAGTACCTTGTTAGGTCTAGTTGTGGAGACTCACTTTTAGCTTTTAGATTCCTTCCTAAGTATCATCTAAGGGGGGTTGTTAGTGCAAAAAGGTGTTATCACCTAACAAGATAATATTCAATCTATTCAATCCTATTCACACTACAGTTAAGTTAACTTAGAGATAATTTTCACCTTTTGTCTCACCTCAAGTGGAATCTACATGTTTTCACAAAATTGTCCCAAGTGTCTCACATGTGTCTCATTTTTGAAGGGGTGATCAAAATTTTATTCCTACTTTCTTACCTCCTTATCCTTGTCTTTATATGCATGAATAATTTCTAAAATTTATTAACTTATATGATATTATTATTATCATTTACATTGTAGTTTGTAGAATGGATTGATTGTGCAAGATGATCTTGCCTACTCCAATAGTGTAGTTACTTATAACTATTTTCAGTCTCAACATTTAAGAATGTTCATGATATAATATTCCACTTTCAATTTGTTGCATCTACCTAATTAAAGGAAATGAAGGAGAGGGAAATAAAAAATGAAAATTTATGATAATATATGCATGTAATAACATGGATTACTTAAATTATCATAAATACATAGTGTAACAAACAAGTTAGATATCTCAAATAGTAATTTTAGAAACATATGGTTTGGAGATAATCATCACGGAATATGTAAAATTCCCCTAGTATAAATAAATGGGTGATACCACAATATTGTACATTCCAATTTTTGGCCTATGCCAGACACTCAAATTCAACATTTTTTAGCATTTTATAATAATTAAGTGAACAAACAATCAATAATTTAATAATGATGTGTTTACTAAAGATCTATTACGTTTTCTGTATAGATTCAAGTTATAATTTTTTTAATATTTAAAGAATTATTTTTATTTTCATTTTTAAGCATATTTTATATTTTATATTATTTTCTATTGATTTATTTTATTCCATAAATTATAACTATCACTAAAAATAATAAAATAACATGATTTATTGGGCTTAGATCATTAGCTCTAGTGTCTACTAGATAGATTATTTTGGTAACTATTTATTAATTTTTGAATCATTGAAAACCAAAATTTTAAACCTATATTGTTTTATAATAAACACACATAAATTATTATTATTGATTGAAAGAAGCACATCCAGGTGGAGTGTAGTCTATTTTATATATTTTATAACAATGTATATTATTTTCTCTAATTTATACAATATAAAATATAAAATTTATAATTTTTGGAAAGATGATTGTAAGTAATATATACTTACAAAATGGAGTTTCCAAATTATTTCATTTGATCCCCCAAAATGTGAAGTAAAATTTATCTTTTATTAATAATTTTATTAGTGTAGAGGAACCTTTGTTGAGGGTTTGATTTAATCATAAGGGGTTCTATCCAAGGGAGTTTAATCTAGGTGGTTTTTATGTAACCACTATCAATCAAATCCCATTTTATGGATCCTCTCAATTATTAAATCATTAACATAAGTTTATCTAACATCTAGAAGGATATCATGAAGTGGCTATTGGGCTAGTTGATCATAGCTAAAGAAAGAATTCAAATTCTAGAGGGAAAGGTTATCGAGTAGTAGGCTCCATGGCTGGGGGAGGTGGAGAAAAAGGAGCATTGGGATATGATTGCCTCTTTGGCCAAGTCGTTTGAGAAGTGGGCAAGGTGGGAAAAGGAGTTAGAATATTTGCATGCCATTGTTGGTACTAAGGAAGAAAAAAATAATTCACTAGCTAAGATCGATGACATCCATCAGAACCAGGAGAAAACCATGCAATGCCTCAGGGCCATCATTTATTATAGTAAAGAAACCATGAAGAACACTACCCTGATTTTTTCAGAATGAATTAAGGAAGTGCTAGGGGAAACGTGTTGTGGATGGTCCGGAGGATGGTCATATGTAGAAGAAGAAGGGTAAAATGGCAGATACTTCAGCTCGTGATGTCATGGTGAATACTCATCCCATTTAGCAAGGGCTTACGACTTTTGAAAAGAAGCTCCAATTCTTTTCCTAGGAATGGAAGGCAGTCACTGGTCACAAGTTATTGGGAGACCTACAGGTGTCTTGTGTTTCTATGTTGGTCCCGGATCTATGTTTTTTTAGTAGTTTTTGTTGGTAAAATTATTTAAGCTTTAGTTTCTATTTTGATTTTTGGGTTTCTCACTTCTCGTGAGTTTCTCATATACTTTTACGAAAGTTTTGTAATGGGTATTGGCCCTTCCATTTTTAATCAATAAAAAATATTTATCTAAATAATACATGATTGTTGGTGAAAATTACCTGTTGCCTCACAAGTGGAACACACTATTGAGGAATAACCCTATGTGCAAGATATGTTCTCATGAGAATATTTAAAATTGGTTTCATACACATGGGAAAGGTATTGTGTCAAGGATCAACTACTATGGGCATAAGAAATATCATAATTGATGTATAATCAATTGAATAAAAGACTAATGTAATGATGGTATAGTATTCAAAGATAAAATATTACAAATAGCTAATCATATTGATAGATAGGAACATATTTTCTTACATCATGAAATATGATCATAAATGCACATGGAAAGTTTTTTATTTTGTTGAATTTTGTTCATTTTTTATATATTTTTTGAAAATAATTCTCTAGGCACATGGCATGAAGATAAATCATAATAAAATAGCACATGTGTGATCAATAATTATCCTAGACTGAATATATAGGATTCATGAATCAATATGATCATCATGTTATAAATATGATTGGTGTAATATAATGGCCATAATAAATGCATTATTACAAAGCATCTCAAAAATCATATTAGGTCATTTTCTGAAAAAAGATAACATCTATCATCATCAATTTGATTATTCTTGTGTGAAAATGGGGTTTTTATAACTCAAAATTTATTTTATTTATGAAATGGTACCTACCTATATATAGGGGTGAAGGCTAAGAAGCCACTTTCATTCTTATTAACATTTTTACAAATTTTATTTTATAGAGCTTAGAATCCCCTTTGTGATTTAACATAATAGTACAAAGATGGAGTCGCATACCTACACAAGATAACATGTTATATGAAATTATTAAGAAAAGTGAACAATTCGAGTATTATGCCATCTTTTGGCTCTAAATTTTGATTTTTTCTAAAAAAATTAATTTAAAAAAAAATCTTAAAAATAGTATGGGATTGTTTTTGTGACCCATTAGGTGTTTTAATAACTCATAGGTTGTATCTTAGGGTGCAATAATTATATAAACAACAAGGTAGACCATACAATTTTATCAATATATTTTGATAGAATTTCATCAATTTTTATTATTTTGAATGATTTATTGATCTAATATCACAATATTTTGTCATGCTTATGGTTGTAGAATAAGTTAGATATTTATGAATGTATACAAAAATAATATATTGATGTTATATAATCACTTTCATATATATAATTTGATTAGGTTCTATTAATGGTGATCAAATTCCTTCATATGCTTTGCTCAAGTCATTGTGTACCATGATATCCAAATACCCATCTCATAAATAAAGTAGAATGATTCAGATCCAAAAAAAATTCCTATGTATGTCACATTTGTGGGACATCTTAATTTTTACCAGAAGTCATGCAAAATTTTAAAAATAATGATTTGATCATAAATGGGTTACATATAAGGGGGTTAGATCAAACACTAATATAAAGCCAATTTAAATAATAGATAAAATTTTACTTTCCATAATTAAATAAATATTAATGGCCCCACTACCATGTCACTATATAAATCCAAACTCAATGATAAATTCAAAAATACCATATTAGCCTATTACTTTTAGTCAAAATATTATTTCCTTTAGGAAAGGTTTATGATAGGGTGTTGGAGAGAGCTTCACCTATTGACACGTGACTATTTTTGAGATAATTATGAAATGCCAAATTTTTGTATGCTCTAAGTTACTCATTAGCAACAATACCATATTAGCCTATTACTTTTAGTCAAAATATTATTTCCTTTAGGAAAGGTTTATGATAGGGTGTTGGAGAGAGCTTCACCTATTGACACGTGACTATTTTTGAGATAATTATGAAATGCCAAATTTTTGTATGCTCTAAGTTACTCATCAGCAACAATTGGTGTCCCTAAAATTATCATTAAGAGGAAAATTTATTTTTGTAGTCTACAAAGTCTTCAAAAATTATCATATGTATTTAAAGCCTTAGTTTACATTGTATAGGATAAAAAATTATAAACAAAATATTATTTCTATAAAATAATATATCAACCATATATATATATATATATATATATATATATATATATCCATTCCTAGAAGTGGTCTTTTGGTTTGGTTGTAGTAAAATATCTTAGTTTCCCTTTATCTTTGAATGGCTTAGCCATGATGATGATGGATGCATTCTTGCAAAATCCCTTTTTTTAATTTTTTTTTGCAAGGGTGGCATGAGCCATAATTTTCTTACTACAACTTGTGAGACCAAGCTAAGAGCATGATACTATTAGTGTAGAGAATTTAATTGTAGTGGGTGCTTCATTTCATGACCAAAGGGTCTCAATTTTAAGTTAGACTAGTATGATAAAGTCTTTTAACACACCTAAGAGAACAAAATGCCAAACATAAAAAAATATTTTCTCTAAATTAGTGGCACGTAAGAGTTTTTTCTTAATAGCTATAGGTGGATTAGTAGTCTAACTATAATTAAATGTCCTCATTTTCCTCATATCCAAACTTCACCAAGTCAATGAAAAATTTATTCTTACAAAATACCTCAATAGTGTTTAGTGAAAGGTGTCAAGTGTCATTTCTTCTTTCTACACCTCATGGGACCAAAATGATGAAGAAAATAAATTATATTGAGCTAGTAAATTGAAATGGAAGCTTAATTTCATCACCAAAGTCTCCTAGTCATTACAAGCTACATAAATTTGAGAAAATTTATTAAGGGACCTAAGAATATTGTCTTCATTTCTACAAATGGGTTTAGGGTCAAAACAAAATAGAATATCTCAAATTTCCTTATCTTTGAACAATTTGACCATATCCAGAATGAATGAATTCTATAAAATACCTTGATAGTGTTTAGTGCAAGGGTGCTAGGTTCCATTTTTCCTTTTGTGCCTCGTGGAACCAAATTGAGGGAACACACACATTAGAGTGAAATTTGAGATATGGTAGAGGGGTAAAAGTACAATTTTGTGTCACACTTTCAGCCAACTTATCAGCACAAGTGAATTTAAGTATTTCTAATAAAAATATATTTTGGTCAAACATATGATCCTCTAAGATTCATTCTAGCTAAGTTAGATATATCCACAAATTTTCCAACTAAAATTGTTGGCTAAATGTATATGTAGCATCACTTTGAGACCAATTTACCAAAAAAATAGTTTTATTTGAACAAACTAATGTTTTAACAATTTATACTCATGTAAATAACATTTTTTAAAATATAAAAATACCCTTTTGTAGATCCATAAATCTAGTTTTAATATATATATATATATATATATTACTAATTAAATTATTATTTATATTTTTCTTTTTACTTTTACTAAAATTAGGTTATCAGCATAAAATATTAGGTTGATTACCATGAAATGGAAAAATAGTAAAACTTATTAAAAAAAATTAGAAAAAACTATATCCATGCACTAAATTTTCAAGTTATAAATACACACAAAATAATTGAGGGAGAAAAAATAAAAATTACTATATAAAGCTTGACATCTCATGTGACTTCATTTTTCAACAATTAAAAAAAATAAAAGCATAAAATATACTAAAAAATAAATATTTCATTAGTTTACATCATTTCAAAATTCAAAACATATATGTCACTTTTTTAGTGATTCAAGTTTAAAAGCTGGATCAATGTTGGTTGTTTCCTTTAAAAAGTGTGGAATGGCTTTGTGCTTTTACCCAAAGGCCTCATTTTATGATGTATGGTCTCAATTCTTTCTATCTACATCATTCACATAAATTATTTTAAGAGACCTAAGAGAAAAAATGTGTCAAACTTTGACAAAGCTTTTCTTGGAATCTATCACACTTAGGAATTCTTATTTCACACTTATAAGTGGATTATTTTAGTAAAATATCCTCTCTATTTCCCTCATCTACAAAGGGTTTGATCTAGTCAATGATGAATGCATTCTTGCAAAATGACTTAATGTTGTTCAAGGAAAATTTGTCAAATACCATTTTTTCTTTATATGCCATATGGAGATAAATTAGGTGTAGAAACACATTGATGTGGGCCATTGAATTATAGTGGAGACGTTGTATTTATATTGAAAATTCCCAATCCTTCTAGGCTAGATCAATCTAGTAAAGGATCTTAAGAGACATATGCAAAAAAGGTCAAATTTTTATGGAGAATTTCTCAAAATTTGTGGCATCAAGGAATGTTTTCATTGCACCTACAAGTAGATTTTTGGTTCAACTACACTAACTTGTCTCACTTTCCCTCAACTCCATATTGTTGTTGACAACAAATGCATTCCTGCAAAAATGCTTCAATGGTGTTCACTACAAGGGTGTCAAATGTCATTTTCTCTTGTTTCACTTCATAGGAGAAAACTAAGGGAACAAAAAATTTGAGGTGGAAAAGTGAATTATAGTGGAGGCCTTTTTCTATTGCTAAAGGGTCTTGATCCTTCAAGGCTACAACAATCTAGTGAAGAAGTAGAGAAGGATAAAGAGGAAGAGTAAAAGCATGATAGATGGGTAAGGTACAAAGGGAGTTATAGATAAAGAGGGAGGGGGGCAGAGAGAGGTATAGAGGGAGAGATATGAGCACACTTGATGTACAAAATACTATATAAAGAATTAACAAAATTTTATTTCATTCATTATCAATGTATGTAAATATTATATAAAAATTGAATCAACTCATGAACATTCTTGACATTAGGTATCATTCAAACCATTAAACTACTTAAGATTTAATGTATAAAATATTTATATATTCATCTCAATATGGTTGTGAATGAGTACATAATGTAATACAATTCCATGAGGCCAACATTGTCTTTAAAACTATAAAATGTTTTCAATCCATACAATTGTTTTTAATGTTTCATACAAGAATATGAAATTTCTTACTCTATGTATCAAAGACTATGACTCAAATATGTGATCTCACTTTACTTAAGTAGGGTGTGAATCTTAAAAATCATAATTATTTGTCATATTGCATTTTTTTGATTCCATACACCCCCTCCTAGATTTTATAAAATAAGATACTATTCTAAACTCTATAATAATAAAATGTTATTTTCAAATGACCTAAAAATAATAAACACACTTACAAAAAATTGGTAGTCTACTTGTTCTTGTTTTACTGCTTACCATCATCAAGATGGTCATGTCCCCAAATTAAGGTTCTTATATCAATCTATAAAATAATATAAGTATATTATATTAATTATTCGTAAATACCTAATTATATCAATTTATATAAAATAATCATAACTAAATATTTCTTTAAATATAATCATATATGTTTTAGAGGCACCAATGATGAGATAGTAGTATTAATATTGATATTTGATTTTTCTTATATACTAAGAGGTGTGATAGTTGAAATCATTAACAAAAATAATAATAGATTTGACTAGAAAACTCAAGTACACAAAAAAATTGACATTAAATCTTATAAAATAAAATAAAAAATGTCTTAGAATGTAGATCAGTATATCTAATGTCATAGGTATAACTACTAAAACACATGGTGTATGATTTTTTAATGACCACTTATTCAAAAAAAACATATATTTTTGAATATTCAATTTTATTTAATGTATAAACTAGCTACTAATCAATTATAATGTATTAAAAATTTACATCTAACATAGATGGGATAATTAAACTTATCAATGGAATGGTAAATTTCATACAACTTTATGAGTATAGACCTTAATATATATATAATAATTACACATTTTAATAAAATTCCTTGATTAAAAATTAAATTATATGTTAAAATTTAAAGTCCAAATTATAAAATATATATTAAAAATTCATGTTAAAATACTCTATGGGGTCAACAAGTAAATCACATACTAGATCATAAATGATCACCATATTATGTGATTCACCACCCTATATTATTTGATTATCCTATAAGCTCCTAGTACATGTTCAACGATAGTGACTAAACTCATATAAGGTAATACCCTCTCCCCTTTGTGTATCACAATATCTTCTAGAGAATAACTTGTAATAGCTATAGCAAAAGTGTGATGTCACTGTTGAATGCCCAAGATACTGAGAGGGGGGATGAATTAGTATCTTCTTTAATTTATTTAAAAAACACCATCCAATTGCTCCAATGTATATAACAGTGAAAATGAGCATAAGCATTAACATAACATAAAAGAACACAACACATGAACACCATAATTTTTACATGGAAAACCTAGAATGGGAGAAACCAGAGTGAGGATTAGCTCACAATATAGTATAACCGGTTATAAGATATTACAAAGGATAGCTCACTGCCAGGACTCACTATCTAAAATGAGAGGCTCACTACCTACAAAAGATATCATAACAAAATGGCTTGCACCCAGAATATGAACTGATGAAGTTACACCTCACAAGTGTAGATTCAGTTCCTTTTATGCTCATAAAACTCACATACTAATAGACTAATATTCACCTTGATTCATATTCACATTCAACTTTCATCTTCAATCTCATAACTTGTCCAATATATATGTCTAACTCATCTGCAAGCATCAATTAGGTGCATCTCTTATTCACCAAAAAGATAATTGTCGGCTTCAAGCATGTACAAAATATTTCCAAAAAGAACTCAAGCATGTAGGATGTAATATCATGTCGGCTTGGACCTAGGATGGGTCACACATACAATGCAATACAAAATTAATTCACCATACCACCAACTATTTATTAGGTCGGCCAAAGATAGACCTCATAACAAAATACAACAACATAACAATGCCAAATTTCCATACAAGCACTTGTACACATGAGATTCTAGACTTACATGCTTCCAACATAAAAAAAAACATTTCCCAAAAACTACAAGCAACGATAGTCACTGGTAGAGGATAACTGTAGACTAAAATACCAAAGGACATTTCTGCATGTACCGATTCAAAATATTGGATTAACTTTGAGCTTGAACTTGCAGTTGCAACTCATATAACATGGTGACATCAATGACAACACAAAAGCTACATCAATGATATTTTATTCATTATTCCAATAATCTCCCCCTTTTTCATTGATGGAAACATGTGCCAAAATAATTTACAAACCTCCTATGTACAATAATTTCCCCTTTTCTCTCCATAACCTTCTCCCCCTTTTTAAATATTCTCCTTTTCTCTCCCAGTTTGATATCAAGGAGAAAGGTTGGTTCAAAAAAATATGAATATACATATATGCATGGATGGTCTAGAGCTTTTTATGACCAAAAGAATCAAAATTCTTGACTCCTCCTTAGGATTTTGTCTCAAAAATGTGTAAACTTGCAAAAATTACCCAGAGGAAGGTGAGCTTTGAAGCTCCTTGAGAATACCTTGCCATGTTGTCTTGTCATTCTCCCAACTCTACTTAGAAAATATCAACATTCAATTTAGAGATTCCAACTCAATCACACTCTCTTCAGCATCATTTGGTGTACCCAAAGCCAAATTGATTTTGTCCATTTTTTTTTACATTCACCAAGGCATTGGAAACTGGAGTGTACTCCATTCTCACACTATCACCTAGCAGACCAAATTTTTTGATGATATCTTCCTTCTGCTTCTATAACATAAAGTTTTTTTTCTATGAGTAGAGATGGCATTCTAGGTTGACCTGTCTCTATCCTTAGAATTACTATATGTACTAGAAACAACTATCAATTGAGACTCAATGGAGTCCTTGAGATCCTTGATGCTTTGTGTGGCATTCAACCACCTTATGCAGTAAAAAAATACAATATTTTCTTCAGACTCACACACCTTCACAATTTCTAGGCTCTTTTCAACATTAGTGTGTGCCATATAGAATACTTTCCATGAAGTGTCAAAATATTTTTCTCTTCCAATTTATGTTCAACCTCTTGCCTTGTCTTCTCACCAAGTTCGGAGGCATACTCCTTAAAGGATTGCAATAGAAGTTTCAAATTCTCTACCACAGTGAGAGATGTATTTATTGATGTACCAAGTGTGACCTCCTATAAATCTTTGATGGAATCATCAATAATCTTTGTTTCCTTTTGATGTGTTTCCAAAATTTCCATTCTTCTAGATGCATGCAATGCATCCCCTAACACCAATTTATGCATAGGAGAAATCTTGTCTAGATCCACACATCCTTGAATCACAGGGAGTTGTAGAAGTTGTGGAGGAATCACCAGCTGGAACTTGATCTACTTGGATAACAAGCCTTTCAAAACATCTTCACCGGAGGAGGATTCTCCTAAGGACCTTTGTGATTCCATAACCTACCTTATTTCTTCTTCATTCTTTCTGGTAGATTGCTCATTTCTTTCTTCTTCCTCAACTCTCTCTTCTTCCTTTTCTTCTACCTTTTCTTCTTCTTCTTTTTTTCCACCTTCTTCTTTTTCTCCTTCATCCTTCTCACTTTCATCTTTATCCTTTTCTTCTTCAACTTTATCTTTTTCTTCTTTAGTATGCTCCAAAGGAACAACATCATGCTTCTCTACTTCAACATTCTCTTCATTTTGTTTCTCAATCTCCAGAGGATCATCTGTAGCATTTAATTTTGGAAGGAAACCCACACAACCTATTTCTAGAGGATTATTTGTGTCATTCATTTCTAGAGGAATGTTTGTATAACCTGTAGCAGAAGGAATGTATTCCTCAACCTCTGTAGATACTTCTTCTCTTGACTTAGGTGTAGAACCGGATTGGAGTGCACCAATCATGACAAATTTCTTAGCCATACCCCTGATGGTGTCTACAGTTTCCTTCTTTATCATTTTTATTTGCTTTTTGTCTCTTGTCATCAAGGTTTTTACCCTTTTCTTCATCTGGAACATTTTTGAACAAACCGTCTTCAAGGTTTCCAAGTAATCTAGGGTCAAAGAGGACCCAATATTATCAAATGCTTCATTTCTTATTTTATCTTCCAATTCAACAGCCTCCAATCTTCTTTTCATTAGAGTGTCCCACAATTTCTCAGGCACATTAGACTTAACATAGTCCCAGTTAACTTCCAAATTAATAACATACTAAATAGTAGCCATCATTAATGTTTTTTTGTCCTCTCTACCTACTTGTTCATACATTTATGTTGTAGGTTGCAACATAAATTCAAAGTGTATCAAAATATTTACCATAGCTTCTAATCTAAGAGGAGAACCGAAATCTTATTGGAGAGGATTGTTGTTCTTCTTGGTTTGAAGATACCTCTTCTGCAACTTTAGCCTTCTTTTCTTTCGGTTTGGTGTTCTCATGAGCACCAAAACCCTGTTCTTCATCTTCTTCAAAGGGTGATATATAATGAAATATTTTAGAGCCAACACTTGCTTCCTATGAAGAAGCTTCACCAAAGGACATGCTTCCTCTCTTCTTTCTTACCAATTTTTCTACAAGGTCTTCCTACTCTTCCTCTTGATCTTCATTGATACTGAGGTTCTTTTCCCTTGTATATTTTTCTTTCTTTCCTCGCTTGATAGGTACCACCGAAGGAATTCATTTTCTCTTACCAAATCTTGTAGTTAGTTTGGAAGGAGCTAGGTTTTTTCCTTCACCAAGAGCACTGGGTTCATTCTTTACTAGAGTAGGGCTAGAAGCTAGTTTTTAAGAAAAATTCCTATTGGATCTCCTTAGACTTGATGATTCTCTAGTCTTCTACTCTCCCAAGGCCCTACTTTGTGTTATCTTCTCATCAGTGAAACCATAATTTCTAAGCATCTCATCCACCTTCTTTCTCCTCATAGGCTTGCTATGCTCCAAGTGAACTTCCAAAGATTTTTCTACATATGTGCAAATTCTAGGTTCATTGGTATCTTTTAGACTTTTCAACAAAACTTGTACATAGCCTTTGGTTTCATCCTCTATAATATCATACCCCAAAGGTTGAATCCATACAGTTTGAGGTTCAACAGCTTTAACCATGCTCTCATTAGAGAAGACATGAAATATGACATCATCCTTATATTTCTCAACAATCTAATTTGGAATTATTTCCCTTTCGTTCATGTTGCTTTTGAACACAACAAAGAATATTGTTATCTAGCATTATCTCGACTCTTGAAATCACCCAAATTATACAAATAATCAAAAATTTGATGTCCAACTAGTCTGGATGTGTCCCAAATTTCCACATCATCTATTATGGGAAGCCTTCTAAGAAAGTAGAACAACAAACAAATAATCAATGAGCCAAACTTGAATACATATTTATTTTCTTTTCACATCTTCATATTCTCAAACAACTACTACTAGAGAATTTTGTGCACAAATCATTATCGACACTATTAACTACCATGTCATATACAATGTAAATTGTTGTAGCAGATACTAAATTTTCTCTATTTGTGAAGTAGATTTTGTGTCCGATCATTATAGATGCATACTTCATAGTAGGATTAGTAATAGGCTTCATTGCAAGAGCCCTTTTGTCATATTTAGCTCCAGTGAGTTCCATCACTGCTTCATTCTTCACATATTTTAACACTAGTACCAGTTTGGGGTCACTGAGTCTGATAACTGCCTTAATCACTTCCTTAATTATAAGATGGGGTATGATAGTCCACAAAAACTTATCATGCATTTCGTTGAGAGCTGGTTTAGCATATTTATCATCGAAAGTGGAGCTAAGATTAGGAAAGGAGTTCCATCAATCCAACTTCTTTGCAACAATATTTGAATACTTGGGTTTTATCAAGAAATTATCATTGGTGAGCTCATTATATCATATGTATATCAATTTTATATGATCAAATTCCCCAGTTTTAACTTGAATGTACATCCTTATGTCTTCAGTGGGCATGACACCATGAGGAATCGATGAGAAGGCACCTAGAGGGTTATTTTCAAAAACCTTCATAAAATATTTCTTATAGGAAGGTCTAGGTATTTCTGATGCTTTCACAACTAAAGAGGTTTCCATTTTTCCAAACACAAAGTTCTAATGATTTCAGAAAGAAGATTTATACAAGCTCACAACAACACAAATGAATAAAATTCCTTTTTCTTTCACAAAAAACTAAAACTAGGGTTTGCATAGCTCACTTTCCAAATCACCTCAAGGATGCTCCAAATCGCTCTCCACTTTCTTTGAATGTACTTGTGATTAATTTTTTTATTATTTCACTTTATAGATCAATGTGATGCCTCAATTCACATTAAATGTGATGGAATTCAAAAATCTAATAAAAACATTTTTGTTGCATTAAGAAACCCTAATTTCCTCTGCAAACGATCATGCCTACATATTTTCTTTTGGTTCCTTTTGAATAACCTCTTCTTATTCATTCCTTACAACATATCTTTGCATTATAGACATGCCAAATATCCAAGGGGTTTGAACAATTTTATATTAAAGCTCCCCCTACAACCATGCTAGGTCTAATTCATGGAGGAATTGTTTGTATCGGATGAGGGCATAAACACATATGATGATTCTGGCTCTTCTTTGTTTTTCAATATCTTGTTAGTTTCTTGCTTAACCTCATATTTGTCAACTTTCTTCACTAGTTCATTCTTCCTTATCTAATCAGATTGCTTTCCCTTTTTACTTCTGCATACTCTTGAAAAGTGTCTAGATTTATTATAGTTGTAGCAAATAACATTTTTCTGATTTTTTTGGATTTCATTAACACTTGATCTACACAAATTTTCTTTGTGTCCAAAATTATTACATGTATAGAAATATCCAAAAACAAATTGATTTATTTTGCCTCCATTAAACCAATTCATCATCTTAGTTTTGCATTCACTAGCTCTATGTCCAACTTTCTTACATGCAAAGCATTGTCCCAAGAAGGATCCAAAAAATCGATTCATCCTACTTCTACACTTAGTTTCCCTATGACCAAACTTATTGCATGAAAAAAAAACACCATTGAAGGATGGGTACCTTCGAGCATTTGGTTGTTTGACAGGCAGTCTCCTAGTAAAGCTTCTTGGATTATTTTTTTGCTTCCCTTTACCTTGAGACTTCATAGCTTTTGAACTTTCACCTATTTCTAGTCCCAAACCACCTTTGTCTTTAGATGATTTATGTCCTGCAATCAATTCATCAAGCTTGGTGGAGCTTGTTTTGAGACTATCTTCATAGACTTTTTCTTTTTCCAGATCTTCTCTCAGGATTACCACTTCTTGTTCAAGCCTTGAGAATTCATCAAAATTTCTTTGCACCGTTGTATTTAGACAATCTCCAATTCTCTTCTTTCCTCCACTTGCACCTTCAGTTTGCTAATCTCTTTATTTTCTTGTTTTAAATGCTCACTTACTTCTTTATGTCTTTCTTTGAATTTCTTCAATTTCTCTTTCAATTTTCGGATGCATTAATTTTCCTCATCAAGATTTTATTTCAAATCTCTATTTTCATTTTTAGCTTTGTCAAGATCATCAAGGGTTGTCGAAAGTTCTTCTTTATCATCCATTTTTTCAATCTTCATGATCTTCCTCAAGTTGTTAGGCTTCTTTAGAGGAACCAAAATCTGATACCAATTGTTGAATGCCCAAGATACTAAGAGTGGGGGTTCGAATTAGTATCTTCCTTAGTTTATTAAACAATCAACATCCAATTTCTCCAATACATATAATAGGAAAAATGAGTAGAAGCATTAACAAAACATAAAAGCACACAACACACGAAAACCAAAATTTTTATGTGGAAAACCTAGAATGGGAAGAACCATGGTGAGTATTATCTCACAATATAGTATAACTAGTTATAAGATATTACAAAGGGTGGATCACTGCTAGGACTCACTGTCCAAAATGAGAGGCTCACTACCTAAAAAAGATACAGTAACAAAATGGCTTATAGCCTGAATATGAACTGATGAAGTTACACCTCATAAGTGAATATTAAGTTCCTTTGATGCTCAGAAAACTCACATGCCAATAGACTAATATTCACCTTGATTTGTATTCACATTCAACCTTCATCTTCAATCTCAAAACTTGTCCAATATATATATCTAACTCATCTGTAAGCATCAATTAGGTTGGCCTAATTAGATGCATCTCTTATTCACCAAAAAGATAACTATTAGCTTCAAGCATGTACAAAATCTTTCCAAAAAAAATTCAAGAGTGTAGCATGCTATATCATGTTGGCTTGGACCTAGGATAGGTCATACATACAATGCAATACAAAATTGGTTCATTATACCACCAATTGTTTATTAGATCAACCAAAGATAGAACTAATAACAAAATACAACAACAGAACAATGTCACCTTTCCATACTAGCACTTGTACACATGAGATTATGAACTTACACACTTCCAAAATAAATAAAAAATCCATTTCCCAAAAACTGCAAGAAATGATAGTCATCGGTAGAGAAGAATTACAGACTAAAATACTAAAGGATATTTTTGCATACCGGTTCATAATACCATATCAACTTTGAGCGTGAACTTGTAGTTGCAACTCATATAATATGGTGACATCAATGACAACACAAAAGCTACATCAATGATTTGTTCTTCTTCATTCTTTCAATAGTCACATCAATCAAACTAGATGGTTTTGATTCACAATCATCTACTAAACTATGAGAATGGGATATTTTTGTGTCATGCTATATTAGGGTGTCTTTGAGGCTATCAATTGTATGGAGATTTTGCACATTAATAGTCTCCATGTAATAATAGAAGGCATCATCACGCGATGAATAGTATTTTGGCTAGTAGTCTTTATTCTAAATTTGGCACCTAACAAGGGCTAACCTTATCTTATGCTAAGTCTTTACCTCTACCTTGAAACTCTTTCATATCAATAGATTTATGGATTTCATGAAGGAAAAACTAACAATAAAATTTTCTCAAAAAATTTAAAGGTACCTCATGGTTTTGGCAAGGAGGAGCTAGTCAAAGACAATCCACCACTTATCCAAAAAATTAATGTTTAATATTATCATGATCACACAAATAGCTAGAGAATTAATTTGATGGTATAGAAATAAGTGCATTAGCTTTTGGATCAATAGAAAGCATGGATTTTTCCTTTTAATACATTTTTATCTTACCTCATCATATGATAATTTTTTCATATAAATTTGTAACATAGATCTCTATGCATTTTCCATTCATAGATTTGATTCATCACTGGGTTAGCTTGCTTCATCATTTCTTCTAGTGATGTTGCAAAGGATGCATGGTGGGGATTTTTTATCGATCTCATTAATATTGAAACTAATTCTATAGTTTAAATATTATTTTGTTATAAATTTCGTAATAATTCCTCTTGGATTTCCCTAGGGCTTATTAGAAGTGTCGAAGGAGATCCAGATTAAGTTATGTTATCTTCTAGAATTTTGTGATCTAAATTTGGTTTTGGATTATGGTTTAGAGGAGACAATAGAAAAAATAGATATACATTCTAAAATATTAAAATTTATAAAGATTTAAAAAATATTAAATGATTAAAAAAGAAAAATCTTGACCACTTAGCTCTCTTGTGATGCAGCATTGGAAGATAAGACAATCAAAACTTAGTAGTTCATTAAGATATTGAGAATACGATTGTGTGTTTCCACGTATGCAACAATCAACAATGACAAAAACATTTAATTTTTGGTTTCTTTTGTTTGAATTTGGTATTTTTAATTTCTAGAATAAATATTATGAACTTGTGTTATATACTACACACATGAATTATATAATGTATGTGTGTTATGTCTTTTTATTTGCAAATCCATAATATGTGTGTGTTTAATATAATGCAATCATGTTCTTATTTTTCTCATTTGGTCACCTTTTCTACCCCCAATTTAGTGAATTCGCACTTCACATAAAATAAGTTACAACACTTCACTATTTAAAAAAAAATTCAAGTCAATTAACAAAAAGAGTTGACAATGGACTAGAATGATATGAAGAAAGAGTAGAGATATAGAGAGCATGTATCATTTTTTGTTATTTGATAGTATTTTTGGAAACAAAAGAGGAAGATGTGTGTTGTTAGATTAATGTTGAGATGATGTATTCATCAAATGTATACTAGGGATTTAAAAATGCATGCACGTTGTGTCCTCTTCATGCATTAGTTCCTTATATGACATGTTATTGTTCTTTATTTACATGACTACATCCTCTACAACTACTAAAATAAAATCTCATACCCATTCTATCCTTGTGTTCTCACTACAATGATTGTTACTACTTAAAATATAAATTTTGGTGCCAATGGGACATTTAAGGTTTTTCATGAATTAGCCCCATAAGCATGTACTATCAAAAGTAGTTGAAATAATCTCAGTGTGTGGTTTTAAGCAATTGTGTAGAAAGCTATGACTATGGAAGTAGGTGCATGCAACAACAATGGTAGATGCTTTATCTATTTGAAAGTGGAAAATGTGTGTTAGAGGAAGAAAAAATATGTTAGATGATTTCCATTTTAGGTAGTCACTTAAATAAGCGTTCTTAACACCAACTTGACCATTAAAAACAAATTAATATTAAGACTTTATGAAAGAGATAAATGTTTAGATAAAATAAATAAATTTAAAAACATAGAATGAGTCTATATAATACTATCTAAATAAACACTACATTAATATCCCAAGTCATTAAAAAAAATATATTCTTTATTTTAGACCAAAATTATACTTATTATAAATTCTAAAACAAATATACACATTTCATCTCTATACATTATTAGCCAATAGGATTTGTATACGTTGACTTGTCAATCCACAATTCGATGACAAATCTGTCTCATGCCCTTAAACCATTCATTCACGTGAGTAAACCATTTACAGATCGTCGTCAATAGATAGAAGTAGTCTCACATTGCCTAACAATTAATATTTATTGTTCAAAATCCTCAAAACATCTTGTCTCAAGTTCAAAATTTTACAAATTCTAAAACCCCGAAAACTTTATACCTTTCAACACATCCCTTATATCCTTAAAAGATACAAGTACTAATCAAAATTCTCCTTATTTCAAACCATCTCCATCATTGAATTTTTCTTAAGTACTATTTCTCTCCATAATTACAATTATTCTTTTATTTCTCCATCAATAGCAAAAGATATGGTTGCGCTTTAGAAACGGATGCCATAGAGAAAGGACAGAGAAGAATAGGTGATATTAGATTCTTAGTATTAAAAACAAAATACTAATCGACAAATTTATACTAATGCTCATAAGATGTGGAACGACTTTTATGTGTCTGGTGGGAAGACGACGGTATCTTGACTAAGCACGCATGATTATGTATAATATAAAAAAGCATCTTTGTTATTATATTAAAATACAAATATATTATAGTATGAGGTGTAAATATGTATTTAAATTAAAAGGATTGTTTGGATTTTTAATTGGGCAAGAATAATGTTTTGCCTCGCATTTAAAGCTTATATTTAATTCAATTTCATTCTTGGACTTCTTTCATGCACGCTTGAAATCTTAATTAGTATAAGTGTTTCAAAAAGATATCTAAAATAGCTTTCAAGAAGACATTTTGAGTGTGAGTGAGATGATAATAGTATCATGAATATACTTAATTCTATAGATTGATATGCATTTTGGCTTCTAATTAGATAATGACTTGCTTCCTATTGATGTTTTCTTTTCTAGATTAAAAGATTTAAATTTTATATAAATAAATTATTATTCTTTATTGAATAAAAAATATAATTTGTGAAACATTTTAAAATTTAGATGAGAGTTTTTAGATTTTTATTTTTAATTAGATTTTTCTTTAAATTATCAGATTAGATTTAGGTTCAAAGAAATGTGTTAAAAAAAGTAAATTCACAATCTTTTAAAATTTAAGTGTAGGTTGAATCATACATTATGGTATCGTAATTAAATGATTAGATTCAATTCGTAATTAGTCATTTCTTTTCAATATTATTAAACATGATTAAATATTTCTAGTTAATCTTTAAAATTAAGGTGAGCACTCCAAATTAAAGGGTGTCCAAAACCATATAAATGATACATAAATAATTAAAAATACTTTACGATAGCTTATGAATTTTTATGTGACCATTATTTTATATTAATTTCATAATATAAATAACTCAAACTCATTTTTAAAGTTGATTTTTTTAACAAATGATGAATAATTTGATGTACACTAAAAAATAATGGCATGAACTTTAATATATATATATATATATATAATTGAAAACCTTTTTTTAGGTCTAGGAACCAACCAAAAATGGTAGCCACCCTAAACCAATAAGCTTACATAACTTAAACCAACTTGCTATACAACTACCATAGTATACCTTATGCCCTAGCAAACATAACCACTATCTAGACTACATAGAAAAATAGATGTAGACATAGCAAAGGGAAAATTACACAAGCCCTATCCCAACATCCCTAATACATTCTTAATTTAAATTTGAGAACTTAGGCTTGGTTTTAGAAATAATCACCATATCATCTTTGGAGTCTTGATCATCCAACTCAAAATACCTTGAGAGCAAAGGAATAGCTTTGTCTAGAAGGTAAATTTGGATATTTCTAGTCATAGCCTCCACTACAATCTAGAGATAAATATAACTCTTTTTATAGCATTCAAATGATCCAAGAAATAGTTAAAATATATCTAACCTTGCCTCAGAATATTTCCCATATCAAGGAGGAAGGAACTTACAATTGTAGATAGAATAACCACACACAATATGTCCAACTGAATTGCATCAAAGGAATTTCAACACCCTTTGGTATACCTCAAGTCTAATACTTGATATTTCTCATTGTCTCATAAACATAGGCATTAGGAGACCCATCCACCTCTTTTGCCAGCTTCCAGATTCTAGTCACCTATTTCCTTAATGTGTGTTTTATAATTTTGTTGTCAACATACATCATGAAGCTCAATACAGCCTCCTCACAAAACACCCTCATTTTTTGCTACTTTGAAAAAAAAACAACTCAATTGTCCCTTTAAAGGACTAACCCCTACCATCTTACTACCATGAGAATGCAAATCAGAACTTGATGCCATCACCAACTGTGCACTTGCATAGAAAATTGTAGAGGGGGAAAAGAGATCCTAGATCTAACTAGTGGATTAACTAGATCAATATTTTCTTCCTCTATCATTAAAACTCAAACATCAAGAGTTTCGAGATTGGGTAACAACCTAGAAGGAGAGCCAATCAAATTTGGGTTTATATCTTTTTTTGTAAACAAGATTGATAGAGTTATTGTGAATTTATTGACCTAATTTTTTTATATAACCTAATCTATAAACACTAAATTATTTTCACAGATGAAACTACAAATTGATAGAATGACAACAAATTTTAGAAGGGAAGATGTTTTTTCTCCTGTCATAAAAATTTGAGCTTGAATTAGAGGTCAAGGGAAAATTATCCCTTGTCTAAAAGGTGGAATTTTAGATCTAAAAAACCTTGATCTACAACTTACAAGTTTTCACTACTATTTTATATCCTACAACCTATCATCTTTAGATCTAAACCTATAAAATATTACATCAAAGAGAGGAAAGTGAGCAGCTATATAGGATATTTCCTTAGTCAAACCACCATCTTGGTATTTCTACCTCCACAAATAATTGATTTCTTGATGGATAAAGTGTGTTCTCTTATTATTAAGTGTTTCTAAGGATGTAATAAGCTAAAATATTCAAGATATATGATAAAACCCTACTAAAGTATTTTATTGAAGGATTCCTAAATGAAACAATCAAGATCAACCAAAGAGGAGGCTAAATACTGAAGAGAAAACCAAAATACACAAATACCTTAGGAAAATAAGGAGACTGGAGTCTAAAGATGATAACAGCCCAAAAGGAATTCATTAGGTGCATGAAAGAAGCCAAAGCTATCTCCAATCCCTATATTCCATCTTTCCCTTCCATTGGCATCAAACGCCAATCTGTAACACCTCACTGCGTAATCCTAGATGATGACACAATTACAATGAAAGTGTAGCATTTTTTTTTTGAAAGTGCAATTAACAATAAGTAAAGTGAACTACACTTAACGTATACATCCTCTACGGTACACGATAATGCTTACATTTAAAACCCATAACATACAAAAGTAAACTAATCCATAGCATATAAATTATACTCATGAAATAAAGAACATAGATCCAATAACATTAAACTCATTCCATAAGATTACAAAGTACATATTAAAACCACATCCATAGATTGTAATCATTCAATATAGTAGTTACGAGGCTCATTTCCAAAATGAGGTAGATCATACAAACAATATTACAATTACAATGATACAAGGATTCTCCTCAAATACAAATGAGGAGTAGTACATATACAATAACATCCAACTGATCCAAAAGTACATAAGAGATGGTACAAAGAAACTGGAACATGCGAGCTCTCCAATCTGGAAGATCTCGCCATCACGAACATGAAGTGGAAACCCAATGGTGTAAGGTGCACGCTCCACCCAACCAAGTGGTACTCGAAGGCCCACCCCATGCTAGGAGATAGTAAAAGGGCTTCCTAGGTATAACCAACAACCTCAAGACACAGGCAACCACAAGACTAAACTATACAAGTATAATACATAACATGAAGGTTATATTTCTTCCAGAGTAAAAGAATGAAGTACATCAATTGGACAATACAAACTATTGTCATAGGAGGAGTGTCATCACAAAATCACATGGGTTATCCTAGCAGATCTTCCTAGGCCCTGGCCTCCATCTTGGGTTATCCCGGTAGCCTCTCACGATCCCTGACCTCACATGCAAACTAATGCAAAATCAAATATCTTTCAAAGGGACAAGATAATGATCTTTCCATTCTAGGCCTTCTCATCTCATCTCAAGTCTAAACGAGCCCTTGAGCCAATGAGCGAGGCACAATTAACAAGTTATATGATTTAAGGCTACCCTTTCCCCCTAATACTTTTATTTAATTTCCATTGAATTATCTAACTCTTGCATGAGTTATCCTGACATCATTTTGTGCATCAACCCCCATTGAGAGCCACTCCCCTACTTTCAACACAAGGACCTAATCCATAAACCAAGGGTAGAAAAAGTTCACAAAAAATGAATATTAAATCCTAACCATAATACAAGAGGTGACACATCTCATTTGTAATAACTGGGTGTTTAAACTGAATCACAACCAGGTGCACTACCCAAGGAAAACAAAGGGCTGAACAAAATATCAGAACAACACCCACATAATGTTACAGCATTTGGAAGTCTTACACATTCACAACTAAAATATTTCTCAACTTATGTGGACAAAACACATCATAATTAAATAAGCAAATCAAGCAAGTAATTAAACTTTAAGATTTCCTTAATCTAATTTCTATTTCAAGAAAAAAATAATACATTGCTCAAAATAATTTAACTTAATTCAATTTCATTTAAAGTCCATAAAGAAATTAAATCTAATTATTTAATTCAATTTCCCAATATACATCTATATAAAAATCAATTTCCCTTTTTAAATCATTTCATTTCAAAAAGATCCAACTTGTGCATTTACACGCAACTATTATAAAAGTCATTTAAATATATATATTTAATTATATATAATTATATATGTGTATATATATAAATATATTATTTAATTATTTAAAAATTAATTACAAATTCCAAAGCTATTATTAAATACATATATAAATATATACACACATATATATACATATATATATATAAATATATATTTACGTATATATACTTATGCATATATATATATACATATTATATATTAAACATATATTAAAAACCAAAGTTAAAATCGAATGAAAAGCAGACGAAGCTTGGGCTACCATGAAGGCCTAGTTGTACTCACAACCAACCCCTCCATGGGGGGTGTCGCCTATCAAGGTAGCGCTTGGCACTGCCTCCACATTGTCGCCTCCCTATGGGGGGAAGCTGTGGGGTAGCCCCCACTGCCCACAAATTTATATAAACTATACAAAAAGTTTGAAACCCTACGATTTAATAAAATTCATCGTATGGATTTATCAATCTAGTTTTTTCAATATATCTTTTTACAGGAAATTTTATCAAATATATATTAATATATATTAATATATATTAATATATGTATATGTATATATATAAATATATATATACATATAAATCTATCTATATATAAATCTATATAGATATATCAGATGATTGCTCCAGATGAGCAATTTTTTTTTTACCAAAATTTCTACAGGAGGATATTCATAAATTTATCATAGGTTTTCAATTTCCCAAGCCAAATAAAACTAATTGGAAAAGGAAAACAATAATCTTCTACAAGATCTTTTCCAATACAATCAGAAGTTTTCTATAGGAAGATTGAAATCATTTCCTATAGAGGTTTTCCAAATTTTCCATATAATCATTATGGGAATTCTATTGTTTAAAACAAAATCATCCTTTCAAAAGAATACAAGAATTTAATCTAAGGCTCCAAAGATTTCACGACAATCTTTCAAATTTTCAAAAACATATAAAGCTTTAAAACAAATAAAATCTTCTTCACTGTATAAGCAATATTTTCCAATTTGAATTTAAATAAAAACAATAAAGAACCTGTTTCAGAAGCTTGAAGAATTGAAGTTTGAAGTAGAGCCTTGCCTCCAAATTTTAAAATTATCAAGCCTCTTCCAAAATAATCCTCTTTTCCAGAAAGTTAAAAATAAAACCATAGCCAATATCCTGAGAACTTCTTCCAATTTTCAACCACCCCAAAATACAATTTTCATTCCCGTGAAATAGCCTCTTTCCCTCTTTCAATTAACACAATTATTCTCTTTGTGAATTATTTCCCAACACTAGATATCAATTTCTAACTCATGTCACAATCCCCAAAATATCTTTCCAAATCAAATCCCAAGATATTCCTCTGAGATATTTTATAAGATATTTGCACATTTAATAATTTAAAATCAAATATTAATTTTAATTATCCATTCATTTATATTCGCAACTTAATTTAATTAATTTAAATAATTAATTAAATAAAACTTTTATAATCTATCAATTTTAATATCAAATTTAATCTAATTAATTTTAATCACTTTATAAAATAAATTTAATCTAAATAATTAAATTCAATTTACAAAAATAAATGAAATCAAATTTAATGTTTCTAACAACATTAATCACGATTAAATAAATAATCAATTTAAAACATTATAACCATTAATTAAAATTAATTTCCCACATAGCATACCTTGCAAAATAATTAAATGACAAGGCAAATGGGGACAACATGATAACAAAGCATGACCAGAATAAGAACTAATGACACACTATGACTAGGGTTGTGGTTTGCCAAGGAAATCTTGTTACTACCTCCTAATCAACTATTTTGTTGGGCAATGGACACACTCAAACCTATGAATCCAGGTGGAGTCGATGTCTTGTACCATCAATCCTACAATAAAAACATATGTCGTACATGTATATAGATCATGAACAATCACACCATGAAGAGAAAATTGTGGAATCATAGGATGCTTGCAAGCGAGTGATGCAATCCTATTCCCTTCACCAATACAGTGTCACATCAAAACTGATGAAACTAAAACATCAAATAACTACAGATGAACATATATAAATATGCTAACCAGAGAGCATGTCATAATCAATAATCATCAATATCTAGTGTACCATCACATCTCAATATGAAAATCATCTTTGCTATAACGTCAGCGATCAAATAACAACATCATAGTATCATAGTCTATCAAAAAAAAACACTGTCTTAAAACATAAGAAAATCGGAGGGGTGCTACACAATCATTATGCAAACAAGAGTGATTAAATCTAAAAATTGCTTGTAATTTTGTATACTAGGATGTGAATATTGGTAGAGATTTGTTGTAATTGTGATTGGCTTACTTATTTTGAGATTACTTTTCATGTTTATGTAGTGGAATATAGGAATGAATTAAAGTGTAGGTCGAGTCGATTAATTTTTAATTTTTAGGATTAATTTACTGCCAAATCAAATTGAATTCATGTTGCATTTAAATTAAAGACCAAAATTATCAAGAAGAACACCTAGTCTAGGGTGAATTCACCCTTGACTGGCTATTTTGCACACTTTTGAATGTATTCCTTGAATTTAGGTTCTACTTAATCATGACTCATCTGAAAATGAGCATTTTACAAAGTTAAAATAATGAATGTGATTGAGAAGGTTGTTCTAGGGTAGTATTGAAATATTATCTTGAGTTGAAAGGTAAATTCTAGGGTAGGAAATGGTTCTAAAATGCGTAAATAGAAAGGATGCCAAAGAGAGCCCAAAATAAAGAACGAAATTTTGTTTTCACCCTTAGAGAGCACAATTTAGGATGCTAAATTTACCCCCCACTTTAGTAATTGTATGCTATTATGTGCATATGCAAGCTAAAGTATGACAAATTAAATCATAATGTATTAAAAATGAAACTCAAAAGGATATTGTAGAGTATTTTCAAGTGAGAGAATGAAGCCACTAATGTAGTAACTTGTAAAACCACAACATTAAGAATTGCATCCTACAAAACTAAATTTTTAGTAGTTCAAAATCATCAGCACATAAAAATTGTAACAAAGAAAAAGGGAACCCTAAGTTTAATGTATAAGACCTAGGATTATTTTCCTCCTTTTTCAAGGGTACATTAGGATGAAAATCAACAAGGAGTTTAGATTAACTTTCAACCATGAAGGTGATCCAATTAGATCTAGATCTACATCTTTTTGAGCCTTGGAAATTGAGTGGAATTGATTTTCCTTGATTAACCTAATTAGACTGTGTGCCCTAATATGAAAATTGCAAGATTATAACAATTGAAAAACTATAATAGAGATTTGCAGGTAGAGTGTGTTGGGTGAATATTGTGTAATCCCTTTTAACATATCACAAAACCTTGATTTCAACCATACTTATGTGAGATACAATCTCTCCTCTCGAAAAGTGGAGGCACCCTTCCTACCACTTATTGAAACTAAGGAAAACTAATCAAGTATTTACAACAATGTACACTGCATTAATGATATGGGGGTATGCCACATTCATAATTCTCTCTTTTTTCAGAGAATATGTTTTACTTGATGTTTCACAGTTTTATGTTCTTGATGCAATACAATTTCAAACTAAAAATAAGTAGTAATTCTAATATTCTTATCTTGTCAAAGCAAAGACTAGGAATACCAACATGATAATGATAAATGATAAATAAGAAAAGATGATGAAGGCACAAATTCATTTTGTACCTTCCAACAATGAATCCTTCAAGATATATAACCAACGTTGTATGAGAAACACAAAGTCTTCTATATACTTCACAATAATTCCATGAACAACATGAATGAATATAAGCATAAAGTCTTATATAGAATTTACCAATAGTATTCAATCAATATCACAAATTCAAGTAATAGGTGTAACTCAAAGTTTACACAAATTTACTGAAAGCCCTTTCAATCTTAATTACTAATCACTACCGATTCGATCAAACCATAAAATGATTGCTCCCAAAAAAAAGTTTGGTATGCAACTTCACTTCTTTATTGATCAAAATTAGAATCACAAAATTGAACTCAAAGTTTCAATGTTTGCTTCACAAATGGGAAACACTTCATTGCAAAAGATAAAAGATAACAATTACAATAGAATCCTCTCTTATTTATAGATGAGAGAGGAGAGAAAATTTAGGAAAATCAAAAGAGCGAATCTAGGAGTAATCTAGGAAAATCCTACCTAACGAGTTGACTTATTCAAAAATGTTGTCCAGAATTATAGGAGAACATATTTGTTTACATGTGATTACATTTTATCAAAATGTCATGTAAAATGTCAAAGACTATTTACATAAAGCATGAAAAATGCTAAAAATATCTAACACTGGAGACATAAGAAGTATTTATGGTTCCTTGCATTGGGCATGGAAGTCTTCATATTTCTTCATTGCCTCTTGCATGAATTTCTCATCTAGACCAATTGTATAATCAACAATGGTATGAAATCTTGTGATTGATCTTCTCGTAGATGAGAAAAATTTCTTGTATCTATCTAGATTTGTCTTGAGATTTTCGAGAGCAAACCTTACATCAAATATGGTGTTCATTGAAGCCTTTGAAAATATTTCATCTTCCACTTGTTCCATCCATGATAGATTATTTGAACATTTGAGCAATCTCACTAACCGAGAGGAAAGTATTATCATCATTAAGGAGCTTACTCGGTAACTCCTCAATTCCATTCATCATGGTGACATGATGTCCTTCGACATCTTCTTGTACTTTTTGGATGTCCTCGATGAGAGATTTGATCATTTTTATGTGGTTCTTGAGAGATTCTCCTATTTCCACATACTTTCCTTTGTCAAGAATTACCCCAACTTCTGTTAATTTACTCAGCTTTGTCTCTCTCATTTGTGACAAAAATGAGAGACATCTTTCCATTTCTTTCTGCTCTTTGGAAACTTTGTTTTCTTCTTTCTCAAGCTCTAATTTCAACTTCGCTACTTGAGAATTCTTTTCACCTACAACAACTATGAGCTATGAACCCTACTCTATTATTTCATCAATGAAATCATAAAACACTTTACCTTTGGAAACAAAATTCTCCACTTTTTGTACTACTAGTTCCTCGAAGTTCACCATGGCCATAGGTTGTACATTTTCTGAGGAGACAATAATCTTCCTCAAAACTAATGCATATCTCTCAGCTTTATCCTTGTACATATTTTTTCCCTGCTCCATTTTATCAAGTCTACTTGATAATGCATTCAAGACTACTTGTGCATCTTCTTTTGCATGTGTGTTTGTTACCTTACCAATCTTAACTCTTGTTAGAGTATAGGCTTCCATGTTCACATCGCCTTATTTTTGTGGGAGTAAACCAATATCTACATACTTGTGACTTGATTTGTCTATATGAAGTCTTGAATGAATTTTAGCCTTTTTCTTCCCCTTGGCTTTTGGAGGAACTATATCTTCAAGGTCAAGCTCATCTAGGGAAATCATTTTTTTCTTGCACTTTGACACTTGTGAGACTAGCCAAGGGGGTAGGAATGAGGTATTTTATTCTTGACTTACTATCAAATCCTGTGTAGCAAGTGCTTCTATAGAAATGGATGATATTGTAACATTTGGGGTAGTATCTATCATGATAGCCCTAGTAGACTGCAAACCAAATGGATCCTATAAATACTCATTCATGAATCTATTGAAGTCTTCCTAAGAATAAATCTCATATGATAGAGAAGATAGGCTCAAGATGGATGACAGAGAACCTACAAAAACATCAAGAGTTTGCAAGGTAGAACTTACAAGAGGGGTAGAAAGAACTGATGATGTTGATGGAGGAGAGGAAACCTTCATTGTATGCAAATTTGATGTAGGAGGAGGTGAGGTGGGAAGAGGAGGTGGAGGAGTATTAGGATTTGGAGGAGTGCAAGGAACATTGGAAGTAATGGGTGATGATTTTTGGGGAAGATTATCAACAATGTTCTCGTGAGGAGATAGTTTTTCATCATCATCATGCCTTTTTTCATCCTCTTTATCTTCTTCTTCTCCTTCTTCAATATCCTCTTCACCAATAGAATCTTCCTCTCCTATGGATTCTTTTGATTCTTCTCTTTAATTCTCTTCCTCTACATAAAATGATTGCTCTTCAGATGTGAGCTCTTTTCCCTCTATAGATGGTTGTTCTGATTTAGTGGCTTCCTCTTCTTCAACTGTTTGTGCAACACTTTTACCAAAAGTAAATTTGATCTTAGGTCCTCTTTGAGAAGAAAAGGGAGCAACCACATGCTTCTATTTAGTGCAGAGCTCTTTCCATTGGCTAGTTTCTTCTTTTGGTGTTTCTCCTTCTGACTTTGTCCTAAATATTTCATTTGGAAGTCATGCCTTAACAGCCATTTGGCTATTTTGCAAAATAGGAGCAAGTCTTTCTCTTATAGAAACACTTTCTTTCTTAGACCATTGCACAAGAGGTAAAGGATTTTGAGAAATTTCTTTCTCTTCATAAGAAGAATCAATGATGTCACTAGGATCTTTGAAGTCTTGTGGAATATCGGCTACTACAACAAAATCTCTGATCTGTTTTACTGTCAATTTGCAAAAAATCATTCACCGGATGTCTACTTCATTTCTGTGGTCTTCCCATATATCTTCAAAGTGGTAGACATGTCGATGATAATTTTTGATCTTCCTATTCACATTTCTATAATCAAATTCAAACCTGTATTTATATGTTCTCATAGTCATAATTTACATTTTTGTAGCTACTAACTTTTCATTTTGAACACTATGAATAGTGTATCTCCCAATAGTGAGTGGAAACTTGAAACTTGGCTTGTGAATTTTCATATGTTCTTTGTGAATTGAGATTAGTTGCCTGCATAATTCCATTAGTACCCACTTGTCTAAAGGATATCTGGGCAACATATATGGACACCTAGTATAGCAACCTACTCTCAAATATGTGGAAGTAGGAAATTGTAGGAAGACATGCCCAAATTTACTTACAACCCTTTGGGCTTCATTTGATACTATATTGTTTTCAACAGTTGGATCAAAAGTGAACAATAGAGGTGCAAAGAAAGCATTTGTGACTCTTTTGAAAATTTTAAGACTATTTCTCAAATTTAGCTAAGGATAAAATTTGTACACATGCACAACATTTCTATTACCCCCTATTGAAAACCCTGGATAATGCCTCATCATTGCAATAATATATACCAAATAGGAAGTCATATATAATTTCAAGGTAGTTGGCACATTGATCAACTATTCATGAATCTCATCACTTATCTGAGTTCCCCAATCAGTGTGTACTTTCCTCCTTCTAATGATGTGAATATATTCATACATCAAATCTTGAAAATGGAAGGGTACAGGAAAGATTTTCACTGTACTCAAAAGAGTAATCATATCTCTAACATCCTCCTTAAAATCACTTCAAGGAATTCCCTTGGGCCATCTAGAGATCATGGGCCTTGGAGTCTTTAGCCATTGATTATTAATCAATGTTTTATTCTTATTTGGATGCTTATCATAGACCTCTTTTGCTTGTTGAATTAAGATTTCAATATATTTTTCCATAGGTGGAACCTTGAAAACAATATCAAAGAATTTTGGATCTAACCTCATCATGACTTGTCTAGTAGAGTCTCTTACACTTTTTTCATCACTGATGTAATGTGATGCAACTTGGAGAAAAAACTATGTGTTATGAGCAGTAGTTGGAAATGTAGATACTAAGTGAAAGTTCCTATGAACAATAGATCTCAAATTTTCCTCCAATGGCTTCTTCTATGTTCTTTTCACAAAATCTTCTATATCTTGATGGCCAATTTCTATATCTTTGATTTCATCCACTTTTGAGAGCACAACAGTAGGTAGAAAGACACCTTGGTATTTTTACTTCATATTTCCTTCCTATTTAGAAGATGATGGTGGCTCTACTAATTTTATCTAAGAGTGCCAAAGATCGAAGAATGTCACCTTCAGAGATCACTTGATAAGAACTTGAAAAGAGTTACAAGAATAATGGATTAGGCAGATGTTAGGAGCAAAAGCATTGTGTGAATAAGTTGGAATGTGTCAAACCAACAAGAAATTTGAAGCAAGTGGAAATGATCTATGAGGCATGAAAATTAGAGCATTAGCAATGGAATGAGGTTTAGAGCGAAAATGGAATGATTTCTAAGCATTATAGTGGAAAATTATTTTTTGTGTAGGAGAACTGAAAATCAACGCTCCTACATCTTGAAAAGTTCACTTACATGTAGTAGTGTTGAAAATCATTGCGTCTACATGCCTTATTTATTTGTATGTGGGAAATGTGTTGAAGCACTAAAAATTAGCACTTGTGCATTTTGGAAAATGATCAAACTCATGCTCAAGTGCTGGAAATCATCGCTCGAGCATTTGGAGTTGGTAAAAAACCTTAACTAAAAATGTGAGGGTAGGATTTTTTACTACTTTGACATATAGAGTTGGGGGAAGAGCCCTTTGTGTAGGAGTGGTCATTTTCACCGCTCCTACAAATTGAAAGAGGTTAAGTTAGGTGATGTGAGAGTGGTAGATTTTACTGCTCTTGCATTTGGGGTTGGAACTCCAAATGTGGAAGTCGTGAAATCTCCCACTTTAGACATTGAAAGATGGATACTATACCACACGAGCAGGGAAAATTATGTGCCTAGCATCCAAGGTTTAAACAAACACAAATTTACATGGAGAAATTGGAAAAGAAAATAGGGCATCAAAAAACCCTAAGACAGATAAAATTGGAAGAAAAATGAAACAATGAAACAATGAATCCTACCATGTAGAAATAGATGAGTAGTAGGGACATGAAAAATATCACCCAAAATGTAGAGGAACACAAAGAATATACGAGATCAAAACAAAATAAAGATAAAGGAAAGCATACCAGGTAAAACGATGGAGGAAGAAATTTTTCGTAAACCCTAGTTCGAATGCCTACAAAAATCATGAACGCAATCTCGTTTGGAGCTTGGAGAGTGATTAGCACAAGGAAGAAGCTTGACAAGATGAATCGAAATGAAAATAAAATAACTTAAAAATGACTTTAATAAGCTCTTAGATCAATCATTTAGTAAACTTATAGTTCATTTATGACACACGTATGGCAAGGGATGGAAAATGGAGGACTGGTGAAAATCACCGCTCCAACATTTTCGAAGCATCGAAGATGCACTAGTAGTGAAAATCATCGCTCGTGCATGTGAAGTGACAACAGAATGAAACATGTATTAGAGAGGTAAAAATAATTGCTTGTACATGCAAGGTGTAGGAGCAGTGAAAATTGCCACTCCAACACTTCGAGTTTATTTTTCAAACAAAGGCTCATGTAGGAGCGTTGACAATCAAAACTCTAACATGTGTGAAAAATTGACTAACTCCTAAAGAGTAGGAATTGACAAAAATATCTATTTCGAAGGTTTTTAAAACATGAACAATAAGACATGCTCAAATGGATGATTTGAGTTGTAGGACAATGTATCGAGGGCAATCAAAATTTACCTGATTATGCACACTTGGAGTACACGGAACATACAAGTTTCATAAGGGGTTATCCCATGAATTGAGCGCTGCTAGATTCGAGGATAATAGAGTGTTATGTACCTGTCATATAAATTTGAATTTAGTCACTATAGGAGGACATAGGCACATAATATTATATTTTCCCTTGTAGGGCTATTCTAGGTTTGTTTTCGTAGTCCTACAATGTTAGATCTAAGATCTCGATTCCCTCTTGAAAATTTATCAAATCATTGTCAAATAATTTTGTAGGTGGGTTTTTGTGAGTTGACAAGGGTGTAAGGATTTAAATAAAATAATGAATAAATAATCTTCAAACTTCCTCCAGTCCTCTCCAAACCTAAAACCTACGCATTCAAAGAGAGAGAAAGGGTTGTACTATTTATGGGCTTGCATTAGTCAAACCCCTTGTTAGTGTTTCCACTTACACAACAATAATGTCATTGAAGATAGAAATGATACACGATAGGAAGGAATGATAAATCAACAAAGTGTTGCAACTCACCACCCTTCAATGTCTTCCTTGAAGGAATGAAGTCATGATATCACCTCAAGGTCTTGGATCTTACTTTCTTGATTTCATGAATTCCTTGGAGACCTACAACAAGGGTTAGCCTTCACAAATAATGATAACTTAAACATACATGAACTTACATAAGATTTGACATGATGCTTGGATATTGAATTGTTGCAAAAATTGGTGAAATGCTACTCTTGTCTTGCTCTTGAAAAAAATTCTTTCTCTTAATATTCACTGAGCTTGTTAGATTTCAAATGATGCAATAACTAGGTATTTATATGAAATTATGCTAATTTCCCAAAAATTAGATCTGATAGCCGACATTGGAAAGATAAATTGCAAATGTTAAAATGTTGATATTGACATATTCAAATTTTGAGCCCAAAAAAATAGGGGGATTGAGCTACCCAAAGGCATCCCAATCTTGGCCCTATTTTTTGAGGATTTAGGTGTCGAGGGTAAAACAATAAATAAATGCATTTGTTATATGCTTGAAATGTGTCAAAAAAAGATAAAAATAGGCCTCAAAATGCATTATTTAGGAAAATAGGGGGTCAATTAGGCTCAATAATCTAGGGGGAGAAAAACATAGTGTGAAATTGTCAAGGGTGATGATTTTCAATGCTACATTTAGCCCCCACTTTAGTGAGAAAATGAAATTAAACTCAGACTCACACTAAAGTAGAAAATCCATGTCAAGAGAGGTTTGAATGTCCAAATTTTGAAGAGATAGGATGACTAAGGATCAAGGGGGAGTCCACAAGCTCCCAGGATCCAAGATCCCATGGAAAACCAACATGAGAACAAAAGATCACACACTTGTATGAAATACAACAAGACATCATCCATAAACATACATGTCAAAAAACACAAAGCATACATGATGAAACACATAAAATAACATAACATATAGATGACAACAAAATGAACACAAACACGATGCAAACATAATGCAAACATGAAGAAAACACACAAAACACATGTTTGGTACTAAAAGGATTTGAGTGGCTAAGGTAAAGAGACCACTGTCTTAAATCATCTCAAATACCAATCGCCATCCATCAAACAAATTAGTTAAAGGAATTCTCCTATGAGGATTAGCAAGGTGTGTTATGTCACATCACTCATGAGCCACATGGACCTATTGGCTAGCAAGATGTATTATGCTAGGTGTCCATCCAATATGATGACTTCCACAAAGTAGAAGGTTGCATTATGCTAAACACTTATGAAACACATAGCTCTACTGGCAAGAAAGTTATGGTATGCTCAGTGGCCATTTTAAGGTGTTCATGACACACAATAGCAAAGTCTGATATGTTGTTTCCACTTCGTGCACTAGTTCCTTATATGACATGTTATTGTTCTTTATTTCCATGACTAATCCTCTACAATTAGTGAAATGAAATTGTATAACTATTCTCTCCTTTTGTGCTTGCTAATATTATAATTGTTACTATTAAAAATATAAATTTTGGTGCCAATGCTACATTTAAGGGTTTGCCTCAATTAGTCCCATAAGCATGTTTCATCAAGTAGTTGAAATAATTTCAAAGTGTGTAGTTTTAAGCATTGGTGTACAAAGCTTTGACTATGGAGGTAGGCGGGTGCAACAACAATCATAGATTCTTTATCTATTTTGAAAATGGAAAATGCATGTTAGAGGAAGAAAAATTATGCTAGATGATTTCCATTTTAGGTAGAGTCACTTAAATAAGCAATCTTAACACCAACTTAACCATTAAAAACAAATTAATGTTAAGGCTTTGTGAAAAAGATAAATGTTTAGATAAAAAAAAAATTAAAAACATAAAATGAGTCTATATAACATTATCTAAATGAACACATCATTAACATCCAAAATCATTAAAAATTGTCTATTATTTCTATTTTAAACCAAAACTATGCTCATAAATATTAAAACAAATATACACAATTCATCTCTATACATTATTAGTCGATATGCTTTTTATAACTGGACTTGCTAGTCCGCAATTTGACAAAAAACCTATCTCACGCCCTTAAACCATTCTTTCACGCCAGTACACCATTTATAGATCACCATCAATGGATAGAAATAGCCTAACATTACCTATCAATTAATAGTTAATATTGTTCAAAAACCTAGAAACATCTTGTCTCAAATTCAAAATTCTACGAACTCTAAAACCTCGATATCTTTATACCTATCAATACATCCCTTACATCCTTAAAAGATGCAAATACTAGTCTATACATTAGAATCATAATTCTCCTCACTTCAACCCATCTCCATCATTGAAATTTTCTTTATATGTACCATTTCTCTCCATAATTACAATTATTCTTTTATTTCTCCATCAATAGCAAAAGATATGGTTGCGCTTTAGAAACGAATGCCATAGAGAAAGGACAAAGAAGAATAGGTGATATTAGATTCTTAGTATTAAAAACAAAATACTAATCGACAAATTTATACTAATGCTCATAAGATGTGGAACGACTTTTAGGTGTCTGGTGGGAAGACGACGGTATCTTGACTAAGCACGCATGATTATATATAGTATAAAAAAGCATATTTGTTATTATATTAAAATACAAATATATTATAGTATGAGGTGTAAATATGTATTTAAATTAAAAGGATTGTTTGGATTTTTTATTGGACAAGAATAATGATTTGCCTCACATTTAAAGCTTATATCTAATTCAATTTCATTCTTGGACTTCTTTCATGCACGCTTGAAATCTTAATTAGTATTTAGTGGTTCTTAAAAAAATCCAAAATGGCTTTAAAGAAGACTTTTTGAGTGTGAAAGAGATGAATGAAAATACTTAATTCTATAGATTGATTTATATTTTGTCTTCTAATTAGACAATGACTTGCTTCTTATTGATCTCTTATTTTCCTTAATTTTTATATAAATAAATTATTGTCTTTTAGTAGATAAAAAATAAAATCTATGAAAGATGAGAGATTTTAGAATTTAATTAATTTGTTTTAAATTATGATATTAGATTTTGGTTCAATTAATATTTAGTTTGAGGAGAGATGTTAAAAAAATCAATTCGTAATCTTTTAAAATTTAATTGTAGGTTGAATCATACATTATGGTATTTTAATAAATGATTCGATTCAATTTATAATTAGTCATTACTTTTCAATACTATTAAACATGATTAAATATTTATGGTTAAGTCTTAAAAATCAAGTGGAGCACTCCAAGTTGAAAGGGTGTCCAAAACCACATAAATAATTAAAAATACTTTAAAATAGCTTATGGATTTGTCATGTGACCATTCTTTTATGTTAAGTTCATAATATTTAACTCAAACTCATTTTTAAAGTTGCTTTTCTAAAAATTAATAGATAATTCAATGTGCACTAAAGAATGTTATCATCATGGTTGCACTTTCTTTTTTTCTTCAATGGTGAAATCTAGCAATCTAGCTCACTGTTTAGACAATATTTCAATTGTGTGAAATTTAGAATATAGTTTTTTTATTGAAAACCTCGTTTTAGGTCTAGGAACCAACCAAAAATGATCGTCCACCCTAAATTTCCCATTACAACTAATAATGAAAGGAAGCTAGGTAAGTAGAGGTAGCTTCCTACATTAATATAAGTAGGGGAGAGTTACAAACAAATTCCTTTTAACACATTTAAAGTAAAAAACTCAAAATATGCACATTTAAAACTTAAGCAACATAATGACATTGCAAACCATCACACAATGTTTACATGGGAAAACCCTTTCGAGAAAAAACCCACACTCTAAATCATGCAACTCAAATTGTATTAGCAATAACAAAAATAGTTACAATATTATAATATCAAAGAAATGCTCAATATTCTTCACACTAGAATGAGAATCTAGAGTAATTTCAACAGCATAATGGCATACAAACAACTTTCAACCTGTCACCTCAAAAATGCACTAAGGCATCACCAATTTATAGAAGAGCAATTTGGGAGTCCAAGAATACCATGTGTCATCTCCAAAATCACTACATGCATGCAAACTGACTTGGATAACATGTAGGGCATCCAACTCACCTACACATGTAGCTATCATAATTCCTTGACATGTAGGCCTTCAATCATAAATTGATATGCAAAAAAATCAGTCCTAGCAACAAGCAAGGCATGAGGATACATACAAGAGATTATCCTCAACATTCAAGGCACCTACCACATCCAAGACTGCTAGCTTCCAATTCCTCAATAGTCCCAAATCGGTAGTTATCATAGTTGATTCTTATGGTTGTCATAGACTATAATAGCAAGTGTCATAATCTGTCATAGTGCTTGACATAGCAACATATGACAAATGCTTTCAATCCGGCCTAAAATATAGGTCCTCCAAAGAGGAAGCCTACCTCCACAAACGTAGCTCACAACAATTACATGTCACTTGCCATGTAGGATGCCACATCATCGATGGGTCCCACAAAGTGACTACACATCTGGTAGGTAAATAAATATTACAATATTAAAAATAACATCAAATAAATAATAAATTAAATGTTATGACTCTAAGGTTGAGACACCCTAATACCAACATTCTCCCACTTGTCGAAGACCTATTAAAAGTCATATGAAATAATTTGCTTAGGGTCGCAAGGCCCATGGAATGGGAACACCATATGGAATTCTTTGTTCTCACTAGTTTTTCTAGTGCATCTCCAACATTCACCAAAGTTTCAACCTACTCCAAGTTCACCTTTCCATCTTCTACCATATCACAAAAAAAATCATATTAAACATCAATGTTCTTTGTTCTAGCACGGAAGGAAAGATTTTTTGCTCAACAAATGGCACTCTAACTGTCACAACAGATAGTAATATATCTTGCATCTTAATAAATATCAGAACATATTCTCTTAATCCAAATGGCTTTGACCTTACAAGCATGAGTACCTACTATGTACTCTGCTTCTATTATGGATAAAGAAACTACAAAATATTGCTTCCTCATCCAATTGATAGCACCACCAAATATCATAAACACATAACCACTGGTGGATCTTCTAATGTTAATGTCACTATCCCAATCTGAATCCACATATCCATGAGTACTCATAAAATGTTGAGGTCTAGTAGGATAACTATGAAAACACAAGGCATACTTGAAAATATCCCATAAGTACCTGAACACTCTCTTAACTACATCTTGATGTACCCATCCAGGATTAACCATAAAATGACTAAGGAATCCAACTACTTGGGCATTGTATGGCCTCGTAAAGACCATAACATTCATTAAACTACCAAAAAAACTTGTTTACAGTACTCTAGTCATGTCCTCCATCTTAGTAGGATATTTTGGACATTCATTCATAGAAATTTTCATCCCTTGCATCACAAGAACAACTAACCATCTATAATTTATCATGTTGAATCTCTCCAACATTGAGTTCACATACTCGCTTTAGCTTAACCAAATATTTATGTTAACTCTATCGCTTTTGATCTCTGTCCCTAGAGTATGCCTAGTTATACGTAGATATTTCATCTCAAATTGTGTCGACAACTGAAACTTCAAATCTAAAATCATACTTTTATTATTCCCGATAAACAACATATCATCTACACATAAAACAATATTGAGAAGGTGACCATTAATAGATTTATAATACACACAATGGTAAGATTTAGATCTCATAAATCTCAATGAGAACACATAGGTATTGAACTTCTGGTACCACATTCTAGGAGACTATTTCAAACCATACATAGACTTCTTCAGTTTGTGAACCAAAATTTCTAAGTTACCTTTGACAATGAAATGATCTAGCTATGACATGCAAATTTCTTCCTCCAAATGACCACCAATGAATTTTTTCTTCACGTCCATCTATTCCACTTCCAAATCATACACTACTCCAAGTGATAATAGGAATTGAATAGATGTTGGCTTCATAACAAGAGACAATATCTCACCATAGTCAATTCCCTCCACCTGAGAATACCCCTTAGCAACCAATTGTGCCTTATACTTCTCAATACTACCATTAGGGCCAAACTTCTTGAACACCCATTTACAACCAATAGGTTTATGTCCATCAAGAAAAGGTACCAGATCCCAAGTCTTATTTTTATTCAATGCATCCATCTCCTCATCCATGGATTTCATCTAAGAATATACATCATTCATGCCCATAGCCTTTCTAATAGTCCTAGGATCATCAATTTTAGCAATAAAAAAAATACAATTAGAATCCAACAAGGAATAACCAAACCTTTCTAGTTTCCACCTAACACACGTAGACCTCCTCAATTCTTGAGGTTGAGGCTCTTCTTCTTCTTTAGAAATTTTAGAGCTACTCAAGCTCTCCACCTAAACTACCTCCTTCTTTTGTTTCTCCTCTTTCTCTAGCTACACCTCAACAATGGGAGGTTTCATCTCTTTGAAAAATTACACTTCTACTATAGAGAACCTTACGGGCCTTTGGATTCCAAAGCTTGTACCCATTCACACCAACACCATAGTTGATGAAAATACATTTAACTGCAATGTTCTCCAACTTAGGAATCTTCTTAATAGAAACATGAGCGTAAGCTTCACAACCAAATACTTTGAGATGTCTTAACTTGAAGGATTTTACTAGAACGTGCCTCCATGAGTGTCTTCTCAACAAGAACCAATATAAGAGATCTATTGATTAGATAAAATGGAGTGGCTACCACTTCAATCCAAAAATTCTACTCAAGGTCAACACCACTCAATATACTCCTAGCCCTCTCCATCAACATCCTATTCATCCTCTTTGCAACTCCATTTTTTTTGTGGAGCATATGGATTTGTCTTATGTATCTCAATCTCATGTTCTTTATAGAACTTGTCAAACTCTAGCAAACAAAACTCACTACTATCAAGTTAGTCCTCAAACATTTAATCTTTCTACTAGTCTAATTTTCTACTAGGGCTTTAAAATCCTTAAATCGACTAAAGAATTCAGCTTTACTTCTAAGAAAATAATTGAATGCCCTTCTACTATAATCATCTGTGAAAGAAAAAATATATATAGATTTTTACAATGAAGGAACATTCAAAAGACCAAACACATCTGCATAAACATAGTCCAAAACCCCAAAAGACTTATGATAACTAGAGTAAAAGGAAATATGGTGCTATTTTCCATAAACACAATGTTCACAAAAGTTGAACTCGAGATTACAATCATCAAGGCCTTCAACAAGGCTCTTATTTTTTAGGGCTCTAAGACTCTTATCAAAAATATGACCAAGTCATTGGTTCCATAACATTGTCTTCTTTGTAATAAACTTCATTTCCAATGGATGAGAACCCTTAGATGCCCAAAACACATGACCATTAGATGTAGTTGCAATAGAATTCTCTACACAATTTGACGATGAGGATGAAGAATAAAAAAGTCTCTTCTTTGTTGTATCAAAAGAACTATTACATTGAGCCATGCATGCATCTATCTTGTACAAGCTACCAATATGAACAACCTTATCCAACACCATAGCTCCTCTCATCATCTTACATCCTCCACTAGAGAAAACAACTTGCACTCCTACATCATTCAATTTACTCATAAAAAATGGGTTTCATTTCAAACCCAAGATGTGCAAGACACCATCAATTCCCTTCATTGTTCCATTGGTGAATTTGATTTTGACTCTTCCATAGCCAATGATCTTCAAGTTAGAGCCATCATCTAGATACACCTTCCCACCGTTGTATTCTTCATACTTCAAAAACCAACCTCTGTGATAGGTCATGTCCAAAAGGAAGGACCTGAGTCTATCAACCACACATGTTTCTATGTATGGGTTACTAAGGCTATGAAAAATGCATCTATGTCATCCTAAGAGTATTTTTCAAAGTTAGAGTCAAAGAAATTCTTCGTTCCATCCTTCTTCTTCTCTTTTCTAATATGACCATTTTTTTCGTAGTTCCAACACTTCACCTTGGAATTTCCATGAGACTTAGATCTCCTCAAATATTTTGAATTCAATTTCTTTTCCTTATTTTTACCTTTCTCTTTCAATCTACCATAAACAAAAAGGGCCTCCTTAGTCATCTCGAAATACTTTCTCTACATTCCTTTAGATAATTGCAAAGACACCACCTCATCCATCTTGAAACTAGTAGTTGTGCTTCCAATAGCTATTACCAAGTGGTCCCATAAGTCTAGCAATGAACACAACAAGAGCATGCAATGATCTTGTTCATCGATCTTTTCTCTCATAGAGCCTATTTGAGCTATCAACATGTTGAATGTGTTTAGGTGATCTATCATGGATCCTCCATCTTCAAAGAGTATAGTTTCTTTCTTAGGAACAACTTGTTTACCAGGGATTTAGCTTGATAAAAATCTCCAAGTTTCTTCCAAATATCTTTTATAGTTTTCTCTTCATCAATGTTCAAGAGGATGAAATTAGACAAACAAAGTCTAATAACACCCTTCACTTTTTTATCCATAAGATCCCAATCTACTCGGGTTTTTGTTGTTGGTTTAGTTCTAGATATTGTAGCCCATGAATCTAAGTTGTCTGCAAGCATATCCTCCATTTTCATTTTTCAAACTTCAATGTTTCTACCATTAAACTTTTTCATTTTGATTCTTTTGGATGTGCTTGCCATATTTTTCCTACAACAAGGTCACGAAAAACCCTTCAACAAAACTCCCACTAAAACAAATATTAGTTCAAAAAACCCTTCAAACATAACAACAAAAGTCAAAGTTGGCCAAGCTTTGATACCAATTGACAGAAAGTTGGGTAAGTGGAAGCAACTTCCTAAACTAATCTAAGTAGGGGAGAGGTACAAAAAGTTTCCTTTGAACACCTTTACAATTATAGAAACAAAAGATGCACATTCAAAACTTAAGCAACATAAATAAAATGCAAACCATAACATAATATTTATGTGGGAAAACCCTTTTGGGGAAAAACCCACACTCCAAATCACATAGCTCAAATTGTATTAGCAACAACACAAATGATCATAGTAAAATATAAGAGAAATTCTTAGGAGTCTTCACACTACAATAAGAACCTGGAGTAATTTTGGTAGCATAATGACATACAAACAATGTTCATCTTGTAACCTCAAAAATTCACTAAGGCATCACCAGTTTAGAGAATAGCAACTTGGATGCCCAAGAATTCCATGTGTCATCTTCAAAATTCTTCCATGCATACAAATTGAGTTGGAGAACATGCAATACGTCCAACTTCACCTGTTCATGCTACTTTCATAATTCCTTGACATGCAACTTGCTTCTATCATAAACTGATATGCAATGAAATTAGTCCTATCAACATGCAATGTAGGTTAGTGCAAGATCATGGGGGTCCAAACTAGGCCCTTAAGTGGTAATGAAAATTCAGAAAAATAAAGTTAGGCAACTTGACATAAATATTTGAATATGTTATTAACATAATTTGAAAAATATGTAAGAACAAAATTTGTATATAGAAAATTGAATGTAGCTTCTAAGATACTAGTCCTCTTTTGGAAAGAAAAAGTAAATCTATTTGGTGAAATTTTCAAATTTCAATACATTAGTACTAAATTTTCAGGAAAAAATAAAAAGCAAGTGTATGTCTGACCAACCTAAGTATAAGAAAAAAATGATATAATTTTTTGAAACTTTCAAAATAAATAGAGGACACATGCCTTGATGTGCCACATGTTTTTTATATATTTTTTGGCAAGTAAATAATTAGTTATGATTTTTTATTAGAAATTTTTTAAAAATATTAATACTTATTTGTCTGAGCACCATAACTTGGTCAAAAATTTATGAAAATTATTTTTTCTTTTTTTATCCTATAGTATGGGAAGCATAGCATGTATTACATCTTTTAGATTAAAAAATGTGAAATAATTTAAGAATTATAGATTTTTTTCAATCAGCTTGTCAATCAAAACTTTAGTCAGAATGCATGTAGAAAATCAATGATAATTATCTATTTAATTCCAAATAATTCACCTTTTATATTGGTGGAAAGCTAAAATTTTTATCAATAAACCCTTTTTGTTTCATCAAATTCAAATAAAAAAATTATCATCAACCACTTTTGGGTCATATCGCCACTTTTTGGACCCCCATGATCTTGCACTCACCCATGCATGATGATATATGCAAGAGATTCTCCTCAACATGCAAGACTACCAGCTACCAATTCCTCACTAGTCCCAAATTAGTAGTTTTCATAGTTGATTCTAATGACTATCATAGACTGTCATAGCACATGTCATAAATTGTCATAGTGCTTGATATAGAAACACATGACAAATTCCATCAATCTAGCCTAAAATCTAGGTCCTCCAAAGTGAACGCCTACCTCCACAAATGTATCTTACAACAATTACATGTCACTTGCCTTGTAGGATGCCACATCATCGATGGGTCCCATAAAGTGACTACACATTTGGTAGGAAAATAAATATTAAAATATAAATAAATACATCAAATAAATAATAAATTAAATCTTAGGAATCTAAGGTTGAGACACCCTAATCCCAACATTTAAACTTGCATAACTTAAACCGACTTGTGATACTACTAACATATGATACCCTAAGCCCTAGAAAACATAAGTATAATCACTATCTAGATTACATATGTGATACTAACATATCATCTTTTGGGTCTTCATCCTTTAGCTCTCAACACCTTCAGAACAAAGGAATAACTTATTCTAGAAAGGAAATTTGGATCTCTCTAATCATAGCCTCCACTACAATATAGAGACAATACTAACTCTTTTTATAGCATGAAAATGATACAATAAAGATTTAAAATATACTTTACCTTGCTCTAAAACATTTCCCATATGAAAGAGGAAGAAACTAACAACAATAGATAGAAATTCCACACAAAATATGGACTAAGTTGCATCAAAGTAATTCCAAAACCAATTGGTATACCCTAGGTCCAATACAAGTTTTCTCATTGCCTCATAATACAAACACTAGAAGATCCATCCATCTCCTTTCTTAGCTCCCAAATTCTAATCATCAATTTCCTTAATGTGGAGTCTTTAATTTTGTTGTCAATGTACATCATGAAGCTCACCACATCCTTGTCACCAAACACCCTCAATTTTATCTTCTTTTCCAGGAAATCGACTCAATGTCCCTTTCTAGGATTTACCCCCATCATATTATTACTACAAGAATGCAAATCACAAGTTGGTGCCATCACCAACCACACTTGCCAAGAAAACCAAAGCATATAAACAAGGAATGAAGGGGAAAATATCCAAATCCCATAAGCACACTACCACTTGGCTGACACCACACACACAACCATAATGAATTCCCACATGCCACATGTTTCATGATATCCCATCGAGTATCAGACTATCACATTATTAAGGGGAAAATTATACAAATCCATTTGGATAATATAGATAACTATCATAGGGAAATCATGCCACCAAATAATATACTTTTTCTTCTCTCCTAAGCTCCACACCTCAATTAACAACCCAATTAACAACATAACTATGTTTCCTTCCTATTTGTGAAGTGTGTGATTCATCAAATAATTATAATCTAAGTCTGGCCTTGTCAACAATCACTTCTAGTCTCATATTCCTACCTATGTTTCCATTTTCAGCACCAAACACTAGCTTAGAATCCCCATCAATTTATATTTTCTTTCAACCTTAATCTTTGGAAATTATTATACCTCAAAGAAAGGGCATGGATTTTGAAGTATTATTTTTCCCTCTCCCTAAAACTAGAGCATAAAGCCCCGAGGTTTGACCTCAGTGGTCACAAACAATTCCTCCTCCACTAGCCAAACCCAAGTTAAATTCTTATTAGCCCCATCAAAATTGAATTTGACCCAATCTTCCTTGTGACAAGCTTGAGAGCAAGGGTGACAGGAAGAAGACTTGTGTATCGTCTTACTTCTATCAATCTAGTGAAACCTAGGCTATTTTGAAGCCATCTTCATGAAGGATGGTACTATTGTGAACCTCCCCCAACTCACTTATATTTTTTAGAGTCGCTCAAGCTCCCAGGACTACCTACAAAATCCAAAATAACTATCCATAATAGACAAAAGAAAGAGCATAACTTTTCAATAATGAATGAAAAATATACTTGATCAAATTTTATCAATGATGCATAATATGTAATGCCTACAATATAATTCTCAATACCATAAAATGCAAACTTACATATGATACCTTCCTTATATAGGTAATTTTGAGAGATAAGACAACCTATGATGATGAAAAGTGTCTTAATCCTAATTCATGTGACAACTAGGTGAAAATATAAGATAAAATCACATGAAAAATAAGAGACTTCTAAAAATATTCCTAACTCACTATGTAAACCTAACATGTGAACATGTGTGAAAAGGTCCTAACTAGGAACTAGTTAGATAAAGTACCTTGTTCACACTACAAAGAGTAAATCAGATCAGAAAAATGCCTATATACACCAACACCCCCCTTAAGTGCAACTTAGGGATAACTAGACTAATGCAAATGGTGTAAATATGTAAAGATGATGATGGGTCTTGAATACTAATACATGTTCTGGTACCCATGTACAAATTCCATCTTTCACCAATGGATAAAAGGAGAAAACTCAATGGGATAAAACTCCCACCCACCCCCCCCAAATGAGAGAAAATAGAAGAAAAATAATCTCAATGAAGAACAAAAAGTAAAAAGAACCATGTGAGGAAAAAAATCCCCCCATTAAGAGAGAACATAGATCATTGATACCCCACCCCAATGTAGAACCATTTCCAATGATAAATTATCTAAACTTGATGTAGAAGATGGTCCATGATCATCAAAAAATGTTTCTTTCCTTAGGGAGAAAGAAAACCAAAGGTTTTTGTACGAAGACTTCCCATTCATAAAATGAATATGTAAGAATAAAACTCAAGATCTATGATTTTTTTACAAACTACTCAAGTGTCTCCATGTCAATACCAAAAGTTTTTACTACCAGTTAGGTGTTCTAGTCCACATTCATGAAGATTATAATCAAAAATCTAGTAGAGATGAATGGAGAAAAAGGTCCAAAGAATCAAGTACCTCCTTTGAATACAAATATTCATCCTCCAATTTTTTCTAAAAATTATGCACACTCATGTCAAACTATGATGAATGAACATGGAGAGAATGAATGGGAGGGTCAAAGTTGTTCCCTCATAAAAATTGAAGAAAAATAATATCTATAAAAGAGAATATGTATGCAATCAATGGTGTCTCCAAAATGTGAAATGTGGGACTCTACAAACAAACCAAAAATATTTTTCAGGTATCCATCCCAAGTAGTTATATCTAGAAGACAATGCAAATTCTTTTGTACTAAATCAAATGAATCGATGGGTGAAGAAACACAAGCATAATCAAATGCAATATCAGATAGAGGAGATGAGATCCCAATGCATGCCATTGTACTATATTTTTCATTCCCAAATGATGTTGTTTCCACACAAGATTATTAAGTGTGAACATCAAATGTATTAGCTGATATTGGAGTGCATAAAGTCCCCAAGGAGAAGTAGAATATTTGATGGCCCTTTCATGTTCAATAGTTTTCTAATAAGTTATAACTTCTAATGTATATTCATCATATGGAATATTATCACAATTGTCTAGGATAATTCACATATCCAAAATAAGATCATATTAGAGTGGATCATTATTTGGATCTTCATACATGATTTAAATTTTCCTCTAATGATAAATAGGAGACTTAAGATATAAGATGATATCCCTTGTGTTGGTATGAACACTAATGCACATACTTTCAATAGTATAACTAGTCTTAAGAAACCAATATTTGTTCTCCCAATCATTTTTCAGTTTGGGAACCACTTAATAGAAGGCAAGAGACTAAGCTACCTAAAATGTTTCATCTTACAATCTCACCAAGAATTATACTTGCCTTTGTTCAATTAAATTATAAATGGATTCTTTGTGATAGCCATGATAAAATTCTCAACTTTATCCACACAATAGACCAATAAAGAGACTCAATCCAAAAAAAGCACAATATTTCCCCATCATTATTAATAATTAGAGCCCAAAATAGTATATAATGTGTGCACTTTATATTAAGTTTGATTATAAGTGTCACTTGCCAACAAAAATAAAGTGGACATGATCTTAGTGCTTATGAATGCTAAATTTTTCCATAAACTCAAAGTATAAATTTTATTTATAATGAGATAAATCTAATCACACCATCTCAAATAAAAATAAAAATTATGCACTCTCAAAAAATGCATATAAAAATATTATCGTAGGAGAAAGAATGAAGCGCCAAAAGTTCCAAAAATTAGAATAACTCAACAACACTTATGAGAATATGCAACTTATAGAGAAATCAATTATAAACACTAAAATACCAATGACACTAATACAAATAGCATGAAATTATAGCCCAATTTTTATTTTTCTTAAATCTTGTAAAAAAGAGCCTAGATGATAGAGATATGCCCTCTTGAATTTGGATTAGCAAATTGAAACTACTAATGGACATGAGTAGATTGGAGAGGAACCTCCTAATGGTCATTTGACTATCAAACTCAATATAATACTAGATGGTAGTCATTTGTTTATCAATTTTAATTCAACCCCTCAATATAATCGTTTGGCCATCAAATTCAAGACAATCACATAGAGAATGATTTTTTATCATAAAAATGTGAAGTCTTATATATTAAAATAGGATTTTAGGGGCCTTTTGGATTCAATGAAAAGTTTATTTTTCCCCAAAATCCTCCAACATGAATTTGCATTAAAAATCCATAAAGAAGAAACCCCAAATGTGGTACTTCCATCAGGTTTTTTATGATTCTCTAGGTCACCATTTGATGCAAGAGAAAATAATACTATACTTTCCAAGATCCACCAATATTTTCAACCTTCTAATAGATCAAGTACAAGTCACTCTCAAGTCTAAGAAGGGGATTTACACATCTAAAGATCTGATACCATGTTGGAGTCATTCAAGAACTTAAGCACCCAAAATCACCTAAAAAATTCCAAAATAACGTTCTACAAGAGAAAAAATAAAGATCATAAAGATGAAATAATGGATGAAAAATATATTAGATCAAATGTGATAAATGATGTGCAAAATGCAAATTTTAATGCTATACAATGCAAATGTACATATGATGTTAGGCAAGGTTGAGAGATAGGAAAAACTAGGATGATGACAAGTGTCCTAATCTTATGTTAAGTGACAAGTAGTGTATAAGATAAGATAAGATAAGATCACATGAAAACTAAGGTATTTCAAGAAATATTCTTATCCCACTAGATAAACTTAACATGTGAACATGTATGAAAATGTCCTAACTAGGAACTAGTTAGATAAAGAACCTTGTTCACACAACAAAGGGTAAAATGGATAGGAAAAACCCATGTTCACACAAAGAATACAGATTTTGACTATTTCCCAAACTTCTTCTATTGATATAACCTTTTCTTAGAAGATTCTTCTAGTTTGTCCGAACAATTATTTCACACAACTAAAGTAGTGAAGTAGTTCCAAATAAATGTTAAATTAAAACTTTTGAAGTGACATTCCTAGTAGGAAAAAAAATTTGAAATATTTTGGGGAGATACCCATGCCATCTCTCATCTACTAACAAACCAATTCTAAAATCACAATTCAAGAATAAATGATCATTTAACTTTGAATTTTTATTGCAAAAAATATAACGAGAAGGACGTAGTTTACAAAAATGCTGGAGCCTATCCAAATTAAGATCCCACCTCTTCAAAGTAACCATGGAATGGAATTATGCCTAGGTAGACTCTACACATACCATAATTTCTTGGAAATTTTAAATGAGGGGAAGGTAGCCTTCTATGAGATCTTGAGGGAGGTAGAGTATATAGGCCCAAATCAATTAATTCTCTTGATCCTTGGATGGGATAAGACAATTTTCTAGATTCATCTAAATCTCCTCTTTACCATTCCTTAAATCAAAGATTAAAGAGACAAGGGGACTCTAGTGTGAAGAAGAGCCACCTCTAACCCAATAGTCCCAAACCCAAACACCATTGCTTCCTTAAAAATGAGAAATAAGGGGAGAGAATCTCTAAATATCATGTAGAGGTCTATCTTATAACCAATTATATTTCCAAAATAGATTTTTATCATCTTTCCTCAACATCCATCTAATATCAATTAACTTCATCTTGCAATATAAAATTTGATGAAGTTCCAAAAACTAGACCTCGAGGGGATAAAAACAACTTCATTATAAATTTATCAATATCTCCTACAAGAAACCTAGATTAGATCACTTTTCTCTATAATATTTATGTATCTTCTTAAATTATATAGCATATCTTGGAGCATAAGGCCAATTTTATTCTTTTACATGACCTAATCCTAAAACAACCAAAGTTTATGTAAAATTTATAAACTTGATCCCACTTTACAAGGTTGTACTTGTAGGAGTTTTCACTCTAGGTATAAAGAAAAATTATATACACAACCTCAAGACACATGGCCACTTTTCTATAAATTTCAAATATTAAAAATTATACATCACAATAGAGGTTATAGAGACATTAATCAAAGTAATTATACAAACCAAGGAAATCCATTTCCCTTTTTAAGAGGCCAATCTATTGTGAAATATATCCATAACACTTTTCAATTATAACTTTAAGTCTCTTTTATGCACTAAATGCATGCCGAAACTACTTATTATAGAGGTATTCCATATTAAAGGCCAATCTATTGTGAAATATATCCATTACACTTTTCAATTCTAACTCTAAGTCTCTTTTGTGCACTAAATACATGCCCAAACTACTTATTATAGAGGTATTCCATATTAAATCCCAAAATATTCTACACTTCCAAAATCTCTTGATACCTTTCCTTCAAAAGAAAATATTTGGACTTGTTGATAATATTTTTTTTCTCCACAACATTCTCATAAAGTGGCAAAACCACATTAATTGAGAGGGCTTCTCTAGTTGAGACATTTAAAAAGGATGGTATTATTAGAAAATTGAACATGTAATGTTACTTAATCATAGAAAATTAAAAAATCCCATTCAACTCACCTTTCTTCACTTCATCCTTCAAAAATATACCAAACACCTCTACAACAGTAATGAAAATAAATGGGGAGAGAGGATCCCCTTATCTAAGGCCATAATTGGAAAGGAAAAATTCTTTAAGGGAGCCATTAAAGAGAAGAGAGAACGAAACTATGGTGATATAGATATGAACCCACTAACACCAGTATTCATAGAATCCAAAATTCCTCATAACTTTAAGAATAAAATCCCACAAAACTTTGACATTCTTTATCTCAACTACAAGATTTCACTACAAAATGAAGCACCTAGAACCTTTAATTTCTTCCCCGACCAAGAAAATATATCCTCATTAAATTTTGTTCATACTAGAATGATTTCATCTTTATATGGTTTCCCTGAGGTATTATTTTGTTATTGATTTCCAATTCCACCATTCAATTGTTAGAATCATAGAAATGCACAACCTTCAAACTGACAGTAGAAGGGGAAAGAATATAGTATGAGGAGATTGTAATCCTTTCTAGCCTACTTAAAATATTATCATCTGTCGTTCTCATATTATTCCGGGTGAACCAGCCAAACTTAGGGATGATAGCAACTAGATCCAAATTGGTGCAAAAATCCTAAAATTCATGGCACCATGAGTGTGGGAAGCCTTACCACCTTTTATTTCTTCTAGACATAGAATGACATTGAAATCTCCCCCCACAATCAAATTATCTATCTAGTTTTATTATCTAAGACAATTTAAATCAACCTAGGTTTTTCTCTTTCCCCAATATTATTAGGATTGTACACATTAGTGAGCTTAAAGGAGCTCATGCCATATGCATATTTTTACAAAAATAAAATAAAATATTGATTTTGAGAAACAAACATAAATAATAATTTATTTATATCCTAGAAGATTGCACATGACTACCAATCATACCATTACCATCCATTAGATTGCCAATTCCATTTCTCCAAATTTGAAGCATGATTTCATTGAGGTCATCCAAAAATTTCTTATTCTACTAAAATAAAACCACATCAAGACACCTTCTCGATCAACCTCTTTAGAAGATAATTCTTCTTTGAACCATTAATTCCATGAATGTTCCAATAGAGAGCTTCATAGCTTCTTTGGGTCAAAGATGTGCTCGTCTTCATATTTTAAAAAATTCATCATAGAATCTTGGGTCTCATTTTCTAAATCCTCCAATTCCTTCAACTTGCATTTACTAGAATCAATATTTCTCCCCTTAGTGATCCCACCCCTGGCACCAACATGAGGGGAGAAATTTGTCATTTTCTCTTCTCCTTCTAGTGGTGATACTCCACTCCATAGTTTTTTATTTATTTTTTAGGAGGTCCTCCATAAGTTCCATGTCACTATCATAGGCCTTTTGATAATCCAAAACATCCACCAAATTTTAATTAGACCTTTAGTTGCTATAATTTCTTGCAATACTTGAAACCCTCACTTCTCTTGGTTCCAAAACAAGGCCAAAATATACCATAGAATCAACCTCTTTGAGAATAGAATGTGGGGGAGAAAAAGGGATGCCTTGGGGTGGGAAGGATAAAAAATTTGAGGGATCCAACCAAGTTAGACCATCACACCTATGAGGAAAGGCCCTTAGAGATAAAAAGGACAAAGGTTTGACCTTATGCTCCATGTAATTTATTTCCATATGTCCCATCTTCCAACAATTGAAACAAATAATGGCTAGAAATTAATTATAAAAATATTGAGTTAATAATCCTAAGGTAGAGGCTAAGTTTATTGAATTCTTGAGTAGCTTATAAAGGCTCATCTCAAGACAAACTCTAGCAAATATAGCCAGTTTATTTCCTTTAGTTGTGCTTGAGAAGAAAATAGACTCTCCCAAGGAATCACTAATCAATTTAAAAAATATTTTGAATAAAATTCCTAAGGGATATCATAAATCATAATCTAGAGTGGAACATCCCAAATCATTTCATAATATGGATAAAACCTTAGAGACTAGTTAAGAATATAAATACTTGCATTCCCCATAAAAAAACTACCCCCCTTGAGCATCACATATCGGCCTTGTTTGAATTGAAAAAGATCACAAACCCTAAAGCTATAAAAAATCACTTTTAGAGAGGGACAATGCCTCTTTCTTTTCATCTAGTTTTTTATTCTATCCATTAATAACCAGAGTTCAATGAATTTCATAGTAATGTTAGTCATTTTTTAGTTTTTTTTAGTTTGGAGTTAAAGAATTCATCTAGAATGATAATAATTAGAACCTCATCATCCATTTCCAATTTCACATTACCAATTAAGGTTTTTGGAACCTTGGTGTTTGGGCCTACCAAAGACTCTAGAATCACCCCAAGCATTACCTCTAGACCTCTTCTTTGTTACCATATGGATTCCTTGAATATTAGGTTGCACCACTTCTTTCCTTTGTTGCCACTCATTTTTCCTTTCCTATCCTCATTTTTTATACTGTATTTTTTTCACAACATTTTCCTATTTTCACTCTTTATTTTTTAAATTTAAAATAGAAATTGATAAATATTAATAACAATAAAAATTATCTAGATAGTATAGAAGGGAATTTTCAAGCTTTATGTGGAAAAGAAATACGTTTTCATATATTGATTATTAAATATATATTTTTTTTAATCAACACAAAGTGTGTGATTATTACATATCACCTAGATAATTTACTAAATATTTGAGATCGTTTAATTTTATCACATGCTTGTTGTAAAATATTCAGTACTTTAAACTCTTGTAAATTTTTATGTTAATTAAATGTATGCACATGTTCCATTCATGGTTGATAAATAAATGTAGATTGCATTAAATGACACCACTTATTGTGCTTAATCATTATTATTAAATAATGAGGTATAGATAAAGCTTTAGCGCAAAACATGACATTGGTAGATTTTATTTATGCTTTATATATGCTTTCATCTCTACCTCCTAGTGTAACACCCCTAATTTTCTTCATTCCTATAGGTTTTTTATTATTATTCTATGTAGAAGATTATAAGATTAGTTTACAAACTAATGATATGTTATCTATGTTGTTGTCATTTATACCCTTATTAATAGAGTTTTATAAAAAAAGAAAAATTTCAAGTATGGCAAATTTTTTAATCATTATTCATTTGATAACATGTTTTTTATTGAATATATAATAAGATTTATTTTAATTTAATATCAATTGTGGCAGTGATTATGTATATTTAATGTGATAATTATTTTAACTATTGTTCTACTTTTAACAATCCAATAGATATATCCTGGTAGAGCTTCTAAAATTTTGCAAAATTTGAGTTGGGTTTTTGCTTTGTCATGGTTTATTGCCTCTATGCTCAAGGGTAGGGTTTAGGGTTTTTGTCTAAAAAACCTCATTTTAAATGTTATGGTCTTAAACCCGTGGGAATTCTAATACTTTTTTGACTTGTTACACCTGGTCACCGGTCATTTGTATTATAACCTAAGCCATCACAAACATATTTTCACTGACCCCTTGGTCTAGGTCTGTCAGTCGTCCCATACCTTTTTCATGGTTTTAATATTTCCTAAGTTGGGAGAAATATTTCATGATTAAAAATATTTAAGTCCTAAGTATTTATTCTTGAAGGTCTAAGTCCCATCGACCTAGTCAAGTCCCCTTCTTTAAAATTAACATTTATGCATGTGCATATTTTTGGTCGTTGGATCTAGAGATTAAATCCTAGCCACTTCCCGCCAGCCTTGTGGGGTTAGTGGGCTAGCAACACGTCTAACACTACAAGTGTGGGACCTAGTTTCCACTTTTATTCCTAGCGCTTTAAGCTTTTAAATCAATGATCAAGATGCAATGCTAAGGTTTAATCTCAACCATTCCCCACTCACCCCGTGAGAATAAAATACTAATTTTTAAAATGTAGCAGGGTCAGTGAGTTGTTGACGTGTGTCCAATAAAAAAGGTGGGGCCCAATCCCAACTAGCATGTCTAGCGCTATGTACTAGGAGCCAACAGTCAAGATCTCTTCTTGAGATTTAATCTTGGACGTTCCCCACTTATCCCACAGGATAAAAATAATATTTTACAAAAAGTAGTGGAGTTAGCAGGCTACTGACATGTGGATTCTCCCATCATTTGGTAAGAAAAAAGGTGGAGCCCATGGAGCAAGTGGGTCAGCATTCCAGCTGGTATATTTTTATTGGATAGAGAATGGGTGACCAATGGTGACAAAAAATCAAACTTTATTGACTCAATCTGAGTCGTTTAATGCACCATATAAGAGGAGGATCAACAACTGATATTCAAAATTGAGATGTGAATGTGAGCGGGAAGTAATGGAAAAGGAAACATCTAGAGCTACTTAGTTTTTATTTAAATGCACATAAAAGATTGGTTCTTCGCATAATTGAGAATTGCAAAGCAAATTTGGAGCCTCTAGGAGATTGAGAAGAGAATTTTAGAGTCTAGCATGACCAAAATTAGGGTTTCTTGTGTATGAAAAATCCGTAAGTTAAATAAACACCATTCTCTATGCTATGTTCAAACTATTCTGAATTAGGGAAAATATTCATTATTTTTTCCAATTGAATTGGTCTATGTACCTTTTAATTTCTTTATTATGGTTTGAATTTTCTTTGAAGAGTTGAAATCTTATCAAACCCATTGAAATTGTACCTTCGAGCAGTACCTTAGGTTTGAATTGAAAAATTAGGTTTTGAACTTCTTTGTGTCGAAACCCTAGATTAGTTTGAACCCACCTTGTTTATAATGGTGCCCAAAGCACAAGTTCCTAGGTTTGGAACCACATCTAGACCTCTAGCTCAAGATATTATCGATCAATTGAAACCATCAACTAGTAAAAGGGCAAAGGGAGTAGCTCTATTTTATGGCTACCAGGTTAAGGTGGGGCTAGTAGAAAAACAATGCAATATCAAGGATGCCAATGTGCCATACATAGGATGGAAATTATTCCAAAATTGGTTTAGGAATAGGAATTTGGGGGTTCTCGTCTACAACCCTTGGATACTAGACTTTAGAAAATTAGTGGCGCTAAATGTATACCTAGATGTTGGTTTGTTGAAGGAAATTGCTACAAGGTATGATCCTATTTAGAGGGTGGTTAGGACTTATGATGCTATTGAAATGGTTTATATAATGAGAGAGGATATTGAAGAGGTTTTTAGCCTACATGAATGGAACAAGAGATGATTCCTATTGACCTCAATGCCTTCAGAGAAGAGTATAGGAACACAAGGGATATGTTCAGATTGATAATTTTTCCCATTCACACTACAAGTACTGGGGTTAGAAAGAAGAGGAAACAAATAAAGATTGGTGAGAATGAAAAGGAGCCTTTCCCCATAATGTACTTTGCAACTACTTCCAAAAAATAGTTTTCTCCTTATGCCAGATCCTTGTTATTAATGCACCATCCACAATGCAAATGGATTTCATGTATATGATAACACACCTCCAACACCTAGCTTACAACATAGTGTGTGATTATGTAGCTACCTATGTGGGCAAAGAGAATGTATAAGGGTTTGGCTACACTGAAAGCAAGAAAGGAATTGATGAGCTTTAAATGGTACTCTCTCCTAATGCACATGTTCCTATAAAGGGGAGAGAAGAATTTTTCTAATGATATCACATTAAAGAAAATGGAGGGTGATATTGAGCTACCTATCCAATGTTAGACTCAAATTCTAAAAAAAGATGATTTGTGGTTTGACTATATGGTGTTCAATAATGTTTTTTCCTCCAAACTGAGAAGGTTTCTAGTCTTCAATCCACCAAGAATCCCTAAGGAGATCCATGATTTTTTGAGGCCTATGGAAAGGAGACCTGAATTGAAATTAGCTCACAATTGGGGGGATATAATTCCATACTATAATACAACAATTTTCAAGGTTTATGGAACTAATGTGAATCCATATTCATTTCCAAGAGATGTGCCATTAAAGGTAAGATTCATTGAAATAATGAGGTAGCTAGGGGTAGCACAAATGGCACACTTTCCAAAGCAACAAAGGAAGGGTTCTTTCTTCCCTAAGTGGATAATTTTGGTAGATTTTGTAATGGAAAAGGGAGGATGAAAGAACTTGGGACAAATCCTTTCTCCATACAATTTGAAGACAATAAGCCCAAGGAACCATGACCTTTATGGCTTCATTTCTTCCTTGAAGGAAAAGAATAGGAGTGGCTCCTTTGTGCACAAATTTTATTATCTAGAAGATATCATCAAGAATGTCTTTGATTTGCAAGAACAAGAGGAGAGGAAAAAAAAATATCTTGATTTCAATAAGATGATGGATAAAGATAAAAGGGAAGATCCTAATTATGATCCTATGCCCAATATTAAGGGTGAATTGAATAGAGTTATGTATGATCTTGACAATTTTGAGAACATAGTGGGTGTCTTGAGGGAAGAATGTATGATAGCTGATAAGGGGAAGTCAATGGTAGTCGAAGGGGATCCCATAGTAGGATGGGAGGATAGACCATCTTATCATCAACCACCAAAAGTTGGAATTTACTCCAAGAAGAAGAAGACAATAAAGAAACAACAAACATTACCAACCCCTACTACATCAGAGGGGTCAAGGTCATCTTCTCAAGAGAGGTTGGCACCATCTCCTCCAAGGTAGGATGAAGCTACAATAATTGATCTTGATTCACCCCCAAGAGGTACTTCTCCATTGGAGTAGGCACCAATCAAAAGGCATAAAGTAGAGGTGAAAGGGGTGGTTGATTACCTTGAAATAGATGAAGATGATATTTTGGTCACACTTGATGCGATGCAACAAGGCATGTCTTCTCCCCCAAGGGAGGTTGCATCAGGTTCAAAAGAGATTACCCTTAGATAGGGAAAGGTAGATATTAGTGGATTAAGCAATGTTATGATATGAGGCATGAGGCCTGCATAACATTCATTGAAGATGATTCTTTTATTCAAACCCAAGAATTCAAAGACTTTGTATGGAGAGCCAAAACTCAAGAAAATGTTGAGAATGTGGCAAAAGAAAGGAGATTGCACCCTAAACTTCCAAAGGAAGTTGTGCAAGAAAATGTGAGGAAGACAATGTGGACGAAATTCTAGAGTATGACAAGTGAAAAGGGAAAATAACTTGTGGAGAAAAGTGGTGTATTATTGCTACATGAATGGGATATTGTAGATGCAGTAGTGATAGACACAATAAAGAGGTATGAGAAGCCCTTATTCCAAACAGAAGAAGAAGCCAAATTGGCACTACAAGCGCCAACCTTTAGCAAGGAATGGGATGCTTTGGCTATTTGATCATTATCTTTGGGATCAAGGAAGCCAAAAGTTGCAAAGCCAGCTGATTTTAAGGGGCAATTAACTGTAAGGATAGTATCTGATACCCCATCATTAGAAGCAGCTAACATGACAATAAATGTTGCTAAATTCACTAAAGCAATGGTGGAGAGTCTTGTTGCTGATAGAGACTCATATAGGGGTAAGAATAATGAGCTTGTTATTGAGTACAATAAGATTCAACAAAGGGTAGTTATGCTAGAAATAGAATTGGCAATGTACAAGAAACAAATAGAAACATTAAGGGCTCAGGGCCCATCAAGCTGAAGTCATGTTGCACCCACTTCTCCAATACCACATCCTTAGTCTCCTCCTCCTCCACAGGAACATTCTTTGGAAATAATTCCATATAATTTGGGTCAGGAACCAATTATAATTGAGGAGCCAAGCACATTAGGTGCAGCTCCATCAAGAGGAACTACCAAGGCCCATCAAATATAAACATTGAGGGCCCAGGGCCCATCAATCTCAAGTCATATTGCACCCACTTCTCCAATAGCACATCCTCAGTCTCCTCCTCCTCCACAAGAACATTATTTGGAAATAATGCCATATAACTTGGGTCAGGAACCAATTGCAGTTGAGGAGCCAAGCACATTAGGTGCAACTCCATCAAGAGGACCTACCAAGGAATGGTTATTACTATAGATTGAGATATACAAGAAATTGTTCGCAAAGGTTCAAGATACAATGTATGAGAATAATTCAAATATTTTTAATATTTTTTTGGAGCATTTAAATAATAATATTCAAGGTAATTTAAATGGTATTTGTAATTCCCCACCATGTAACCCTAGAGGAAGATGCTATAACTACAAAAGCATATAATTTTTTTTCTTTTAAAGTGTAATATTAACATGAAAGATGCACTAAACTATCACAAACATCCTCTAAGGCATGTGACTAAGGTTACAACTGATTCCCATAACATAAACATAAACTCATTCATAACAAATAGTTAATTACAAAACATGAATTAAAGTGCATACATTCAAAGCATTAAACATCCCTTAAGATAGAAATACATAAGGATCCAAGATTACATTAATATTCAAATAGTGTTTACAATACCCATTCCCAAAATGAGGAAGATCATACATAAGTGTTGAAAATTACAAAAGACCTCCTCGAATACAATTGAGGAGTAATATAAATACAAGTGTCAATTGATACAATACATCAAATGAAAGGAACATAACAACTAGAATCCGTGAGCTCTCCAATCATAAGATCTCACCATCATGAATAGAAGAAGGGGAACCAACAGAGTGTGGTGCACGTTCCACCCAACCAAGTGGTACTCAAAGGCCCACCCCTCGTGCTAGGAGATAGTAACATGGATTCCTAGACAAGACAAACTACTTCTAGACACAGGCTAACACATAACTAAACTTAACAATTACCAGTACAACACTAACTTATTGGGTATAATGCTACCAGAGTTAAATAATTAAATACATCATTGAACCAAACATATTGTTGACATAGGAGGATTGACACCACAAAGTTATATTGGTTACCCCGACAGATCATTTCAGACCTTGGCCCCTATCGAGAGTCACTCTCCTACTGTAAACACATGGAACAAATGCACAACCAAAGGTAACTAGTGCCCACTATGGATGTTAAATCCCCATCCAAAGATAAATGACATCACATCCCCATTCGTGAAAACCGGGTGATTTACGAAAAATGACAATACGCACTAACCAAGGGTAAAAAAATGGGTTGACAATAAAATTACAACAACCCACAAATCTATAACACATCTAGTAGTCTTATAACACATCTAACAAATTTCCCCAAAATAAGAATAGAAGAAATTACATACAAAGGGCAATAAAATAGGTAATAAAACTAATCTTCGGATATACTAAATCTAATTTCCCCTTCAGTGATTTGCAAAAAAGTTATTGCCCAAATAAATTAATTAAATAAAATCCTTTTACAAACAAAGAAGGAGAAACTAATTTTATTTGTAATATCAATTTCTCGATTACTTTTAATAAAATAACAATTTCATTTACAAGGGGATAAAATCCAAATGTTTAAATTGATTTCCCAATTTCTTATATATAGAAGATCAACAAAGGAATAAAATCTAACATTTTAATTTAATTTCCCCAACTGCATCAGTACATAATTCATTTTCTCCTTTTAAACTATTTCATTTAAAATTATCCACTTAGAACATTTGCATGCATACATTTAAAATATATTTATATTAAATATATATACAATCATATATATATATATTATTATATATATACTAATATATAAATATATACCTTATTTAATATTATAATTATCCACAATTTTCCAATCATAATATATATATAAAGACATATATATATTAAATCAAAACTATTTTAAAGAACAAAATTTCATATAACTAAAATATAATTAATAGAGGGTAGAGGAAATCAAAGTACAATAAGGTCAGTTTTCTCAGATTCTTTAATTTGAAGAGTTATCATGGATTTTTCTACTCACCTTTCAGTTGTAATCCTATAATGGGGTAATTATGAGTCATGGGCAAAGGGAATACTTACACATTGTAGGTGGCTTAATATTTTTCCTTATTGTATGATCTCATACCTGAACCAACCACTCCAGGGAGAAAATTAGCTTGGGATATCACTAGAGATTACATAGTAGGACTTATATTGTCTAGTGTTGATAATGACACCATGTGGGCTATATCAGACATTGATTATCCCCACCCACTTTGGAAACGTCTTTGGGAGATCTATGTAGACCCCAATCTCTCTCCATTCCTAGATGATCCTACTTCATATTGTCTCTTACCCATTGCTTGGAGAGAGAATGTACCCTTTAATCATAGTATTTTAGAGGAGCTTGAGTATTTAGACATTCTTGCATGTTTCAATGGATCAAAAGCTTGTCTCATAGTTCCTACTCTTCAAATTGAGATTACACATATATCATCTGTTGTTCCTGTAGGAGTTGAGAAAATACAATACCACAAACCCTGAAGATCACCTGCATGCAAATAACCTGTCACAAAAGAAGAGATGGAGACAAACAAGCAAGGGTTCTCTGAAAACTGAAAATGTATATATTAGAGAGAATGAGAGAATGAATTAATATGAAATACAATGCGATCAATCCTTATAAAAAGGAGATCATGCAAACCCTAATAAAACCCTAATAGGAAAAACCCTAATAGAAGCCCTAATAGGATAACATTTAATAATTAATATAATTATTAAATGTCACTTTATGCAAACTAACGTGAAATCTTAAGAAGGGAATAAAGGTAACTTAATCAACATAATTAAGTTAAGACCTTTACTCTAACACCCCCCCTTAAGATGAGCAATAATGCAGCTACAAACAAATGCAAAAAAGCAAAGGTAACTACAATGCAAGAAGGAAACATGGGTCCCAAAAACTAGGCCAGATCAGGTACCCAAATACAACTAAATCTCTGTAAAATGGAGAAATAGAGAAAACCTCATGGGAAAAAGCTCTACTCCAAAAAGAGAAGAAGAAAGCCAAGAAGAGACATCACTAAAGCAGAAGAAGCTACAAACAACTGTCGAAAGATGACTGATATGGTGTTGAAGAACCTTCGCTGAAGAAAGGATGATCAGGAACAAGAAGACAATAATTTGCATAAGTGTCCATACGACACTACTTGAATCAGATGGCAAACAAAGGAAAACACCTGGAACGAAGATATAGATGGCACAAGAACCAATAGTCTGAAACACTAATCAACTAAGAATGGAAGATTCCTTCCAAGGAAAAACCAAGGAAGCATTAGCATGAACAGTACAATACCCCCCCATAATGGTGAACTGGGAGCCTGACAGATCAACTGAAATGGTGTGCAACACCCTGTAGTGCATGAAGAAAAAGATACAACATCTGAAAGTGCACAAGAAAGCACCTGCAACTGAAAAATGGTGTGCAAAACAAAGCACACATGCATGAGGCTGGAATCATATGATCCACTATCATCATGGAGGGACACTCACCGAACAAGGATGTGATGGCAAAACAAAGGAAAACTACACAACCCCTCATGGCACTTTATAATATCAGTGCAAGTACAAAATATGGCACAACCTTATGTGCAAAATCCCCAAAAGATGCATGTACAATAGTGTGGCACTTTATCTCAGTGTGTTTACATAAAAGATAGCTTACAAATGATGCTCAAAATGCCCTCAAAGGACAAAATGCTAGAAATACATGAAGAACAGCCAAAAACAAAGCATCCCATACAAACAAAATGTTTCCAAGAGAAAATATGTCCAGGTAATCCACCAGAATGTGAAAACACAAATAATTGAATAAAAGATACCTGGAGTGAAATCTAGAAAAATGGCATGGATGAAACTGAAGAGCTTTGAAAGACGGTTCCAACGCCACTGAGATTATGAAAAATGGAGAAACTGATCAACAGTTATGAGCTTGAGATTGAAAATAGCCCCTTTATCTTCAACTGGCTATAGAATGAACCAACGGAAAAAAGAAGTGATGAGACCCATACCACTGGAAAGATGAGAAAACCAGCTTTCTGACGATATCTCATTTGCCAAAAAATGATATCGTATGCCCAAGTTATGGCATCCGGAATAAATCAGCTCCAAGGAGGAAAAAAACCAATGCTAGGTTAAATTTGACGGTCATACGGCCGTTGCAGCAAAAACACCGTGTTAAATTTGACGGCCAAACGACCGTCACCGTAAAAGTACAACTGGGCTTATTTTCAAAAAAAATTGTTTTTTAAAAAATAAAAAGTAATGAAAAAAAAGTTTTTTGTAAAAAACTTAATTTTTTTTGTGAAAAAAAATTAAAAATAATTTTTTGGCATGGGCGGGGGCCGTCGCTTGCTGCCAGCCGCCACTGTACTGCTGTCGGCGGTACTATGTACCGGCGGTTGGTGCTAAGGCCACTAGTGGTCAGTAGTACGCCAACTGGCAAGCAAGAGGGCCCGCAGGCCTGGAAGTGCAGGTACCTGAATGTACCTGCTGGTACCGAGTCTGCAAGCCGAAAGGCTTTAAAATTTATTTTTTTTTGCCCTTTTTAATTTTTGATTTTTGAAAGATCAAAAATAAAAATTTTACAATATTCTTTTTTTTTTTTTGTAGAAATAAATTGATGACGAAAATTTTAGAAAAAGATATAGTCGGAAAAATAAAATTCGAAAAAAAAATTTTACCAGGCAAGGACGGTCGTACGGTCGTATTTGCAAAACAATTTTACCCCAGATTTCGAATTTGTCCAAAATGGACAAATGAATAGTCGATTTAGGGGTTTTGGACCGCTATGGATGCAATGGCGATGTCCGTTTGAGCTGAAAATGCTTCAAAATTGCAAGTATGCCCTAGATCAAGAAAACAAGCCCCAAACCCTTGAAGCTCCAAGAATCTTCACAACAAGAACAGGAAGCAGCAGGTGTGGAGCTCTGATACCATGTAGGAGTTGAGAAAATACAACACCACAAACCCTGAAGATCACCTGCATGCAAATAACTTGTCACAAAAGAAGAGATGGAGACAAACAAGCAAGAATTTTGTGAAAACTGAAAATGTATATATTAGAAAGAATGAGAGAATGAATTAATATGAAATACAATGGGATCAATCCTTATAAAAAGGAGATCATGCAAACCCTAATAAAACCCTAATAGAAGCCCTAATAGGATAACATTTAATAATTAATATAATTATTAAATGTCACTTTATGCAAACTAACGTGAAATCTTAAGAAGGGAATAAAGGTAACTTAATCAACATAATTAAGTTAAGACCTTTACTCTAATAGTTCCTGATGACATCAATATCGCTACATTGGCCCCTATGGATTTAGTTCAGCATCATGACCATCTTGGTCATTCATTATCTACTACATCATGGGATTCTTATCTTGCAGACACATTATTGTTTCTTGAGTCTCACACTATAAATTTTGAGGATTATTTTGAAGACATACATCTCCTCTACCTTGACAGTCAGGTTATCACTATACACCCAACATTATATGTGCATTCATAGGTTACATTTCAAGATTCTCCACATCAGTTTGGATTTTGCATCATGTGTTTCAGTTCAAAAAAAGACATTCTTCAACATCTTATCATGGCACACATCTTGAGACAGATTGGTTCATCACTCTTCACAAGGTTTCTTTGACATCGTCCTTTGGATCCATTTCTTCCCAAGGGGAGGAATACCATTTGTCTCTTTAGGATCTCTTTTTGGATTCTACATCAAGCATCTACCATTGCGACAAGAGTTTTTTCATTGTGGGGGGTCTTCTTGTCTCTTTCTATCTCTCCTATGGAGACCATTGTATATGTACTTACATGCTATAAGTTTTCTATGGGGGGTATCATGTAATCCACCTCCTATCCTTCTTTCATTAGTGCATTTCATTCCTTTCTTTTCTCTCTTTTGGAGGGGAGTTTTATTCCCATGAGGTTTTCTCCCTTTTCTCCACTTTACAGAGATTTCATTGTACTTGGGTACCTGATTAGGCCTTGTTGTTAGGGCCCATCTTTTCTTTCATGCATATTTTCCTTAGTGTTTTAGCTACTCCCTGAGTTCATCTTAAGGGAGGGTGTTAGAGTAATAAGTTATTTCGCTTAATTAATTTAATCATATTGGTTAATTAATTAAGTCACTTATCACTTTAGTTTTACTTAAGCTAGACTTAGACACATTGATAATTAATTATTTATTAATTATTAAGTGTGCACACAAGGTTTCCTATTAGGGTTTGATCTCCTTTCTTAAGGATTGATCTCATTGTAATTATTAATTCTCTTAATGCATTTTTCCACTTGAGGCTTGCAGAGCATCTTTGCTATTTTGGAACATCTTTCTTTCTTTGTGATAGGTTATTGCTTGTAGGTGTTCAATAGGGTCTATGACGTTGGTTTATCAACTTCTACAGATAGTATAGGTCTAGCCTCAGAAGATGCAATGTATAAAAGATATGTTTCTCCCAATTTCAAATATAACAGGTAAATGTTGAATATTGATGACTTAGACTGGTGACTTGGATACTGATATGGATTTTGATTCACCTTTTCCCTCTTGTACACTTTTTGTCACTTTGCTAAAAATAATAAAGATGTTGCAATGGTTTGAGGAGTACTCATTACAAAAAAAATGCCTTTTGTAAGGTGCAAGAGTCTCCACCGATTAAAAGGAAGCCCTTGTTTCAATGATCAATATTCTATTAGTTTGTTGTAATCTTTCCTCAAGGAATGACCGACATAGTTTGTCAACTGAAAATGTGACATGTGTACATTTTGGATCGAAGCTTTTTTTGCTTCATTATTTCTATAAAAGGGAATTCAATGCCATTTGTTTGGGTCTCTTTTTGCAATCTAGGTCTGAATATGCAAATTGAGAACACAAATAAAATACATTTGGAGTCTATATCTTAGGTTTGAGTCGAGCAAGTAGATGTTGTAAATTTTATGGATTCCAAGTATGTCTGAATGACAATGCAAATCTTTTGATTCTATTGTCTCTCCTATTTTAACATTCTATATGAGTTATTAATGAAAATTTGATCAAAGATCCTTTCATTAACCTTCATTATTATCTTACATTGATGTATGTTTTAATTATGGCTTTGGTTTAATGAATCAATTAAAATACCTTAGTTAAAGCATAAATTCATGTGGATGTTTAGTGGATATTATAAGTAGTCATAGAGTCTAAGTAATTGATATGTGAATTGTAATACAATTTCACAAAGATCTTGAATGTTTGGAATTAAAATTGCCTTGTAGTTCAGTTTATTGTGTTTTGACTCCCTGCCCTATGATAAGGCACTGATCTAAAGTTGTTGAGAGTATTTCGTATGGTTCTCATCCTTCAATTTGAGAAAAATTTTTATAAATCAACTTTTAATTGATCTACCTTTGTTGAGGTTAGTGTTGTGTGAATTCTTAACTTTAGGTGTTTGATCTTTCAAAGGAATTTCCAGCTTCTTTAAAGGTTCCATCGATTTAGTGTTTAATTGAGAATGTATCTATTGTTATGCAATGAGTGGTATAATTATGTGGCAAGGTTGTAGTATACACATTGTGGGATCACCCTCTTGAGTTTTACAAAGCCCAAAGTGTAGCAGGGAAGCATTTTGGCTTCCTCTTGTTCATTGGCTAATCAGCTCTCGAGTATTCAAGAATTGAATCTAGAAAATTCATAGACACTTGGTGAGATCTACTTGGTTCTTTAAAAACCACCAATATATCCTTTAAATATATTTTTAATGCTATGAAAATTATTTTAATGATAAGAAAGTTTCTCAAATATAATATTCTTGATTTATTTATCTTTTCTTCCTTATTCAATATTGTAACTATTAAAAACTATATGTATGGTGAATTATGTTATGGTTTAGAGAATGAATTGTTATAATTGGTTTGAATTATGTTGTAAAATAAACACAATATTTATTTTTCTCCACATTTTTTAAGCTTTTGTTTATTTTTCAAGGTATCTAATATTAGTATTAAAACTCATTTTCTCTACATTACTCAACTTAATTCAAAACTTTAAAAATCTTGATACCTTTTTTATTTATATATTATCATAAGGAGATTATTTTGGTTCATATTTTCTATGCATATTAAATATTTTTTACTTGCATATCTTTATATTTTATAATGTGTTGGGATTCAACCCTTCAATGTTATTTTTTTCTTGAGTCCCTTCCCTTTCATTCATCTAACCCTATTCATGATCCAATACTATAACCAATTTAAGAATTTTTTTGTGGGTCCTAAATTATTAAATTTAACCACGTGTAGTTTTATACCATTTCTCATGTAACTATAATATGTTTCAATTTTTAAATTTCCAAAAAGTGACTAAGTGTTTAGTTTATTGGTTAAAATTTCTAAGTTTGTGCAATTTTTTTGAGTTGTTAGAGTTTTATTTCTTGGTATAAATTTATTCCCACCCTTGATTATCTTTTCCTTATTATGATGTCAAAATTTCCTCTCCCATCATGCCATCTCACCTTCACTCTACTTTTTCCTTATATTAGTTTGTCTATCAAACTTTCCTTTCTCTAAGTACCATCTCCTAGTCATCCTTGAACTCTAATCCCTAATAATTTACATACTCAATGAAGTTGGAAGACATGTGCCATTACTAGATTAATTTTAAAATATTAAATCAAAATTATAGCCTAAATAATGAAATCATGGATATATTCAAAATAAGACACAAGTGTAGCAATGAGAATGTACATCACAATTGTAAAAGAATATATAATAAAAAAATGAAAAAAAAAAATTATTTGCATCCATAATTGAAATCATATTAGAGCATCACCAAAATTTACATAACACAAAAGATATACACATCAATAATTGATATATATCAAAATTAATGGTATGTATAATATCCTAAATATTACAAATACATCATCTTGAGTATGTCTTGAAAATACAAATATACAGTAGCACAAAACCTCAACATATATCAATCATCATGTGTCCTCATATTTTTCTCCCACTATCTCCCATGCACTCCTATATAGATGGATAATGATGGTATTGGTGCCTCCTACCTTTGTATACCCATAGAAACTAATCTTTATGTCGATACTTGTTAATGAAAATTTTAGTTCTCTATATATGTACCTTTCCTTTATTCCACTAGTAATACCTACTCACACATGTTAGACACATAGGAAAATTGAGAGGGGGAGGTGAATCAGTTGTACATTCAAATACTCAAACCGTCATTAACCTTCAAACCCTTATTATGCATCAACATGAATATAAAATAATGAAACATAAACTCATTTAGAACCATACACCATAGAATACCAGATTTATGTGGAAAATCCTGTTCGAGGAAAAACCACAATGAGGATTAACTCACATATATATGAATAATAACATAGGCTCACTATTGAAAGGGCTCATTGCCTAAAGGAATCAATATCCGGGATAGAATAGAATAGAAGAATATTGTTACAAGGAGGTTCACTACCTCAAAGAGATAGGAAGATCCACCACAAAAACTATACACCATTTGCAACCTTTGTCTCACTACCTCCTAAGAAACTTTAGGTACACTAAAAATGTAGACACCTTTTTTTCACTACTTCCAATAGCCTTAGGAATTTAATATCATACTTAGATCACAACACTTGAATGTATTTTTCACATCATTACTCATCCACAACCTCAAACAACTTCTGTAGGTCGGCCTCATTGAAACGTATGCACCTCAAATGTGCAACCTCTAAATAGGTTAGCACCAAACACTTCCACAATGGAAATTAGTGAAGGTGGAACAAACAAAGGGTTAAAAAAAGACCCAAATATACACCATCATGCTACACCATGCTTTCAAAAGAAACAAACCATCTTCACATTCAAGGCTAGTACACTAGGTTGGCCAAACCTGCACTAAAACTATCAAATAATCAATTCAGTCATCATTAGGTCTATAAAAATCCTACATACCACATAGAAACATCACATAACATATTGGAATATTCCAAAATCATCAAAATATTTAGAAACACCATCACAACCACCTAAGACTATGAATACTATCATCTTGTGTAACCAACCACACTACCACAAGCATAAAACTCACTAACCAACCTTGCAGAATAGTTGAACACCAATAACTCTAGGGGAAAGGTAGATGTAATCAATGTAAGCACATTCCCAAATTTGAAATACAAGAAAACTCAATGCAAAGAAATGAGGAGCAATTCCATTTCTCCCAGACAAGCTTCTTCACAAGCAACACACTGTCAAACACATCTTTTACTGCCACACGATCTAGAACCTAAAAATCTAGATATAACGCATCTTAAAACCTCTGATAATCTCATCCAAACCACACAAGCACATCTTCAACCATGAAGAAAGGTGAAGCACAATGCATTACACAACTCTATCACCGTGCACACTCTCTATTCAAATTTTCTCAAAATCACTTGGAAACCAAGTGAACCAGCTTCATTAGCAACACCTACTCAAAAACACAACTCCTTCTCAACATGACTGCACTAGAGGGTGATACAGGATGACATCAATGAAATCACTAATGACAACATAGTGCAAAAATCTCCAACAATCTATGCCTTTGTCATTTATGGTTACACCAACTCTAAAAATCCATCAACAACTAAAGTAACCCTGCATCAAGCAACACTCCCCCTTGTAAATTTCTTAAATTTTAGAGTTATTTCTTTCTCCCCTTTCTTTTTATGTTTTTTAGGCTTCTTTTCTCTTCCTTTATTTTTTATACATCACTTTATTTCCCTTTGACATCAATGGGAAAGGGAAACACTTGTAAAATTCACTTCAAGAAACACCTACAAAATAATTTCTCTCCCATTTACTTTCTCTCCATTTCTCTCTCTCCACTTAGGGGCACAAGATATGCTCCCCCTAACTACACCAACCAAAGAAACCACTACCTGCTCCCCTTGAGAGGCAGCCTTCATTAGCCCAAGACAAAGAATAAATCTTGAATTGCTCACCTAGATAGATGCACCGAATCATGCATCTCATTGAAAGAAGGAGGGCCAATAATCCCTAGAATCTAATTGAGATACTCAAATATATCTGTTGGAAGATCCTTTATGAAAATTTCTTCTATTTGGTCCTTTGTAGGCACATAATCCAACTTCACTTCATTCTCAACAACTTTCTCTCTTAGAAAATGATACCAGATGGCTATATGCTTTTTCATTGAATGCATTACCGGATTTTTTGAAATTTTGATAGCACTTGTACTATCAAAAATTATATGAATAGGTTCATCATATGATACTTTAATATCCTTCAATGTCTATTTCATACACAACACCTATGTGTAGCAAGATATTTTTGCAATATATTCTACCTCTGCAATAGATAGGGACACTGAATCTTGATTCTTACTCAACCAAGAAACCAATCTTCTTCCAAGAAAGAAAGCACCTCCACTTTTACTTCTTCTATCATCTATACAACGTGCCTAATTTACAATTGTATAAGCCCTCAAATATAAGTCGGTATCCATAGGATACCATAGATTGAAGTTCGAAGTGCCTTTCAAATATCTAAATATCCTTTTTACTACTACCACGTGTGATTCTTTAAGATCTTATTAAATTAAATATTTCAAAATACATACTGTATGCATGATATCTAATCTAGTAGCAATTAGATATAGCAATCCACCAATCATGGATTTGTACTTTCTCTGATCCGTCTTAGGAGATTTGTATTTTTTTCTCAACTTAGAACTAGTAGCTCCATTGGAGTACATACTAGTTTAGATTCCTCCATTCCAAACTTCTTTAACATTTCCTTGGAATACTTTGATTGTGAGATGAATATACCTTTCAAATTGACCGGTTTATAGACCAAGGAAGAAATTCATCTCCCCAAACATTGACATTTCAAACTCATTTTGCATCTACTTTGTAAACCTTTTACACATTTCCTCATTTCCTCCAATTATTATGTCTTTAACATACACAACCACAAGTAGGATATTATGTCTCTCAACCTTGAAGTAAAGATAGTTGTCTACAGTGCCCTTTTTGAATCCCTACTACAATAAGTACTTATCCAATCTTGCATACCAATATCTAGGAGCCTATTTGATTCCATATAAAGGTTTTTTCAATATGCAAACCATATCAAAATATTTTGATAAATAAAAACCTTCTTGTTGTTCAATGTACGCATCTTCTCTAACTCGCCATTCAAAAATGTAGACTTGACATCCATCTGATACACCTTGAAGTCTTCATGAGCTACAAAATCTAAAAACATACTAATGGCTTACATTATTTCTATAGGAGAAAAATTCTCTTCAAAATCTATTCCTTACACTTGTGAGTGGCCCTTACACACAAGTCTATCCTTGTTCTTGATGAGTTCTCCATCTTCATTCAACTTGTTCCTAAAAACCCATTTAGTTCCTATCACGTTCTTGTTTGTTGGTCTTGGGACTAGTTCCAATGTCTGAATCTTCTCAATTTGCCTCAATTCTTCTTCTATATATTTGATCCAATTCTTATCCTTGCATGCGTCAGTTGCTATTTTAGGTTCTACCTCAAAGAATAAACAAGTTTAGATGTTCCTCTACCATAGCAACTCTTCTTCTTTTTAGTACACCTTTGCTCTTATCTCCAATTATTTGATTTTTAGAATGATTCCTCTACACATACTTAGGAGTCTTAGGATTATTTTCCAGAGCTTCTTCCTCTTCCACTATCATCTCTTTCTCCTTCTCTTATTCTTTTTCTTATTCTCTACAAGGGGGTTCATTAGATTCTTATCCTTCTATTAGCACCAATATTTGGTGTGATTCTTCATCCACTTTGAAAGTTGCACTTTCGACTATCTTCTTTAATTAGCCTACTATTGTAGAATTTATATGCCTTTCTCTTTTTAGAGTATCCAAGGAAGATTCCTTCATCTAATCTTGCATCAAACATTCCTAGATTTTATTCATCTCTCGTGATATAACATTTTCTTACAAACACTAAAATATTTCATAGTAAGAGGTTTTCCATACGATAGTTCATTGGGGGTCTTTGAACTATTCACTCTTACCTATCCTTTGTTAAGAATCTACAAACTTATTTCCAATAGACATCTGGTATATTTTCTTCCTTCATCATTGTTCTTGCTACTTCTTGAACTATCCTATTCTTCCTTTCCACAAATCCATTTTATTGAGGAGTCCTAGGAGCTAATAAATATCTTCTTATCCCATGATCTTCACAAAATTTGTTAAACTCATTGGAGGTGAACTCAAAACCTTTGTTAGACCTCAAAAATTTGATTTTTGAATTAATTTCATTCTCAACCATAGACTTAAATGTTTTAATCTTATCTAGAGATTTTTATTTTTCTTTGAGAAAGGTCACCCAAGTCATTCTAGAGAAATCATATATCAACAACATAAAACACCTATCACCTTGAGTGATTCTTGTTCTACTAGGTCCACATAGGTCTGTATACACCAACTTCAAAGGTCTTGTAGTAGAACATTCCTTAGTTTTGAATCTCTTCTTCGTCTTCTTTCCAAACTAACACTCCTTGCAAAATTCATTGATACCTAGATTTGTAATTCTTGGAAGATCTCTCACAACTTGAGTAGATCTAATCTTCAATAGGCTATCAAAATTAGTGTGACAAATTAAGCTATGCCATAGCCTAATTTCATTGATTTGAGACATAAAGAACTTAAAAACACCATGTTTGAGATGATAAACATTTCCTTTTGACCTTGTTCCAACTACAACCAATGTTTCGAAGCTCCCTTTCTGATTTCACAACCATCATCCTGAAACACCAAATTGTATCCTCTTCTACACATTTTTCCTATGTACTAAGAAAATTATGTCAGAGACCCTTGACCTAAAGAGCATCATTTTTCTTATGCTTTCCATCAAAACTAATTGAACATTTTCCATAGATCTTAGTAGATGTATCATCACCAATCTTAACATGACCACCATCATAATTTTCAAGCTTAATAAACTTTATCTTATCACTTGTTATATGATTTGAGCATCCACAATCAATTATCTAGTAGTTTCTCTCCTCTCTTGCATGAAAGGAAGTCAACATAGTTCCTTCAATATTGTGACCTAGTTTTAGAGAAATTTCATTCACAAATCTTTCAGTATTAGTAGAATTAGTTCCAAAATTTAGATCCATGAGCAAGCATTTATCACTTCCATCATACAAATAGTTTGATTCCTCGTCATCAGATACACCACTATCTTCTTTAACATAATAAATCTTCTTGATAGATTTACCTTTATGATATTTATGTGTTTCATATGAAACTTTGAGAAATTTAAAATCATAATGACCTATCTTTACACAATTAAAAAATTTGAAGTGTAACTTACCTTTGTATTTTCCATTTTCCTCATTTCCTTACAAAATCTTCTTCCACCTCATCAAGATCATTTGGATCAGATTCATCATCTTTTCTCGCTAACTCTAAAAGTAATTTCTTTCCTTGGAGCATATTTTTAGAACTCTCTTAATTCAAAAGTAATTAAAGTACCAAAAAATTAATCTCTAGAATATTGATCCAAATCCTAAGCTTCCTCAATAACAAAAACTTTAACACTATAATATTTAGGAAGATTTCTCAATACCTTTTTCACAAATTCACTTTCCTCTATTTTTCCACCATGAACATTGATAGCATTGATAATTTAAACCACTTTGAGCATGTAGCCAATAATATCTTCATATTTTGACATCCTTAGGCTTTCAAATTAGGCATTGAAATTATACATATTTTCTTGCTTAACCTTATCATCTCCTTCATAAATGATCTACAAATTTTTCTAGATCTGCTTAGCAGTTTTGAGGCTTACCACCTTCACAAGTCTTAAATAAGAAAGCCCACTAAAAATAGAATTCCTTGATTTTCCATTATTCTCATAATCCTTGATCTCATCATCACTTTTCAGAGTAGTAGGCATAGTGTATCCATTTTCAACTGACTTCCAAAAACCAAACCCTAATGATATAAGAAAGGCTTCTATCCTGGCTTTCCAAAAACCAGAATTTGTTCCATTGAACATAGGGACCTTGAAACCATTCTTCTGAACCATCTAGATCTACCTCAAGTAGTTAAGATTCTTCCAAGGACCCACAACTTTGATACCAATTATTAGACACACTAGAAAACTAAGAGGGGGGTTGATCAGTTGTATATTAAAACACTAAAACCCTCATTAACCTTAAAACCCTTATTATGTATCAACATGAATGTAAACTAATGAGACATAAAAAAATTCACAACCATATACTATCTAACACCAAATTTACATGGTCCTAATAAGAAAAAACCACAGTTGGGATTAACTCACATTTATATGAATAACAACACCAATTACAAAAATCTCAATATCGAAAGGGCTCACTACCCAGAAGAAAATAATGGCTCACTGCCCAATAGACTCACTATCTAGAATAAAATAGAATAAAAGAAGATTGAACTACAAGGAGGTTCACTATCTTAGAGAAATAGAAAGATCCAACAAAACAACTTTACACCATCTGCAACCTTCAGCTCACTGCCTCAAGCAACTTCAGGTACACTAAAAATCTAGACAACTTCTCCTTACTGCTTCTAGTAGCCTTAGGTGTTTAAGCTCACACTCAAATCACAACACTTGATTAAATTCACATCATCCCCAACATCACTACTCATCACACATATCTCCAACAATTAACCTTGATTATATATCTTCTACAACCTTAAACAACTTCTCTAGATCAGCAATTAAATGTATGCACCTCAAACATGCAACCAAAAAATAGGTCAAAACAAAATATTTTTGTGATGGAAAGAAGTGAAGGTGGACCAAATCAAGGGTTATTCAAGACCCAAATCTAAACCAACATGCTACACTATGATTTCACAAGAAACAAACCATCTCTACAATGAGCACTAGCATGCTAGGTTGGCCAAACTTGCACTAACACTTAAATAATCAATTCACTCTGTATGCGGTCCATAAAACATCTTGTAGACCATGTAGAAAAATCAGACAACATCCTCGAATATTCCAAAATCATCAAAATATTCGGCAACATTGCCACAACCACCTGAAACTGAGAATACTATCATCTTATGCAACTACCCACACTGACACAAACATACAACTCACTAACCAAACTTGCAGAACAATTGAACACTAAACACTTTAGGGGAAGGTAAATACAATAAATGTAAGCACATTCCCAAATACTCAAGACAATAAACCTCAACACAAAGAAATGAAGATAAATTCCATTTCTCCCTTGAATAGCCTACTTCACTGGCAACACACTATCAAACACATCTTCCATTGCTACATGATACAAAACCTAAAACTCTAGATATAAAACCTTTGAACACTTCTTATGATCTCATTTGAACTACACAAGTATGTATTCAACTATGAAGAAATGCAGAGCATAATGTAGAACACATCTTTATCACCTTGTACACTATCTATTCAAGTTTTCTGAAAAGCATTTGGAAAACAAGTGAACCATCTACATCAGCAATGCCTTCTCAACACCACATCTCCTTCTCAACATGACCACACTAGAGGCTGACATAAGTTGAAATAAATGACAACACTAATGAAAACATAGTGCAATAACCTCCAACAACACAAGGCACTATAATACTAGGCATCCCTTATAGATCCTTATGACTCATTCATTATCCTTGTCACATCCATAAAAATATTCACCAACCCATATTAGCCCTAGCTACCTCTAGTAATGGCATCTCCTACTATATTTATTCCACTTAAACTATGCTCTATGTTTCTCTATTTTTTGTACTTAAATTATTCTCTATGCTTCTCTAAGAGTGGAGATATCACAAGGGTATGCAAGGGTACATGAGATGTCTATGTGGTTGTTACATACAATGGTCATAATCAAAACATGGACATGACTAGTTAGTCCAAGCCTACACCATTTTATTTCATGATATCTATGTGAGGTTAGAATTATTTGAGTTAGAGAAACATTGATTCCTTGAGTACCATAATAACCTATTAACATCCAATTAGTCTAAGATGAATCTAGTTAAATTAAAGAAGATATGAGAATCCTATCACTATGTGAGAACCATTAAGGAAGAGTTCAAGTAGAAGGGAAAGTGGGAAAAATCACCACACCAAAGAAGACATTTATTTCAAAAAAGATAGATTCATCCTACCAAGTAAATGGTGCAGCTAAAAAAGAATAGAAGTGTTCCAATGTTAATTTTCATGCTTCAATTCTACATAGAAAACCAAAAACTTCATAATGGGAAAGAATACACCATCAGAAACAAAACATGACTTATTTCAATTTGGGATAGGGAGATAGAACCCACCCTACCAATTTAAATTTCAAAAACTTCTCTTATGTAACACAAAGTATATGATGATGATATCAAGCCCTCAAAAGGAATATTTAACCGAAATCCTAGAATTCTAGTCAAAACCACACAAACAACCATGCTAAAAAACATCAAATGCATTGAAGAGAAAGTTGCAAGGTGGAATAATTTTCATTTTTTTCATCATTCAACCAAACCAATAGTTACAAAATTTCCAGGTGGGTGGTTTTATGCTAGAAAAGGTCATGTTTCACACCCTAGCATGCCAAATCATTCCAAGCTACATGGTGTATGTGCTTTCTCTTAAGAGCCATAAGTGCCAAAAAGTGGTGAAATTTGATGAGTTGTTTCTTAAAAAATATGGAACTTTAAAAAAAATCATCTAAAGGTGCATGATAATGAAGGGTTTCTCTAAAACAACCTCTCTCAATTTTTCATATCTCCATGACATTTGATTGTGGTGAAATTTTTTCATTGCCCCAAAATCGTCAAATGAATGCAATGTGAAGTTGTAAGGTAGCTTAATTTATGTTTTTTTCTTTATGGGGCCAAAATTTAAATTCCAAAACATCTAGATAGGCACATCTATGCTAGGCATGGTCATTTTTTTCACCCCAACTCTCTCGAACATTCTGGGCTGCATTGTGTTGATGCTTTATCTTAAGATCCCTAAGTGCAAAAATTATTAAACTTTGGCACATTGTATCTCAAATTCGGTGACACATACGATGGTTTTTTTTGAACCTATAGGTGCATTTGAGGCCCCTATACAATATCCTCTCTTATATTTTGAATACTCGAAACCATTTTTTGTGCTAAAATTTTCCCTGCTACCCCTAAAATTGTCAAATGCATGCAATGTCAAGTTGCAAGGTAGCCTTATTTTTGTTCTATTCTTTGTGGGGCCAAATTATCAGCACCAACACATCCAAGTGGGAAATTCTATGCTAGGAATGGTCATTTTTTACATGCCAAATCTCCCAAAAAATTTAGGCTACACTATGTCGATGTATTTTCTTAATATCCCCAAGAACAAAAATTTGTCAAACCTTGATGCATTGTATCTCAAAGTTTGTGGCAAATGAAAATGTTATATCTAAACATATAGGTGCATCTAAGACCCCTCTATAATAGCCTCTCTCATATTTTTAATACTCAAAACAATTTTGTTGTTGTAAAAGTTTCTCTGCTACCCCAAAAACCATCAGATGCATGTAATGTCAAGTTACAAGGTAGCCTAATTTTCATTCTATGTGTCATGGGGGAAAACTCTCAACCCCAACACATCCAATTGGGAATTTCTAGATTGGGAATGGTTCTTTTTGTATCCTAACTCTCCTAAATGATTTGGGCTACACTATGTTGGTTTATTATCTATGAGTGGAGATAGCATAAGGGTAGGGCATGGGTACATGAGATGTCTATGTGGTTGTTAGATACAATGGTCACAATCACAACATGGAAATGACTAGTTATTCCAAGAATATACCATTATATTTCATGATTTCTATGTGAGGTTAGGATTATTTGAGTTAGAGCAACATTGATTCCTTGATTACCATAGCAACCTATGAGCATACAATTATTCTAGGATGAATCTAGTTAAATTCAAGAGGAGATGAGAATCCTATCAATATGTGAGAACCATTAAGGAAGAGTTCAAGTAGAAGGGAAAGTGGGAAAAAATCACCACACCAAAGAAGATATTTCTTTTGAGAAAGAGAAAATCATCTTACCAAGTAAATGGTGCAACAAAAATAAAAATATATGTGCTCCAATGTTGATTTTCATGCATGAATTCTATAGAGAAAACAAAAATATTCATAATGGGAAAGAGTACACCATCAGGAACAAAAAATGATTGATTTAAATTTGGGATAGGGAGATAGAACTCACCCTACCAATGGAAATTTGAAAAAATTATTACATAGCACAAAGTAGTTAATGATGATATCAAGCCCTCAAAAAGAATCATTAACAAAATCCTAACATTCTAGTCAAAACCACACAAAAGTAGAGAAACATAGAGCATAGTTTAAGTGCAAAAAATATAGTAGGAGATGACATTTAGAGAGGGTAGCTAGGGCTATAGGGGTTGGTGTATATTTCTTAAATATGACAAGGATAATGAATGAGTCATAGGGATCTATAAGGGATGCTTATTATTATAGTACCTTGTGTTGTTAGAGATTGTTGCACTATGTTGTTATTAGTGTTGGCATCGATGTCAACCTATGTCAACCTCTAGTGTTTTCATGTCGAGAAGGAGTTGTGGTGTTGAGTAGGTGTTGTTGATGCAGCTAGTTTAGTTGGTTTCTAAGTGCTTTTGAGAAAATATGAATAGAGAGTGTACAAGATGATAGAGTTCTATTGTGCATTATTCTTTCCATTTCTTCATGGTTGAATATGTACTTGTGAAATTTGGATGAGATGAATAGAAGTGTTCAAAGGTTTTATATCTAGAGTTTCAGGTTCTGGATCATACGACAGTGGAAGATGTGTCTAATAGTGTGTTTTCTATGAAGTAGGTTATTCAAGGGAGAAATGGAATTGCTCTGCATTTTTTTGTGTTGAGGTTTATTGTCTTTCATATTTGGGAACATGCTTACATTTATTGCATATATATTCACTTAAAAAAATTGGTGTTCAATTGTTATGTGTGAACCCCTAAACCTGCATATGCACAAGGAAGTCAAACATTGTTAGTGTTAGTTCAAATATGCATGTAACAATGAGGGATTCCCCATAAAATCCATCTATCTAAAACTTAAATTAGGAAATGAAGAACACAATGAAATTATAACATGTAAATCCTAATTAAGCAAATAGCATTATGATCCTATGGGGGAATTGATGCCAATGATATGTTGCAATTGGCCCTTTCCCAATTCCTATGATTGCAAATGTTGATTGATTGAAAAAATGGTCAAATCTCCAAAGAGATTTGAGCATAACCTTGTTACTAGATTGTGAAAATGGTGGATGATTGAGTGCAATGGGAAAAATCAGTTCTCACTTGAAGAGAGTAACTTTGCATATGAGTTGTGGATGAAAATTGAGGAGAAGAGTCTCCAATTTATAGATTTCAATCTTGGAAGAATGAGTGAAAACAAGCAATGTGGGATAAAAGATAGTTCAATGGCATTGTGCCACTTGTCCAAATGTGATTGGATGAGGAATGAGCAAGTTTTGGCCAATGTGCCAATAAATACAATTAGGTGGCATTTCAAACTTGAGAAATGACATGTTGAAGAGGGAAAAGAAATGGAGTTAATGTCACTTGGCTCAAGGTCAAAGACATGTAAGAGGCTTTTAATGCCTTGTTGGAAGGACCAAGCCCACTTGGACTTTTTGAATTCATAAGAGGAATATTCCCTTTTTGATGCTTTGTGAGGGAAAATAGGAGAATTTAATAAATCAAAGTAATTGATTTATTGTGTAAGTTGCATTCTCTAGAGAATTTTAGTGAGAAGGATTAACTTAATCAAGGATTTGATTAACTTAATGAAGAATTAGGTGATGTGACAATTTAGACTTAGATTTATGAATTGGTTTAAGTCCAAAATTGAGAGGAAATGATTCATTAAATAAATGATTTGATTTATTTAATAAAGAAGGAATGTGTTAGATTAAATCAAATAAGGTTTAATTTATTTAATTTAATGAGAAGACATTAGAGATTTTAATCAAATAAAATGATTTATTTAATTAAATAGCAATGTAGGGTTAATTAAATTAAACTGATTAATTAATCAAAGGAGGTGAGAGACTTAATCCAATAAATAGTGATTTATTGAATTAAAGGATAGAAAGTGATGAAATGCTGAGAATTTGATCTTAGAGGAAACATTGTTAGTAATCGGGATCAGGTGTGCCAAAATGAACTTGAACATTTTCCATGTCTACATTTTGCCCCTCTTTGAAGCGATGTACCCGTTGCATTGGTTCAAAGAATAAATTGCTATGATCACAAGTTCGAAAATTTCTCAATTTTCAAATGCCCCACTGCTACCCTAGTGGAAGGATATTGCTGGATATTGCCCCCTCGAGAGATTAGACGAAAATTTTGGATTTTTGGATGGTCTCGCGAAAAAGATGACAAGGTGCCTGACAAGCCAGAAATGCCCTAGAATGCTAGAAAACTGCTTTGAAATGCCAGAAGGGATGCAAAATGACTCTCAATTGGACGAATATGGGCTTAGGGGACCAAAACCCCAACTGCGAGGTCAAATTAGGTCAAAAACCCTAATTTGCAGGCTTAAATAGACTATGAGGGGTCATTTTCAATTCATTTTGCAATCTTAGCCTTTAGAAAATTTCAAATTTTAGCTTTTAGTTTGAGTGGAAATGGCGCAATGACAGCTTCCCAGGCACGTGACGGAGAGGGTTCGGACACATCAACGACCAGTCGGCATAGGACCCTTGGTATGTACCCCTATCCGTCTTTTAATTTTATCATTTTACGTGCATTAAATAGGGTTAGGGATTTGTTCAAACTGCGCGGTGCCATATGGCACCACAAAAAGTGCCTTATCGCAACCGCGCAGTCCTATATTGCACTGCATATGCGAAGTGCACTACACGAGGCAGTTTGCAATTTGGCATTTGGTTGGCTGAAAGTCTGTCGCCTTCCATTCTTCACCATGTAGCGTAGTTAGGAACTTAGGGTTTGTGTCAAACAGGATCGCATATGAAAAGTGCACCGCGTAGGTCACTTTGTAACTGCTAAAATGGAAAACCCTACTGTGGCGATGCAGTTTGGAACTTTCCAAACTGTGCCGCACCCATAAACAGCGTCGCACTTGCCAGTTTGAGGCAGATTTTGACTTTTAAACTTTGTTTATTCTAACACGACAGCCTTCCCTGTGCAGGAGGAGCCTAGCGTACTCTATTCATGGGAGCATCGATGGCCAGTGCTTAGTAGATTAGGGGCTATGCTTGAGCTGGTCTAGGAGCATCTTGGTGCTATTGGCCTTTGGTATATTGTGTATGCCCTGACTGTTTGGGCTCACCTAGGAATACTTACGGCTTTGGCGAAGTGATGGCACAGTGAGACCTCCTCTTTCCATCTTCCTACTGGTGAGGCCACCATCACACTTGAGGATGTATGGCACATCCTCTGATTACCCATTCATGAGACCCAAGTCATCTATGATGCAGATGGATGTTGTTGAGTTTTGCGATGGTCAGATTGACCTGGAGCTGTATTGTGACCGTGTGCACATGTACCGACTGATTATGGCTGCTATTATCTCAGGCCTTGTAGTACCTGATTGGTGGGGCCAATACTTCAATCCAGGATGGGGACTTGCATGGCATCGGATGGTTCATCAGAGGGAGTGATTTGCTTGGGGACCGATACTACTGGCATCCCTCTAGAGGGATCTTCATGAGTTTGTTTACTTATACAGCAAGTCCATTGGGGCAGGAGGCACCTTACTACATGTGTGGGGATGGGAGAGGATCCTAGTGCTTCATCCAGACATCACACCAGTTCCTTTGGAGACAGATGATCCCCTAGTTTGGCGATACGGTGGGGCATTGATGCACTTTTGATTTACTAGAACGAGTGGTATTCCGCAGTGGCGGCAAGTTCTCAATGAGATGAGAAAGTTCATCTGGAGATCGTGGATGGATATTGGTCTGTGGGGAGATGATGTCCAACAACTCTTCTTCGCTCGATAGGATAGGTTGATGCAGGGCCGAGAGCATACCGTGATTGAGAGGTACCTTCTAGACAGGGTTGCTCGTTAGTTTGGGGAGGTACAAGACAGGCCCGATGACTAGTATGTGGCCATCTTTGCACGTACTACTAGGGAGACAACATGGGGCTAGCCTATCTCGGGAGTCGAGGTGGTGACCCCATTTAGGGAGTTGGTGGCTTAGCCATGACCATATGATCAGGAGCTGGTAGATGCAAGAATCATCGTAGCTTACAGGGCATGGATCAAACCTCCCCTCAGATTGACAGTTCCAGGTGCAGTTGTCCCATGGCACAGACGCAGGGGTTGGGTAGGTGGTAGGGGGCAAGGCAGAGGATGAGGTGAGGCACCTCCTCATCAGAAACCTCCCAGGGATGGGGCTCAGTAGTCACCTATCCAAGTAGGAGATCAGGATGATCAGTTGAGGGTAGATCCTCAGCAGCAGCCAGCAGGACAGCCAGCAGGATAGCCCGATCATCGAGATGTGTTGATTCAGCAGCTACAGGGGCAGATACAAGTTTTGACTGTGGAGAGAGACCAGGTACAATCCAAGAGGGATCAGGAGATCGGTCAGCGGTGGTAGTTAGAGAGTGTAGTGTCCTCATCTCGGGCCCGATCGATTGATATTCGAGATTACAGAGAGGCTTTCAGAGAGGCCGAGTACTATCAGTATCATTATCAACAGGTAGTGCCACCAGACCGCAGAGTGTGAGACTTCTCACAATAGATAGGGAGGTGTCCAACAAAGGCACATGGTGAGAGACAGGATGGGGAGGGCAGCAGCTGGCAGGGCCCACCCCCTTTTTGATCACAGGACAGTTTTACTTCATTTTTGATATACGGGCTGCAGTATTTTGGCCTTATTGTATTATGTATCTGATGGACACTTGATCTGATTTTGTATTATAACAGTGATTTTTTGATGATATATATGATATGATTCACCCTTTTATGATGTACATGCAAATATGTGAATGTAAATATGTGATGTTTATGAGATGTTTCTGCAGTGTATGTAATGAATGCATTTATTTTTGTATTTTTCGTGCTTTAAATGATGTAATGCGTATTAATGATGGTAATGGATGCAAATGGTAATGGTAATGGTTGCAGATGATAATGTATGATGTAATGATGTCTTAAGATGCTTATAATAACAAATTTATATTATTCCTCATAACTTAAGATATTGATATGATGCAATGCTCTTCTAATGTTAACTATCTAGTGGATGCAGAATGTATGAATAAGCGATGTTTTGATTATTGTTATAATACATGTTAGTGTGGAAAGAAGGTAGAAGAAATGTAGAATTAATGAGTTAGTGACGATGATGATGGTGATTTTACATTTGCATATAGGAATTGAGATTTTCAAAGGGTCAATTGCGTTATGTTTGATAACACACATAGGTATGATGCATCGAGGTATTAAGAACCAGGATGGCGTGGTACCTAGTGTGATGGACTTTGACTTGAAAATTAGATAGGAGTATTCTTGTTCATACTTAGCATTCATACTTTATTTAGGATGTAGTTCAGACATTCTAAATATCTCGGACCAAAACACAGAAAAGCAAGCTTTCCTATGTGGTCAACAAGATACTTAAAATATCCTCCCTACAAACCAAACAAAACATGCATAACTAAGTTATTTTACAAGCGTATCCCACAAGCATAGCAGATAAAAGGATAATGATCAATGCTCCATTCCTTTCTCTCTAAACCTGTTTTGTTTAGGCATCATCGAGAGGTCCTTGGAATGAGTGCAAACTAAGATAAGTCAAAGAGACCAAATAAAGTAAACAAATAAGCTAATGTTCTTCATACCGCTAGCCAAGACTAACTACTATGGGGTACCTAATGCTTATGTCCATCGCAGGAAAGCTTCATCCTAGGACATGTAGTGATCAGGGTTTTGGTGGGATTGATTGGGTGATAAGCTATTGATACTCCGAGGTGACTAACTTGCTTGCTTACTGCTCTAGACTTGAGACTTTGACGATTAAGGTGTTCACTTTGAGACCTGCTAAACTTGCTTCTGACTGACTCACCAAAGGGTGAAAGTGACGATTGACCTTATTATGAGTGAGACGTTCACGGGTGAAAGTGAAATGAAATGGATGCACCATTTTGGATTTTCAGATATTTTGAGGTTGTTTTTGGTATTTTCACATTTTTCAATGTTTTTTGATTTTCAAGATTTACGACGAGCAAACTAACCTAAAGACCTATCCTAGGGGTCTCGGGAGATGATCCGTAGATGAGCCTTGCCTATGTTATACACATAGAGACCACATAGTTCGACTGATGACACATTTGACTTAATGAAAAGATGGATGGACAAACAGGTTGCCCCCCTTTTTATTGCTTAAAAGACTGACTTAAGATGTAGACTAGATGGGCAAACGGATTGCCAATGCGACGGACACCTAAAGGACTGACCTAAACTATCTCGGGGGATGATCAAAGATCAACCTTGCCTACTTTCAAGCTCAAAGATGACGTAGTTCGACAAGGTGAAAACTGACAAGACTCAATGATGAATTTTTGAAGATTTTCTGAATGTTTCGACATGTTTTTGGATTTTTGAATGATTTGGAAGTTTTTTAGGTTTTTTAATTTTTTGAATGTTTTTGATTTTTTTTGATGAATTTTAAAAAAGATCATGAGAATATACATGAATCCAATCCGATGTTGTGAGAACGTGCCCCCAGTGTGGTGTGATAGACTACTTCGATAAAGGTAGGACAGACTAACCTTAGAAATGCCAAGTAGTTCCATGGTGGAATATGGTGTAGACACCAACGCAGGCTATGGTATGGATGTGAGTGGATGAGTGGATGAATGAGTGATGGAATGAGTTGTGCAGATCCTGGTAGATGGGGAAGGTGCTTTATTTACACTTGATGCCTGTTTGCTAGGTTTTCACCAAGGTACTTGTCCAAAGCGGCACCGAAGTGGTTTTCACTAGAGGATGATTTTTTCTTTACTGTTTTCAATCCTTTTCTGATTTTTTGGATTTTCGTATTTTTTGCTTTTTTTTGTTTTTGTTGTCACCAAGACGCCTGTTTGCCAAGTTTTCATCAATGTAACCATTTTTTCAGGACGTTTTCTAATTGTTTTTGTGTTTTCTAGCTCTATACCTTATAAATTTTTAGGCATAAAACTTTTTGAGGTGTGAACTATTCATGGGCTCTTGCAAAGGCTCACCTTCTGGTGTCGACAATTGATATCCCCCTGATTTGTAGCTTGCAGTGATGATAAAGGGTCGCATCCAGTTGGGCTCAAACTTTCCCTTTGTATCCGGATTTGGCACGTTCATTTGGTTTTCTTCAGCATGAGGTCACCAACTTGGAAAGTGCGTTGTCTGATCTTCTTGTTGTAGCTCCTTTTTAGGCAATTCTGGTACACTTGTAGATGATTAAGGGAATCCATGTGCCTTTCATGTAGTAATTCCAGCTCTTTAAGTCTTGTGACCCTGTATTCCTCATATATAATGAGGTTTTGCAGTGATATCCTTAGTGACAGGAGCTCGATCTCAATAGAGAGGATGGCTTCTGATCCATAGACCAGAGAGAATGGGGTGGCACCTGTTGGTGTACGGATGCTAGTGCGGTAGGCCCATAAGGTAGGATTTAGCCACAGATGCCAGTCATGACCAAAGTCATTGACTATTTTCTTGAAGATTTTCAAAATGGTTTTATTTGTAGCTTCTGCTTGGCCATTGCCTCATGGATAGTATGGAGTGAAAAAATGGTGTTGGATTTTGAATTTTTCACACAAATCACGGACATCCTGATTTTTGAAAGGCGTCCCATTATCAGAGATAATGGATTGGGGAACACCGTATCGGTAGATGAGGCAATTCAGGATGAACTTGGATATTTATTTTCCTGTGATGTAGGTCATGGGAATTGCTTCGATCCACTTTGTGAAATATTCGGTGGTGGTGATGATGAACTTATGGCCATTGGATGAGGTGGGCGATATTTTACCAATGAGATCGAGCCCCCATTGTGAAAAGGGCCAAGGTGTAACAATGGGATGCAGTTCTTGAGCTAGTGCATGAATAAGGTCTCCATGTTGTTGACATTGTAGGCATTTCCTGACAAAGTTGTGTGCCTCTCTTTCCATCGTCGGCCAGTAGTACCATGTTCTCAGCAAATTAGAGGCCAAGGTCATACCACTTGACTATGACCTACATGTGCCATTATGTACCTCAGTTAGAGAAGTCAAGGCTTTGTCGGTACTTCTACAGAAGAGGGTCTCTCCTAGGATGATGAATCGTGAAGTCCTTTTGAAAAAAGTGTGTTTTAGGTTCGGGGTGATGTCAGTGGGGAGGATTCCTAACTTTAGGTAGGTGTATATATCATGATACCAAAGATCACCGGGACCAATGAGTTCACACGCGTATTCTAACTCTGGTACCTCAAATGTGGGTACGAGAAGCTGCTCTATGAGGAATTCATGTTTTGAGATGTTGCGAGGGATGTCCAGTAAAGATCCAATTGTCGCCATTGCATCGGTTACTCTATTGTTTGTCCTTGGTATCTGCTCAAAGGTAATGTCAATGAAAGATTCCTTGAGGCTTTCTACCACCTTCTTGTATGGTGTGAGCTTATCATCCTTCATTTTTTATTCACCATTGACTTGATTGATGATAAGTTATGAGTCCCCATAGACTTTTAATGCCATGATTCGCCATTGTGTTGCAATTTTGAGGCCTATGGTCAAAGCCTCGTATTCTGCAATATTGTTAGTACAAGGGAATGCCAGCTTGTATGATCTAGGTATGCAGTCTCCTTGCGGCATGATGAAGAACACACCACCTCCCGATCCATGTTGCGTGTGAGAGCCATCAAAGTATAACTTCCAGTGATCTATTGTACCAAGGTTAAAAAGGGACTCATTTGGGAATTCTGATATGAGTGGGTTATCTGTGTAGAGGGGAGCTTCTGCCAGCTAATCTGTAATGACTTTTCCTTTTATGGATTTTTGCTCTACATACTCAATATCATGTTCAGATAATATCATTACCCACTTAGCCATTCTACCTGTAAGCGTTGCTTTTGACAATAGGTACTTTAGAGGGTTTATTTTGGAAATCAACTTGATTTGGTGCACTAGCATGTAGTGTCTGAATTTCGGAGCCACAAATACTAGTGTTAGGAAAGCTTTTTCTATTGATGTGTAATTGAGCTAGTGAATTGTACATCTGTGGAAGTGTGGTTGGTTGCAAAAGATGATAGTATTCTCAATATGAGATGTGTCAAAACCACACAAACAACCATGCCAAATTTTGAACTACACATACAAACAACTCACTAACCAACCTTCCAAAAAAAATGAGCACCAAACACTCTAGGGGAAGGTAGTTGCAATAAATGTAAGCATGTTTAGAAATACACAAGACAGTAAACCTCAACACAAATAAATGTGGAGAAATTCCATTTCTCCCTTGAAATAACCTACTTCACAAGGAACACACTATCAAACACATCTTCCTCTATCACATGATCTAGAACTTGATACTCTAGATATAACACCTTTGAACAATTCTTATCATCTCATCCAAACCAAACAAGTACATCTTCAACCATGAAGAAATGTAGAGCATAATGAAGAACACAACTCTATCACCTTGTACACTCTTTATTCAAATTTTCTCAAAAGAACTTGGAAACCAAGTGAACCAGCTGCATCAACAACACCTTCTCAACACCTAAACTTATTCTCAACATGACCATACTAGAGGTTGAAATAGGTTGACATAAATGACAACACTAATGACAACATAACTTGCAACAATCTCCAACAACACAAGGTACTATAATACTAGGAATCCCTTATAGATCCCTACGGCTCATTCATTATCCTTATCACATCTAGAAAAATATACACCAACCCCTATAGCCCTAGCTACCCTCTAGAAATTTCATCTCCTATTATATTTTTTGCACTTAAACTATGCTCTATGTTTCTCTCCTTTTATTATAACAAATTATTCTTGTAACCCATACAACTAAGAGTATATATTATATCTCTCATCCCTACCTACATCCATTTCTACTTATATATAACATCTCATTAAAATATCAACCCATATCTCTCTACTTGTATCATCCCTAGATAAATATAAAGGCTATCATGATTTGAATCTAAAATATCCCTCCCTTTCAAGACTTGATATCCTAACATCTCTTATCATTATCTCAACACCTAGGCTCTTGAAGGAGGTCCCACCTATCCTTGATGGTTTTGACTTTGATGGGCCTAATATTCATGTCCTTTTTACCTATATGTACATCCTACATATACACATATCCTTAGCATCATATATTTTTCATCTCCCTCATCAACAATATGGAGATTGTTGAAGATTGTTGGTGTTGTCATTGATGTCAACAATATGGAAATTTTTAGAGATTATTGGCATTACACTATGTTGTTTGTATTTTGGTTTGATGTTAACCTCTAGTGTAGGGTGTGTGCACCAATCTGTGACACAAAAATGGCTCTTAAGATGCCACTTTTTTCCTAAAATCAGCAAAGTCTAATGTTCATGAGAAAATGAAGATAGTTACACTCAAAATTTGAAGATGCAACAAGAACAAGAGTTGAAGTTCTTTGAGTCTACTTTCTAAGATACTATTCTTTTTTTTTCAAAATAATGAAGATTAATGGTTTCAAAATGGGGGAAAAATAGGTCTTTTAAAAAAAAAAAAGAATAACATAGCATCTGCCCCTTCATTATTTGTTTTTTAGAGTTTCAAATACACAAATGGTGAGAAAATAGCTAACACCATGTAGTTTATCCCTGTTCTTTTAGATAATTTTTTAATGAATATATAATGTTTTATAAATTTTCAAAGCGGACACATCTTGAAAAGCTAAAATTTGAGCGTGCGCCCCCCTAAATTTTTTGAAAACTAAATCGAAAACCATTTTCTTTTCATGTGTAGAATGGAGTATAGCTTATAAAAATTTAATTTGTTTCAAAATTTGATGAACAAGTAAAAAACTATCCTAAAACTAACACATGATGATTTTTGACAAAAAATGAAGGCACTAACAAGAGAATTTATAGATGAAAACCTTAACATAATCAAAATATATAAAAAAATAAATGGTTATATAGGTAAGAGAGAGCTTAACATAATCATATTTTTTTATAAACTTTCATTGAAAGATGTGTAAATTGTACAAGTAGCACAACCAAAAATATGTGAATTGTTTCTACCTTTCTAGAAAATCATGTCCTTGGCATCAAATGGTTGTCCAACCCTTTGGGTTGGATGCCCAAAGAGAACTCCAATCCTTTAGGTTGTTATTTCCCAATGCATGCAATTTGGAGAGTGCCAAATTGGGCACTCGCCACATGAACTGCATCATTTGGCAAGTGCCAAATTTGGTGCTAGCCAAATGAAGCACATGAATTATTGGAATGCATTTTTGTGAACTCTTGGTTTTTTATCTTTCTCTCTCTCTTTCTCTTCCAAGGAAATTATATACATTAAATAAACATTTAAAGTTGATATGAAGTATAATATAAGTTGGTATTTACATGTGGACATTTACTTTCTTATACTTTAAGTTATATTTCATGTATATAGTTTCAAGATGTTTGAGAGTGGTTTCAAATATCTTGGACTTATAATGCAAATTATATTTTTTGGAAGATCTTATATTTTTTATACAATCAAATTTCAGTAATCATCATATCAAATTTCAATACTCATTATATCAAATTTCAGTAATAAGGAGGTTAAATTCTAGAAATCAGCAAGTTGTATCATCTTTCTCTCTCTCACTTATTTTCATCTCTTATGCTCTATACCTTTATCTCTCACTATCTCCATCCCTTTATCTAACTCTCTCCCCCTTGAGCTCAATAACTACCTCAATCTCTCTCTCACACACACACTCTCTCTCCTTCCCTATCTAATCTTTATCTCCCTCCCTTCTTCCCTCTCTACATCTCTCTATGTCCCCTCCCTCTCCTTCTATCTATATATATATCTATCTCTACTCTCTATCGCACCTCTCTCTCTCTACCTCTCTCTCCCTCCCTCTCTCTTCCCTCTTTCCCTCTATCTCCTTCCCTCTCGACTCTCTATCTTGGAATTCTCTCTCTCCATCCCTTTCTAGTTCTCTCTATCTCACCTCTCTCTCCCTCCCTCCTCTTTCTAATTTTATCTATGTCCACCCTCTCTCTCCTTCTATTTCTACTTCTCTCTCTATCTCACCTCTCTCTTTCCCTCCTCTCTATAATTTTATATATCTCCTCTCTCTCTCTTCCTTCCACCCACCTTCACTCTCTACTTCTTGCTATCTAACCTATCCCTCTATACCTCTTTCTCTCTCCCTCCTTCCCTCTCAATCTCTCGACATTGTTCCTTATCTCTCTACTTCTCTCTATCACATATCTCTATCACCTATCTCTCTCTATTTCCGCTTCCCTCTCTAATATATTTCTCTCTATCTCACCTCTCTCCCTACCTATCCCCCCCTTTATATCACCTCTCTCTCCATCCCTCCCTACCTCTTCCTCCCTCTCTCCATCCCTCTATACTTCTCTTTATCTCCCCTCCCTCTCTCTACCTACCTCTCTCTATTTCTCTCTCACCTCTTTCTCCATCCCTACCTCTCCCTCTATCTCTCCTTCCTTCTCTACTTCTCTCTACCTACCTATCCCTCTATACATATTTCTTTCTCCCTCCCTCCCTCCCTCCTCTCTCTCAAATCTCTCCACATTATTCCCTCTCTACTTCTCTGTCTATCACATCTCTCTATCACCTCTCTTTATCTTTATATCCTTCCCTCTCTACTCTCTCTATCCCAACTCTCTCTCTCCCTACCTTTCCCTCCCTCTCTCTCTATCTCTCCCTCCCTCCCCCTCTTTCTATCTATCCTCTCTCTCCCTTCACCCTCTTTCTATCTTTCCTCACCCTCTCTCTACCTACCTCTCTCTCCCCTTCTATCTATCTCAACTATCCTTATTTAAATTTCCTTATGTCCTCTCTCTCTTCCTTCCACCAACCTTCACTCTTTACTCTCTATCTACCCGACCCATATAACTCTTTCTCTATCCCTCCCTCCATACTTCCCTCTCTCAATCTCTCTACCTTCCTCCTTACCACACTCTCTCTCCCCTCTTCCCTCTCTACTCTCTTTCTCTCTATCTCACCTTTCTCTCCCTACATATCCCTGCCTTGAAAGAATGTGGAAAATAAGAATGACTTGATTGATCAAATGGATGATCATCATCTTGTATTTATGCAAAACTAGGTGACTCTTCATTTGGGCTGGCCTCTTTTAAGAAACAAGGTGACTCTTCATAAAATTACTATATATAGCAAGTCTAACTTGCCTTGGTATTATTTATCCATCATTTTTAAATTTGAGAGAAAGATATCTCCCACAACTATAACATCAACACTCCCTCTTAGCTAGGGAGGTATTTCTCTATATATCCATGTCATGGAGTCTCTCAACATGATGCCCACAATGGCTAAACCCATTTGTGGAAAACTCAAAGGTTCATCATGAAGTCTCTCAACATGATTTCATCATGGAGTCTCTCAACATGGCATCCACCATGGCTACTCCCATGTGTGGAAAGAAACACATGTACAAGGGTTCATCATGGAGTCTCTCAACATGACATCTCATCTCAGTCATAGAGATGAACAGGGGCTCGCACCTCATATTTCTGTCTTAGAGAAATATGCATACAAGGCTTTCACCTCATATTTCATCTCAAATAAATATTCACTACAAGGGATTTCACTTCATATTTCTCCGTCTCATTGAAATATACACTACAAGGGCTTTCACCTCAGATTTCTCTATCTTAGAGAAATATACACTACAAGGGCTTTCACCTCATATTTCTCCATCTCATAGAAATATACACTACAAGGGCTTTCACCTCATATTTCTCCATCTTAGAGAAATATACACTACAAGGCTTTCACCTCATATTTCTCTGTCTCAGAGAAATATACACTAAAAGAATCTTCATGATGATGTGACTCCCTCTAAAGCTCAAAGTAATTGCATCAACCTCCTGACCTCTTTTTCCAAGGTTGCCTCTGTTGGTTTGTCAGACTCCCTTTGAATTTTATTTCCTCCTCTTCGAAGAGATTGACCACAATGACAATTTGTATGAGTTATTTCTCTTCGAGAGATGTCAATAGCCACCAACTCAGTCCCATGGCTATAAGTCGTGTCTCCATTCTTCAGCCTGTGTGAATTTCTCACAAGATGCATCAAGCTCTTCTTCTTTTGAATGCAATCTCTTATGCTTCTCGGTCCATCCTAAAATCATTTGAGATAATTTAATAATAGTTCATAGAACTCAACTATCTAAGGAGAATTACCAATGCTAGAAGCATACATGATTCACTATCCCAATGTTATAGCATGAATTAATCACTATATAAAAATTCATGAACATTATTCAAACATGAAATACTTATCTCATTAAAATATGAATCTCCTTAAGTGTTGGACTCAAATGCTTTTCAGGTGTGCACTTGTCTTTCCAAACCCAACGAACCCTCACCAGAGATGAATTGAAATGTTGAATACAGTATGAGCCAAGTCCCCGACTATGGTGAATGTGAGTTAACTTTTGTAATCATGTAATTACTATCACTTCCCTTTGTCCACAATTCCTCTTAGGATCTCCCTTGAAGATTTCTAACCTTTCCATGGCAGCTCAATTCCCACAATGAATCTCAATTTCTCCAAGCTCAACAATGGCTCCTTCCTTCTTCAATTGCTCTTGCTACCTCCAATGGTGTTAACTGCTTCCTGCTAAAGATCTTGAATGCTTGCTATTGTCCGATTTGGAGATGTTAGCTGCTAGACCATGAACTTGGGATCTAGAGACATGACCAACCTTACTTTAATCACTTCCTCTCAATGATATCAACTACCTCACAATATAACTCAAATTCATATCTTCTTAATCTGATTGGGCCTTTTCTAAACCCGCTCTAATACCATGTTAGTTTTAGGATCAGATTTGTAATAAGCAGAAATCATAGCACATGAACAATGAACACAATGGTTTACCTTGGGAAAACCCTCCTACTCGAGGGAGAAAAACCCAACAACAAATATATCTCATTTATATCATATAAAAGTGTAGAATACTACTTTACAACCATACCCTTCTCAAGGGAGGATTGATACAATGAATTAATAGCATATATCCTTTGATGCAAACATAAATATGTTTCTTCTTGAAGTTGATTTTCTACTACAAGATGGTCTGTTGCTCCTTCTTGAAAGAATGTGGAAAATAAGAATGACTTGATTGATCAAATGAATGATCATCACCTTGTATTTATACAAAACTAGGTGACTCTTCATTTGGGCTGTCCTCTTTTAAGAAACAAGGTGACTCTTCATAAAATTATTATATATAGCAAGTCTAAATTGCCTTGGTATTATTTATCGATCATTTTTAAATTTGAGAGAAAGATATCTCCCACTACTATAACATCAACATATATTTCTCTATCTCCCCCTCCCTCTCTCTACCTACTGCTCTCTCTATTTCTCTCTATCACCTCTCTCTCTCCTTCCCTCTTTAATTCTCTCTACCTACCTATCCCTCTATACCTCTTTCTCGCTTCCTCTCTCCCTCCCTCCTCTCTCTACTCTCTTTCAATTCTCTCACCCTCCCTCTCTCTCTATTGCAACTCTCTCCCTACCTCTCCCTCCCCCCCTCTTTTTCTCTCTCCCTCCCCCTCTTTCTCTCTCTCTCCCTCTCCCCTCTCTCTCTCCCTCCCCCTTTTTTTGACTCTCCTCACCATTATCTACATACCTCTCCTATTTGTCTCAACTATCCCTATTTACCTCTCCCTCCCTCCCCTCTCTCTCCCACCCACTCTCTCTCTCCCTTCACCCCTCTCAATCTCTCTAACTTCCACCTTACCTCTCTACTTATTTCTATCAATTCTCTCTCACTTCTCTCTCTATCCTTCCCTCTCTACTCTCTCTCTCACCTCTGTCTCCCTACATATCCATACCTCCCTCCCTCATCTCTCTCTCTATATCACCTCTCCCTCCCTACCTATCCCTCCATATCTCTCAACTCTCTCTCACATTTATCTCCCTACCTATCCATCCATATCTCTCAACTCTCTCTCACCTCTCTCTCCCTCCCTCACTACTTCTTCCTCCCTCTCTCCTTCCCTCTATACTTCTCTTTATCTCCCCATCTCTCTCTACCTACCTCACTATTTTTCTCTCTCATTTATCTCTCCTTCCCTCTCTGCTTCTCTCTACCCACCTATCCATCTATACATATTTATTTCTCCCTACCTCCCTCCTCCCCTCTCTCAATCTCTCTACCTTTTTCCCTCTCTAATTCTCTCTATCACATATATCTATCAACTCCCTCTCTATCTCTCTCCCCCTCTCTTCTCTCTCTATCTCAACTCTATTTCTCCATGCCTTTCCCTCTCTATCTCTCTATCCTTCCCTCTCTACTCTATCTCAATCTCCCTACCTTTTCATCCCTCTCTCTCTCTCTCTCTCTATCTCTCCATCCCTCCCCCATTTTTCCATATCTCCTCTCTCTCCCTCCCCTCTCTTTCTATGTCTCTTTTCCCTCTCTCTCCTTCTATCTATCTTAACTATCCTCTTTACCTCTCCCTCCCTCCTCTCTCTCTTCAACCAAGCTTCTCTCTCTACTTCTCTCTATATAACCTACCACTATATACCTATTTCTCTCTCCCTCCTCCATTTCTTCCATTAACCTTCTCTCTCTACTTCTCTCTAACTTAACCCTATATACTGATTTTTCTCTCCCTCTATCCCTCCTTCATTCTCTCAATTTCTCTACCTTCCTCCTTACCCCTCTCTCTCACTCTCTCCCCCTTCCTTCTCTACTCTCTTTCTCTCTATCTCACCTCCCTCTCCTTCCTTCCCCTACATATCCTTCCCTCTCTACTTCTCTCTATCTCCCCTCATTCTCTCTACCTACCTCTCTCTATCTCTCTCTTTCTCACCTTTCTCTCTCCATCATTATCTCTCCCTTTACCCCCACCTTTCCCTCCATCTCTCCTTCCCTCTTTCTATATCTCCTCATCTTCTCTCTAACTACCTCTCTCTCTCCTATATATCTCAACTATCCCTCTTTACCTCTCCCTCCCTCCCCTCTCTCTCCCACACTATCTCTCTCTCTTCCACCAACCTTCATTGTCTACTTCTCTCTATCTAACCTATGACTATATACCTCTTTCTCTCTCCCTCCTCCCCTCTCTCAATATATCTACCTTCCACCTTACCTCTCTACTTCTCTTTTATCACTTATCTCTCTCTCTACCATTCTCTCTATACTCTCTTTCTCTCTATCTTGCTTCTCTCCATACTTATCCCTCCCCCCCTCCTCTCTCTATCTCACCTCTCCTCCCTCTATATCTCACCCTTCCCTCTCTACTCTCTTTCTTTCTATCTCACCTCACTCTCCCTATCTATCCCTCCCTCCTCTAAAGAGAGTAGAGAGGGAAGGAGAGAGAGAAAGAGGGGATAATGAGGGAGAAGTGAGAGAGATGTGATAGAGAGAAGTAAAGAGAGGAGGAAGGTGGAGAGATTGAGAGAGGGAAGGATGGAGGGAGAGAGAAATATGTATAAAGTGATAGGTAGGTAGAGATAAGTAGAGAGGAAAGGAGAGATGGAAGGAGAAGTAGGTATGGAGAGAGAGGTGAGAGAGATAAATAGAGAGATAGAGGTAGGTAGAGAGGGAGGGGGAGATAGAGAGTAGAGAGGGAAGGAGAGGTGGAGGGAGACATTGGAAGGTAGAAAGAGAGATGTGAGAGAGGTGATATAGAGAGTATAGAGATAGGGAATGATGGTGAAGTGAGAGAGATAGAGGTGATAGAGAGATATGATAAAGAGAAGAGGAGGGGAGAGAGGGAGATATAGAGAGAGAGAATGGTGAGGTAAAAATTATTAGAGAGGGAAGGAGAGATTGAGAGAGAAAGAAGTCAGAGAGAGGGATAGAGTGAGAGAGAAATAAGGGGGGAAGAGAGAGGATGGAGGGAGGGAGAGGTAGGGATATATATGTAGAGTTGATATAGAGAGTAGAGAGGGAAGGAGAGAGAGAGAGGAGGGAGAAATGGGAGAGAGAGATGTGATAGAGATAAGTAGAGAGGTAAAGGGGGAGAGAGAGAGAGAGAGAGGGAGAGAGTGAGAGAGAAAGAGGGGAGAGACAAGGAGGAGGGAGATGTAGGGAGAGAGAGGTGAGATAAAGAGAGTAGATAGGGAAGGAGAGAGGGAGAGAGGAAGGAGAATGGGAGAGAGAGGTGATAGAGAGATGATAAAGAGAAGCAAAGGGGAGTAGAGAGGAAGGGAGGGGAGAGAGAAAGAGGTATAGAGGATAGGTTAGATAGAGAGAAGTAAAGAGGGAATGTGGGTGGAAGGAAGGAAGAGAGAGGAGGAGATAGAGAAAATATACATGGAAGAAGGGATGGAGGGGGAGAGAGGTGAGATAGAGATATTTAAAGATAGAGAGAAGTAGAGATGGGAGAAGAGAATGAGAGACAAAGAGAGGGAGGGAGGGAGGGAGGGAGGGGAGGAGAGAGTGAAAGAGAAATACGGGAGGGAGAGGGACAGAGAGAGGGAGAGAGATAGACAAAGAGAGAGAGAGAGGTGAGATAAAGAGTAGAGAGGGAATGGGAGAGAGAGGTAAGGAGGAAGGGAGAGAGAGAGAGGGAGAGATGTGATAGAGAGATAATTAGAGAGGGAAGGAGGAAGGTGGAGAAATTGAGAGGTAAGAAGGGATGGAGGGAGAGAGAAAGAAGTATAGAGGGATAGATTAGATAGAGATAAATAGAGACAAGGTGGTGGGAGGGAGGAAGAGAGAGAGACAGGTATAGGGAGGGAGAGGAGAGATAGAGAGTAGAGAGGGAAAGAGGTAGGTATGGAGACATAGGTGAGATGAAGAGTGATGGAGGGAGAGGTAGGTAAAGAGAGGGAGAGGAGAGATAAATATAGGTAGAGAGGAAAGAATATGTAGAGAGAGGAGACATAAAGAGAAATAGAGAGGGGAGGGAGGGAGAGGTAGGGAGGAGATAGAGGTGAGTGTGTGTGTGTGTCTGAGAGAGAGAGAGAGAAAGAGAAGGAGAGAGTGGGAGAAAAATATCAAAGGTAGGAAGGGGGAGAGAGAGAGAATGAGAGTAGAGAGGGAAGGGAGAGGAGAGATGGAGTGTAGAGAGGGAAAGAAGTAGGGAGGATACATTGGTGACATACAGAGTGATGGAGGGAGAGGTAGGTAAAGAGAGGAAGATGGGAGATAAAGATAAGTAGAGAGGGAAGGATATGTAGAGAGTGGAGGGATGAAAGGAGAGGTAAGGAGGAGATAGAGGTGTGTGTGTGTGGGAGAGAGAGAGTGAGAGGAGAGAAAAGGAGGGGAGAGAGGAAGGGGAAGAGAGAGAGAGAAAGAGAGTAGAGCGGAAAGGGGGGAGAGACATAGAGAGTAGAGAGGGAAGGAGAGAGTAAGAGAGAGAGGGGGAGAGAGAGAGGTAGAGATAAAGAGAAGTAGAGAGATAGAGAGAGAATGGAGAGATAAAGAGAAGTATATAGAGATAGAGAGAGGTAGAGAGGGAATTAGAGAGTGAGAGATAAAGAGGGGGATGGAGGGAAGGAGAGAGGGGAGGAGAGAATGAGAAAGAAATAGGGGAGGGAGATGGGAAGAGAGAGGGAGGAGATATATATATATAGAGAGAGAGAAAGGTGATATAGAGAGAGTAGAGAGGGAAGGGGAGAGAGAGGGAGGGGGAGATGTGATAGAGAGATAAGTAGTGAGGGAAGGAGGAAGGTGGAGAAATCAGGAGAGGTAAGAAGAGATAGAGGGATATAGAAAGAGGTATAGAGTGATAGATTAGATAGAGATAAGTAGAGAGGGAATGGGGTGGGAAGGAGGAAGAGAGAGATAAGTAGAGGGAGGGAGAAGAGAGATATAGGGTAAAGAGGGAAAGAGGTAGGGAGGGAGACATAGGTGATATGTAGAGTGATGGAGGGAGAGGTAGGTAAAGGGAGGGAGAGGGGAGATAAAGATAGGTAGAGAGGGAAAGAGACATAAAGAGAGGAGAGATAGAGAGAAGTAGAGAGGGGAGGGAGGGAGATAAAGGTGAGTGTGTGTGTGAGAGAGAGAGAGATAAGGAGAGAGTTAGAGAGAAAAATAGGGGAGAGAGGAAGGGGGAGAGAGAGAATGAGAGTAGAGATGGAAGGGGAGAGAGAGAGAGAGAGGTAGGGTAAGTGCATGGATCTGTGACACAATTTCGGTGCCAAATTGCAAAAAAAACCCATAATAGGCCATATTACGGTCACCAAATTTGGAGAGCACCAAATTTGGTGCTCGCCAAATAGGCTTTACCATTTGGTGAGTGCCAAATTTGGCACTCGCCGAATGGCTTGAATTTCGCAATGAATGAACAAGTGTGAGTTATTTTTCATTTTGCAATGACTTTTGGAATGAATTTTTCTAAACTCTTTCATTTTCTCTTTCTCTGCCAGGGAAACTATATACATGTTGTTGACATTTACATATGGACATTTACTTTCTTATACTTTAAGTTGTATTTCATGCATATAGGAAGAAATGTTTAGAGTGGTTTCAGATCTCTAGGAGTTATAATGCAAATTCTACTTTTTGGAAGATCTTAAAAATTTTAGACTTAGTCAAATTTCAATAATCAACAATTCAAATTTCAGTAATCAGGATGTCAAATTTTAGCAGTCAACAAGTTATATCATCTTTCTCTCTCACTCTCTCCTTCTCTCTACTCTCTATCTCTCAACTCCCTCTATCTCTCCCTTCCTCCCTCTCTCCCCTCTCTCTCACACACACCCCTCTCTCTCCTCTCTACATCTTTCTACCTCCCTCCCCTCTCTACTTCTCTCTATATCTTTTCTCTCTACATCTCCTTCCCTCTCTACTTATCTTTATCTCCCCTCTCTCCCTCTCTCTTTACCTACCTCTCCCTCAATCACTTTTTATCTCTCTTATGTCTCCCTCCCTACCTCTTTCCCTCTCTACTCTTTATCTCTCCTCTCCATCCCTCTACCTACATCTCTCTCTCACTCTCTATCCCTCTCTTCCCACTCTTTCTCTCTAACTCTCTCCTCTCTATCTCATAATTATGTCTCCCTCCCTCTCACTCTACCCTCTCTATCTCACCACTCTCTCTCTCTATCTCTCTCTCACAAACCTCTATCTCCCTCGCTAGCACTCCATCCCTCCCTCCTTCCCTCTCTACTTCTCTCTATCTCTCCTCTCCCTCCCTCTCTCGACCTCAGCCTCCCTCCCCTTCTTTTTGTCTATCCTCCTAATCTCTCTCATTATTTTCCCTCCCTCCCCTCTCCCCTCTCTCTTTCCCTCTCTATACCTACCTCTTCGTCCATCACTCTCTCTCTCTCCATCCCTCTCTATCTCACTTATGTCTCCTTCTCGACCTCTTTCCCTTTGTACTCTCTATCTCTCCTCTCCCTTCCTCTACTACCTCTCTCTCTATCTCTCCATCCCTCTCTTTCTCTCTTACTCTCTCCTCTCTATCTCACCATTATCTTTATCCCTACCTATCACCCCCTCCTATCTAAATCACCATTCTCTCTCTCCCACTTTCCCTCCTTCCCTCTCACTCCCTCCTCTCTAAATCACCATTTCTCTCTATCCCACTTTCCCTCCATCCCTCTCTATGTCTCACTTATCCATTTATACCTCTCCCTCCCTCCAACATCCCTCTCTCTCTTTATCTCTATTTTGCATTCTCTCCTTACCTCTCTACTCTCTATCTCAGCACTCTCTACATATCACTCTCCCTCCTTCCCTCTCTCCTTCACTCTCTACCTCCCTCTCCCTCCACTACCTACCACCTCTACCTATCTCTCCCTCCCCTTCTCTCTTACTCTCCTTCCCTCTCTACTCTTTTATCTCCCCTTCCTCTCCACTCTCTTTCTATCTCACCCTTCCTCTCTCCCCTCATCTTATCTCCTTCACTCTCTCTCCTCTCACACACACCTCACCGATTTATCCTTCTCTCGACAATCATACCTACTCTCTACTCTCTCTGATCTATCATTCTCTCTCACATCCTACTCCTCTCTATAGCTTTATATCCCTCTCCATATCATTACTCCACCTCCTCCACTCTATATCTCAATTGTGTCTCATCCCTACCTATTTCTACTCTCTTGCCTCCTATTACTGCACACACACACACTCACCTATATCTCCTCCCTACCTGTCTCTCCCTCCCCTCTATACTTCTCTTTATCTCTCCTCTCTCTATGTCTCCTTCCCTCTCTACCTATATTTATCTCCCCTATCCCTTTGTTTACCTACCTCTCCCTTCATCACTCTGTATCTAACATATGTTTCCCTACCTACCTAGGGTTGAGGAATTAAGGGTTAACGGTTGCGAATTGAGGGTTAAGGGTTTAATGTATAGGGTAGAGGTTAGAGTATTTATGGTTTAAGGGTTGAGGGTTGAGGGTTGAGGGTTTAAGGTTGAGGGTAGAGGGTTGAGGGATTAGGGTTGAGGGTCCAATGTATAGGGTAGAGGGTATAGGGGTTGATGGATTAGAGTTTAAGCATTGAGGGTTGAGGGTAGAGGGTAGAGGTAGAGGGTTAAGGGTTTAAGAGTTGAGGGATTAAGGGTTGAAGTTTGAGGGATTAGGGTAGAGAGTTTACTTGGGTTTACAAGTTTAAGGGTTGAGGGTATAAGTTTGATGGTAGAGGTTATTAGGTTTAGGATAGAGGGTATTGGGTTGAGGTTTGTGTGTTTAAGGGTTGAGGGTTGAGGGTGTAAAGTTGAGGGATTAGGGTAGAGAGGGAGGGAAGGATGGAGGGAGATAAGGAGGGAGAAGTGAGATAGAGAGAAGGAGAGAAGAGGAGGGATGGATAAATATATATGAGAGTTTAGGATTCAATATATAGGATAGAGGGTTGAGAATTGAGGGTATAGGGTTGATGGTTTAGGGTATTGGGTTGAGGGTTGAGGGCTTTGGGTTGAGTGTAGAGGGTATAAGTTTTAAGGGTTTAGGGTTGAGGATTTAGGGTTGACAGTAGAGGGTTTAGGGTATAGGTTTAATGGTATATGGTTGAGGGATTATGGTTGAGGGTCTAATGTACAAGGTAGAGGGTATAAGGGTTGAGGGTTAAGGGTTGAGGATTAAGGCATTAAGGGTTGAGGGTTAAGAATTGAGGATTAAGGGTTTAATGTATAGGGTAGAGGGTAGAGGGTTTAAGGGTTGAGCGTCGAGAGTTTATGGTTGAGGGTAGAGGGTTGAGGTTATAGGATTGATGTATTAGGGTTGATGGTCAAACATATAAGGTACATGGTATAGGGGTTGAGGGTTTAGGGCTAAGGGTTCAGGGTTGAAGGTAGAGGGTTGAGGGTATTGGATTGAGGGCAGAGGGTTTACGGGTTGATGGTTGAGAGTTTAAGTTTGAGGGTATATCGTTGAGGGTATAGGGTTAAGGGATTAGGGTTTAGGGTAGAGGGTATTGGGTAGAGGGTAGAGGGTTTAAGAGTAGAGGGTTTAAGGGTAGAGGGTAGAGGGTTTAGGGTAGAGGTTTAAGGGTTTAAAGGTTTAGGGTTTAAGGGTCAAGGGTAGAGGGTAGAGGGTTAAGGGTAGAAGGGAGAGATATATGGATTGAGTGAGTGAGAGAGAGAGTTGAGAGAGGGAGAGGGGTAGAGGAAAGAAGGAAAGAGAGAGGAGGAGTGGAGAGAGATATAGAGGGGAGGCAGGGTAGAGGGTAGAGGGTTTAATGGTTTGGGTTTTAAAGGTTAAGGGTTTAAGATTTAGGGTTAAGGGTAGAAGGAAGAGAGATAGAGGGAGTGAGTGAGTGAGAGAGAGACCTAAGAAAGGGAGAGGGGGTAGGAGGGAGTGGGAGAGACATATAAGGAGTGAGTGAGTGAGAGAGAGAGACTTTAGAGAGGGAGGGGGGTTTGAGGAAGAGACTTGTGAGAGAGAGAGAGGGAGAGGGAGTGGGAGAGAGATAGAGGGTAGAGTGTTTCAAGTGTTTATGTTTTAAGGGTTAAGGGTTTAGGGTTTAGGGTTTAGGGTAGAGGGGAGAGAGATAGAGAGAGGTGATAGAGAGAGAGAAGTGAATAGAGAAATAAGGTGGAGATATTGAGAGAGAGGAGGCAAGGAGGGAGAGAGAAATAGGTATAGAGGGACAACTAGGTAGAGAGAAGTAGATATGAAAGCAGAGATAGAGGGAGAGGTAGGGATGGAGAGAGAGATGAGACAAAAAAAAAGAGAGGTCTAGGTAGATAGAGGGAGGAGGATATAAAGAGAAGTAGAGGGTAGAGTTAAGGGTAGAGGGTAGAGTGTTTAAGGGTTTAGGGTTTAAGGGTTAAGGGTTAAGGGTTAAGGGTAAAGGGGAGAGAGATAGAGGGAGTGAGTGAGAGAGAGGGAGGGAGTGGGAGAGAGATATAGGGTAGAGGGTAGAGGGTGTTAGGACTGGGAAATTCTCACATTTTCACCAGCCTCCATCTACGTATCTCCTAGTCCCCATAGAAATTTGTTTCACATCAATACTATGATCAATAAAAATTAGGGAGATTTGTGTGACAAGATCCATTCCATGGTCCCATAAGTATGGTCTTTTGCATAAAAATATTCCCCTAATCATAACAAACAAAAACACAAAAGAAATTGATCTATGTGACTTTGAGTTCTTCCTCAAGTTTTATCTTTTTTTTTCATTGTCATTTGTCATTTCATCATCCAGCTCCATTATCATTTTCATTCCTATCCAAAATATAGCAGAGCTACTTCTCATATCATGGATTATTGATCCTTATCGGAGAGATCATACACTTGTCTTCCCGATCAACACACCACACACCCTTCATTTGAACGTTTCCTACAATATCGAGGAGACATGAGCTACGTCATGGTGATCAAAAGGCCCCAAAGATAACAAGACTACATAATCGGTAGGACAATACTTTTTGTCTCACCGATGAGGGCCCATCGACATGAGAAAAGTAGTTAGAGAAAAATTTCCAAGTCAGGCCGAGCTTACAAATCATATTAATAGATGAGGGCCCATCGACATGAGAAAAGTAGTTAGAGAAAAATTTCCAAGTGAGGCCGAGCTTACAAATCATATTAATAGAAATCCCATTGGTAATAAACATATTGCCTCCTACCGCTAAAGTGGGTGAGCAACTATATCAGAGAAACTTATATAATCAGACCAAGTCCCTCAAAATCTTCCTGATCACATGGGTCACACCAACAAAGAATTCATTAGGGAGAGACACATACAATCTCACTAATAGTACAAATGAGCAATTGAACTTTCATCAAAGAAGTATACATAATCAGAATAAGTTACTTGGATGTCCCCAACTCTATGAGACCCCCATAACAAACTCAAAAGATCCTTGGAGAAAGTCTCACCTACTTGTCTCAACAAATACAAGGCTAAAAGAAATATCTTAGGGAAACTTGTACAATCAGAGCCAATCTCTCATATCTCATTGATCATATCTATCATATCAATGAGGGAGCTTTTCAAGGAAAATCTCACCGACTCATCATAACAGATAAAAGTAGTAAAATAACATCTTGAGAATACCTAGACCATTAGAGCAATCTCATTTTTTCTCAATGAAAGCACATGTCACCTTGATGGTAATTCTTCATCAAAAAGACACAAGGCGATGAATAATGATCCATACTACCTTGTCATTAGGGAGACTTTATAAATTTCTCTTTGATATAATATAGATTGAAAAGCAGACAAAAGGGAAAATGTATACATCGATGAGACTATTTGATGGTCTCTCTAACTGAGTATGAGAATTAAAAGAACACTTCTTATTGAAGGGACATTCAGTTATGGCTGGGAAATCACTAATGAACATATAAACAAAGGATAGGACCAAAAGAAATACATTTCCAAATAACTAAATCTATTAACTGAATATATTCATATACCCTGATATTGCTTATATAATTTATACCAAATCAGCCATCACATCTACTTCACTTTCCATTTCCACCGTAAGTATATTTCATTAGTTAAAAGTAACATAGCTTTCAAATCTACTTCATTAGTAAAGTTAACCCACCTAGGTCTAGCAAAGCCTGAATAGTAGGAAGTCATCAACCTAATAGGTTAACTCTGTTCATTGGTTTAGAAATGTTGCAAGTCTGATAATAGAACCTAGCATCCTCTTAGGACTTGAAACCTACATTTTTGTGATCCAATAGAGAGTAGAGGGTTAAGGGTAGAGGGGAGAGAGATATAAGGAGTGATTGAGTGAGAGAGAGACCTAAGAGAGGGAGAGACTTGAGAGAGAGAGAGGGAGAGAGGGAGTTGGAGACATATAGAGGTTAGAGGGTAGAGGTTTAGGGTTTAATAGTTAAGATTTTAGGGTTAAGGGTAATGGGGAGAGAGATAGAGGGAGTGAATGAGAGAGAGATAGGGGAGGGAGTGGCAGAGAGATAGTGGGTAGATGATAGAAGGTTAAGGGTAGAGGGGAGAGAGATAAAAGGAGTGAGTGAGTGAGAGAGAGACTTGAGAGAGGGAAAGGGGGTAGGAGGGAGACAATTCATAAAGATAGAGGGAGGGAGGGAGTAGATAGATAGAGGGTAGAGGGTTAAGGGTAGATGATAGAGGGTTTAAAGGTTTAGATTTTAAGAGATAAGGGTTTAGGGTTTAGGGTTAAGGGTAGAGGGGAGAGAGATAGAGGGAGTGATAAAGAGAGATACATAAGAGAGGGGGTAGGAGGGAGAGTCTGGAGAGAGAGAGGGGATAAGAGTCTTTATATCTTCCCTCCCCTCCTCTCTCTCAAGTCTCTCCCTCCCACCCCCTCTCCCTCTCTTATGTCTCTCTCTCTCACTTACTCCTATCTCTCTCCCCTCTACCCTTAACCCTTAAACCCTCTACCCTATACCATTAACCATCTACCCTCTATCTCTCTCCTACTCCCTCTCTCTCTCAAATATCTCCCTACTACCCCCTCTCCCTCTCTTGGGTCTCTCTCTCAGTCATTCTATCTCTCTCCCCTCTACCCTTAACCCTAAACCCTAAACCCTAAACCCTTAAACACTAAACCCTTAAACCCTCTACCATCTACCCTCTACCCTTAACACTCCCTCCCTCTATCTCTCTCCCCTCTACCCTTAACCCTTAATCCTCTAACCTTAACCCTTAAACCCTAAACCATTAAACCCTTAACCATCTACCCTTAACCCTTAACCCTAAACCCTTAACCCTTAAACCCTAAACCCTCTACCCTATACCCTTAATCCTCCCTCCATCTATATTTCCCCCACTCTCTTGCTTCCTCTCTCTCTCTCTCAACCCTCTCCATCATACCCCTTCTCCCTCTCCCTCTCTTATGTCTCTCTCTCTTAGTCACTCCCTCTATCTCTCTCCCCTCTACCCTTAAGCCTAAACCATTAAACCCTCTACCCTCTACCCTTAACCATGCCTCCCTCTATCTCTCTTCCACTCCCTCCCTCTCTCTCTTGAGTATCTCCCTCCTACCCCCTCTCCCTCTCTTAGTTCTCTCTCTCACTCACTCCCTCTATCTCTCTCCCCTCTTCTTTAAACCATCTACCCTCTACCCTCTACCCTCAACCCTTAAACCCTAAATCATTAAAACCTTAATCCTAAAACCTAAAACCTTAACCCTTAAACTCTCTACCCTCTACCCTAAACCCTCCCTTCCTCTAAACCCTCTCCCTCCTACTCCCTCTCCCTCTCTTAGGTATCTCTTGAAGTCACCTCCTCTATCTCTCTCCCCTACACCCTTAATCATATACCTTAAAAACTTAACCTTTAAACCCTCTACCCTCTACCCTTAACCTTCCATCGCTCTATCTCTCTCCCATTCCCTCCCTCTCTCTCTCTCTCTCAAGTTTCTCCCTCCTACACCCTCTCCCTCTCTCAGGTCTCTCTCTATCACTCATTCACTCCCTCCATCTCTCTCTCCTCTACCCTATACATCAAATCCTCAACCCTCATCTATATATGTCCTCCCTCCTCTTCTCTACTTCTCTCTATCTCACTTCTCCCTCCATCTCTCCATCTTTCCATCCCTCCCTCTCTACCCTTAACCCTTAAACCATTAAACACTCAACTGTAAACCCTAAAACCTTACCCCTTAACCCTTAAACCCTCTATCCTCTACTCCGAACCCAATACCCTCTACCCTCAACCCTTAAACCCTTAAACCCAAGTAAACTCTCTACCCTAATCCCTCGACCCTCAACCCTTAAACCCTTAAACCCAAACCCTCTTCCCTCAACCCTCAATCCTCAACCCTTAAACCCTAATCCCTCAACCCCTATACCCTCTACCCTATACATTGGACAATCAACCCTAATCCCTCAACCTTAAACCCTCAAACCTAAATCCTTAAGGGGTTGAGGGTAGAGGGTAGAAGGTTTAAGGGTTTAGGGTTGAGGATTTAGGGTTGAGGGTACAGGTCTTAGGGTATAGGTTTAAGGGTATATAGTTAAATGATTAGGGTTGAGGGTTTAAGGGTTGAGGATTGAGGGATAAAGGGATGAGGATTGAGAATTGAGGGTTAAGGGTTTAATGTATAGGGTAGAGGGTAGAGGGTTTAAAGGTTTAGGTTTTAAGGGTTGAGGGTCGAGAGTTTTAGGTTGAGGGTAGAGGGTTGAGGGTATAGGGTTGATGGATTAGGGTTGATGGTCCAACATATAGGGTAGAGGGTATAGGGGTTGAGGGTTGAAGGTAGAGGGTTAAGGGTTTAAGGGTTGAGGGATAAAGGGTTAATTTTTAAGGGATTAGGTTAGAGATTTTAATTGGGTTTAGGGGTTTATGGGTTGAGGGATTAGGGTTGAGGGTAGAGGGTATTGGGTTGAGGGTAGAGGGTATAGGGTTTAAGGGTTTAGGATTTAACGGTTGAGGGTTGAGGGTTACGGGTTTGGGGTTTATGTTATATGGTTGAGTTTTTAAGGGTTTAAGGGTTGACGGTATAGGTTTGAGGGATTAGGGAAGAGAGAGGGAGGGAGTGGGAGAGAGATGGAGGGTAGAGGGTTAACGGTAGAGGGTAGAGGTTTTAAGGGTTAAGGATACAAGGATAAGGGTAGAGGGGAGAGACATAGGAGTGAGTAAGAGAGATTTGAGAGAGGGAGAGAGTGTAGGAGGGAGATACTTGAGAGAGAGAGAGAGATAGAGAGAGAGAGAGAGATAGAGAGAGAGAGTAGGTGGGAGAGAGATAGAGGGTATATGGTAGAGGGTTTTAAGGGTTAAGGGTAGAGGGGGGGGAGATAGGGGGAGTGATTGAGAGAGAGAGAGATACTTGATAGAGGAAGAGGTGGTAGGAGGGAGAGGGTTGAGAGAGAGATAGAGGGAGTGGGAGAGAGATAGAGGGTAGAGGGTTAAGGGTTAAGGGTAGAGGGTAGAGGTTTTAAGGGTTAAGGGTACAGAGCTAAAGGCTAAGGGTAGAGGGGAGAGACATAGGAGTGAGTGAGTGAGAGAGAGACTTGAGAGATGGAGAGAGTGTAGGAGGGAGAGACTTGAAAGAGAGAGAGAAAGAGAGAGAGGGAGAGGGAGAGAGATAAAGGGTATAGAGTAGAGGGTTTAGGGTTTAAGGGTTAAGGGTTAAGGGTTTAGGGTTAAAGGTAGAGGGGAGAGAGACAAAGGGAGTGGATGAGAGAGAGAGACCTGAGAGAGGGAGAGGGTTGAGAGAGAGAGAGATGGAGGGAGTTGGAGAGAGAGAGAGGGAGGGATGGTTAAGGGTTAAGGTAGAGGGGAGAGAGAGAGAGGGAGTGATTGAGAGAGATAGAGGGGGTAAGAGGGAGAGTCTTGAGAGAGAGAGGGAGGGTGTGGGAGAGAGATAGAGGGTATAGGGCTATGGGTATAGGGTAGAGGGTATAAGGGTACAGGGCTAAGGGTAGAGGGGAGAGACATAGGAGTGAGTGTGTGAGAGAGTGACTTGAGAGAGGGAGAAGGTGTAGGAGGGATATGGTTGAGAGAGAGAGAGAGAGGGTAGAGGGTTTAAGGTTTAATGGTTTAATGTTTAGGTTTAAGGGTAGAGGGGATAGAGATAGAGGGAGTTACTGAGAGGGAGAGAGAGAGAGAGACCTAAGAGAGGGAGAGGGGGTACGAGGGAGAGACTTGAGAGAGAGAGAGGGTTTAAGGGTTTAGGGTCTAAGGGTTAAGGCTTTATGGTTTAGGGTTAAGAGTAGAGGGGAGAGAGATAGAGGGATTTAGTGAGAGAGAAAGAGGGAGGTAGTTGGAGAGAGATAGAGGGTTAAGGGTTAAGGGTAGAGGGTAGAGGGTTAAAGGTAGAGGGGAGAGAGATAGGAGTGAGTGATTGAGTGAGAGACCTAAGAGAGGGAGAGGGGGTAGGAGAGAGAGACTTAAGAGAGAGAGATGGAGGGAGGGAGGGAGTGGGAGAGACATAGAAGGTAGAGGGTAGAAGGTTTAAGGCTTTAGAGTTTAGGGTTAAGGGTAGAGGGGAAAGAGATAAAGGAAGTGAGTGAGAGAGAGAGACCTAAGAGAGGGAGAGGGGGTAGGAGGGAGAGTCTAGAGAGAGAGAGAAGGAGAAAGTGGGAGAGAGATAGAAGGTAGAGGGTTAAGGGTAGAGCAGAGAGACATAGGAGTGAATGAGAGAGAGAGAGAGACTTGAGAGAGGGAGAGGGGGAAGGAGGGAGAGATTTGAGAAAGAAAGAGAAAGAGAGAGGGGGAGTGGGAGAGAGAGAGGGTAGAGGGTTGATGGTAGATCATAGAGGGTTTTAAAATTTTTAGGTTTTAAGGGTTAAGGGTAGAGGGGAGAGAGATAGAGGGAGTGAGTGAGAGATATAGATAGATATACTTGAGAGAGGGAGAGGGGGTGGGCGAGAGAGAGAGAGAGAGAGAGAGAGAGAGAGAGAGAGCGATGAAGGAGGGATAGATATGTAGGTAGAGAGAGTTGAGATATAGAAAAAGTAGAGAGGGGAGGGGGGGAGAAGTTAGAGAGAGAAGAAGGAAGGTGGAGAGATTGAGAGAGGGAAGGAGGGAGAGAGGGAGAGAGAATGAGTTATAG